>JANDEH010000010.1:29710206-30310206 GCA_024610705.1 Tetragnatha versicolor
AATGGCTTTGGGGGTTAGGTCCAGGTATAAAAAATTATCTATATTTGCACTCCTAAAAGTACAAACCCATAAAAAGCGAGTAGCATTAATAGAAATAACACCAGCTTCAACAACTGAGCTGAAAGAACGAAAGGATTTGCTTCAGTTTATGTGTTAATATTACTCGTCATGAAGTCGAATAAATGTAGGCTGTTTTTTGCCCTTTGTATTATGCCTTTTTAATTTTTTTTTGGAAAATAGAAGTGTGTTGTTCCTTTAAAACGCTAAACGTTGTGCAATATTTAAAATAACTTTGTTATTTTGTAAATTTTGGAAACTTTTTTAACTGTCCCATTCATCCCCACTCGGTGTCCCATCCATCCCCACCACGGGGATGAATGGGACAAAATACATGTGTTCATAAAAACTTTTCTTCTAGTTTAAATAATGGGTAATTGATTGAATACACATTACATTTATAATGTAACCAAGAGTTCAATATACAACAATACAAGATTGAAAAATGTATATATTTTTCAATTTTAGCAAAAATGTGAAATTTGTCCCATTCATCCCCTCTCTCCCCTACTTGTAAATCGAGAACAAAATGATAAAGGTATCAAATAAAAACACAATTGGCAGGAAATAATGATAAATTTAAGTTTAAACTAATATTTTCGTTAAGAATTTTTAAATACTTTATATTTTTTACTAAACTTTTATAAAAAAAATTTTATACCTACATCACCAAAATACCAAAATTTTTTACCATTAAAAGTTTTTTATAAACTTTTCTTATGGGATTTCAATTGAGAGAAATGGATTTTTTTTCTTCTTGAGTGCATGTAGTCAATTATTGTCTGTTTATTTAGAATAGGTGCCTGAAACAGGATCAAAAACTCTTAATAACGCTCATCACGCAATTTCCGTGACCGATTCTTTTACAGTACTTCTACTAAGTAACTACCAATACGATATCATCTAAATAAAAAAAATTATACTCGACCCTTAATAATAATTGGACATACGAAAACTATCTTTTCCGGCATTTATAACGTAAAATCAACTGAAAAGCTAATACTCGAGTTAATCTAATTTCGAGTTAATAACTAATCCACACTTAAAGCTCTTAAAGATTTAAAATAAGTCATTTTATGTGCTATTAAAACATTAGCATCGATTCACGAATTGGGAAGTATTAATTAAAGTACTAAAACTAAACTATAAAGCAATACCATGAAGTAATAGATAACTTGCGATATTTCTTATTTTATGAAGATTAAAGGGGCATAGAATTTATAACATGCTTTTACAACAATAATATCATGTTTTAAACAAAAATTAACGATGAAAACTAACTTTACCTGAAATCGGGAATTCCATATTTCAAGTTCTTAAAAAAAATCGGATAATTTTCGAGAAATTCTTTTTCGGATCATTAATAAAGTGTAAACAATTTAAAAGTAACACCGTGAGGCTAGGTTTAGTTCACACTTCATTAATAAAAGTTAAATTGGAATAAAAGTTTTTTAGCTAGGAAAATTTGGTTTCATAAGACATGAGGAGATTAACGTCTTTTTTAGACCTTTTTCAGCTGTATTTATTATAGTACTATAAAAACAACAATGCTAGATATCAGCTAAATTGACAATTGCTTTAATTAACAACTGCTTATTAATTTATTCACAATGCCATCATGTAATAGTTTTTCAACACAGTTTGAAACAGTATAAGGGTAGGCGCACACGAGCAACTTTTGTCTCTGTGACTGTTTTGTCAGTACCGTTCTAGCTATGAGCGAAAGGTAGGGACCGCACACGGTACGACGTGATACATGTGTGACAATTTTGTCCGTAGCTCTAGAGACAGGCCCATGACGAAACAGTTTCTCTGTCTATTAGATTCTATGGCACTGCGCACACGAGTGACAAAAAGTCATCGAACAACTAAACTTTCGTGATTTTGTTGATATAAACAGTCCTCACGCACGCGCACGTGTGATGATGATATTATTTTGATGCTTTCTCTTCCACAACAAACTGCCGACTGATACAATAATTTGGGAAATGTCACGTTCCGTTTGCGCACTCAATTTTTCTACGTGACGGCGACGTGACAAGGTTGATAATTGTCACGGAGACAAAAGTTGCTCGTGTGCGCCTACCCTAAAGGATATATACTATACTCTATTCATTTTGACTAGGTGCCTGAAAATATTTCCTTCCCCCACCACCGATAGCAATTATCATCGTCAAAGTGACGAAGAAGGCTTACTATTGGCTGCGCGAAGAGCGTAAATATGGTTACGCTTCTAGCGAGGGGGAAAGCACTATTCCTCAGGCACCAATTCTAAATGAACAGAGTATAGTATAGTATTTGCCACTTTATATATTCGAATTAATTTTTAATCTTGCAGGTGTAAAAATTTTAGGAACTAGTATTTCAAAATAAAACTCACATCAAAAATATTCAAGGCGTCGTGACAGTATGGAATTCCACCTCCAGAGATCCTCAGTTATCCGCCTCCCCATCCGAAAACCTTCTCCACTGAGTGGGTTGCCACTAATAAAAACTAACTAGAAGTTATAAAAAGAAATAAAGGCTTTTTCACGAAAAATTCTAACAAAGAAAAAATTATTGATTGATTGATTAACAACGCTAGCGAAATTTTTGTGCCAACGCCACATATCAGCTGTAATAGACGAGATTAGTGTGACGTTTTTTGTTTTGTTTGGAAACGTAAATTCAGTCTGTGATTGGTTCCGTGAACTGTACGGACAGTACGGATCCGTATGTAACCAATCACGGATCGAATCAACGTTTCCAAACAAAACAAGAAACCGGAAGTGACGTTTTCACTAATCTCCTCTATTTTAAAAGCGGTTCATTGGCATAAATGGGCATAAAATGGCAATTAATTAATTAATTAAATGGGAATGAAATCCCTCGTGAGCATCCCCCTTATCCCGATTGGTCAGCGCATTTGTCGTTAAAATATCTTACAGTTATTGAGCATTAACATTACAAAGCTTAGTTAAAAAAAATTTTTAGCTAATTTCCTATCATTGAAGTATTAGGTCATCCCGAAAGTTTTGTCGCTCTTGGGAGCATCTGTATACCATGTATTTTTTGGGGCGCAAGTTTAGAACTGCTGATGCGCCAAGTTTTTAGCGATAAAAATTCAATACATAGTAACCCCAACTAATGGTTAATGATTTATGTGGCTTCTAAATATGGCGCCAAATAGCTAAAACTCGCCAACCATCAGCAGTTCTAAACTTGCGCCTTTTTTGGTACTTTTCCATTACGGTAAACCAGTAAAGTACTTCTACTTCTATCTGAAGCCAATTTGGCGAATTTCGGCTCTTTTTTGTTGGCTCACTTTTCCAGCTTTCCTAGTTTCTGCGATTAATAAGATTTTGTTTACTTCAAGTTGCCATTAATTGAAAACTTTCAAAATTAAAATTCAAAGAAAATACGCCAGGTGTACTCAAACCTCTGTGACGACGTCTGGACGCCTAAGTACTATTCAAGATTCCCCTAAAACCATGGTAAAAAGTTTTTGTGTGCGCTCCATCATGCACAGAAACTTTTGATTCAAGCTATCAGGATTTGTAAATTGGCCTCCCGCAACCCTAGCAGCACAAACGTTCAATATTCCTCCAATTTTCATCATGTACAGCTCCCGTAAAAAAAAACGTTACAGTGGGGTTTGCGGGCGAACCACTTGGGTTAGGAAGGCAAAAGAGGTGTCATTTTTCATTGTTTAGAGTATTCTTTAACCTAAAAAATTTTCGAGTCCTTAGGGGGTCGTCTTCATATTAAATGAAACACTAACTTTTTTTTTCAATGGGGACCCCCAATTATTATGAGATTTTCTGAAAGGTCATCCCTCAAAACCCTTAAATACCCAGTTTCATCCAGATTGATTCACAATTAAAAAAATTTTGAAAAAATAAAAAAAATTAAATTTTTAAAATCATGAAATATTTTTATGGAAATCGATTCAGGTAGTAATTTTATGAAGAAAGCCAAAATTTCAATCGATTTCACGGAATATTTTTTGATAAAAACGAACTTTAATCTTAAGGGGCCGTATACCGTTGCCGAATGCATACCGTGAATGTTCTTTCTCGTTCGTTTTTATCAAAAACTATTCAGTGAAATCGATTGAAATTTTGGCTTTCTTCATAAAATTACTACCTGAATCGATTTCCATAAAAATATTTAATGATTTTAAAAATTTAATTTTTTTTTATTTTTTCAAATATTTTTTAATTGTGAATCAATCTGGATGAAACTGGGTATTTAAGGGTTTTGAGGGATGACCTTTCAGAAAATCTCATAATAATTGGGGGTCCCCATTGAAAAAAAAAAGTTAGTGTTTCGTTTAATATGAAGATGACCCCCTAAGGACTCGAAAATTTTTTAGGTTAAAGAATACTCTAAACAATGAAAAATGACACCTCTTTTGCCTTCCTAACCCAAGTGGTTCGCCCGCAAACCCCACTGTAACGTTTTTTTTTACGGGAGCTGTACGACCATAGTGTCGTTTACTTTTAGTAGCAGTTACTTAAACTTGACAAATCTGATATGAGCTGTTCTACTGGGGTACTCAGCTTACTTATTCAACAGTTAATGCTTATCCGTCGTTTTGCGAATTCACTTCTCCCAAGCAAAGTCTTAGGCCACAAAATCCTGTCTCGTCTCTTCTTGCACCCTACTCCTCAATAAATCAACCAAAACAGCCCAAAAACTTCAATATTTGTCCATTATTTGTTATTATCCCTTTATGCCCCAAATTAATTTCCTCATTTTCATCCAAAATATGTCAAATTTACGTAACTGAAACTATAATTAAACTAAATTTAGCCTTACATGACGAAAATTTGACGAATTTGGAACATTGGGAAGTGGGACTTACAAGTCCCGTCGGGACATAAAGGGTTAAAAGGCAGAATTCCGTTTACTTTTAGTTGCAGTTACGTAAACCTGACATAATTGGTATGAGCTGTGCTACTAGGGAACCATATTCCTACCTTACTGTACCGCAATTCCGAACCCCTTTCCCCATCCCAAACCTTAACCTAACTCCCGGCCAAATCATCCCCCCGCCGTATTTTTTACGAAATGTGTTTGAACTTTTTAACTCGAACGAAAGGGGAAGAAGTATTTGCACAAAAATGAAGAAAAAAAACCTCCGGGGCAGTGCCACGGCGCTTTTTTCTCGGCAGGAACCGAAGATCGTTCCAGAACTAACCTCCGGTTCAAAGCCTTCACGCTGGAGGCCCGATCGTGGCAAGATCCATTCAGCCATCCCCTGAGAAAAAGTCCCCGGGGGTCGATGCATCCCCTTCTTAACTCTTTTCCCACATATCCCGAAAGGATCTTGAGTGGGGTGTCTAACCTCCGAGAGGTCCCGGATCGGGACAGTATCGGAATCGTGAACGATGGACCCGGGGGGTTCGACGCCCGAAGAGGTGCATGCGAAAGTCATCGCATCGGTGAGGTGCACTGAGGGGCGCCCAGGGTCCGCGTTCGTAGAGCTAAAGGATCATTCAGACTTTTTCACTTTCGATCATCATTTTGAAGGAATCATCTCTTCACTCCTTCAATTTTCTATGTAGATGAGTAATTCATCGGAAAGGATCACTCAAGATGAACATTGAAAGTGAAACAGTGTAAATGATCTCTAACTCACAACGTTTCACTTGCAGTGTTCATCAAAAGTGATTAACTCCTGTGAATTGCTTGCGTAGAAAAGTGATAGAGTACAGATTGAAGCGTTAAGTTAAGGCTCGTTCACACTATTTCACTTTCAGTTCTTCCTGAGTGATTACACTCCGGTGAATCGCTAGTTTGCATCGAAAAGGGAAGGAGTAAAGAGTGAAACGCCAATTCACACTTTTCACTTTCGAGGATTCCTCCAAAATGAACACAAAGTGATTAATCTGAATGATCTTCCAGGGTTGCATTTACGCCTGTCCCAACTGTTTGGTCCAACAAATATTAATTCGCGTGTGTCGATTTGTGGGGCTTCACTGGACGCCATGTCACTCGGCTGCAATAGAACCTTTTGTTAAGTTTCAAATTTTACTTCTAATTTCGGGTCTCTGCTTCC
Source organism: Tetragnatha versicolor (assembly GCA_024610705.1). NCBI lineage: Eukaryota > Metazoa > Arthropoda > Arachnida > Araneae > Tetragnathidae > Tetragnatha > Tetragnatha versicolor. The sequence continues at coordinate 29,716,307 of JANDEH010000010.1, forward strand.
CACTATTCACCACTATTTTCCAAAGGATCAATTAAAATGTCTCAGGGGACAAACGCATGGGCAAATACTGACCAGGTTGGCAGGCCCACCAAGACACTCAGATATAAACATGAACAATTCAAAAACAAAAGTATTTAAAAACACTTTTTCGCCAAGCAAAAGTGCCCCCGGCCTCCTAGAAGGCTTAGGGAAGGGAATTGGTTTAGTTTCTACAATGGGGGTGAAGATTGAAATTTCGAAGTTTAGAAGGTATCCCTTTGCTGCACCAAGGGCCAAGGGGACAGACGTGAATCCACCATGAGCGTCATCCGTAAGGTCCAAGTAACCAAAAATGAGCTGAAAGACTATTTTAATAGTGGAATTTCCAAAACACATCATGAGGGAGAAATCCGAGATCCTCCTTTCTGCCTATAAAATTTTCTTTTATCCACAAAGTTTTTAAAAACCAGGACCCTACCAATCTTATGTTCAATAAAAAGCTGCGTTTAATCTATTATAGGCAAATGATGATTATAATAGCTAAAATAATTTTTGAAAAACAGATTTCTAGAACGCCATTAAATTTCTAAAATACCATTTATCATCTAAAATGAATAGATTATAACTAAGAGGGTCGTGCCTCTTAAAAGGATAGATTTTTAGGATGATTATTTCAAAATGAAAAGATAAAGGGAAAAGTTCAAATGCGTGATAAGAATCATGGAAATAAAATGTACCCATGATACAATATCCATGCTGAAACCATTGACCCTCCTTAATGCGCTTCTGCAGGATAAATAAGAAAAGTTTAAAATAATTCATTAAAAAACCTAATTGTGTGCAATATCATAAAAATCTCACCGAAAAAGTTCCATGAAAATATTTGAAATATTCGAAGATATATTAACGAGAGGAAATAGCACCTTTTCGGGCCTCTAAAAAGTTGTTAAATTAAAACAATTCTTTGTTTCGACAACACACCTACAAACATAATGGATGCGTTTATATAATGGAAGGAATTGGACGCAGATCCAAAATAAATTACTTAATTTATAGACTGTGGCCACGAAACCATTTAATTTACTATTTTTTATAGTTATAGTTATGCATGGCGTATAAAGGTCTGGTTGAAACCTTTTAAATTTCAAATGAATGTACGGGTTGGCTTCAAAACTATAGGACAAAAACGATAGAGGATGTTGTACACTACCCAAAGACGATTTAGAATCAACTTGATTTGGGTGGGGGAGTTTTCGAAGTAATCCTAAAGTGCTTGAGCGTGGACTTATATGGGTTTGTTATAAATTATTTATAAAAATTGTCTAAGGTTTTTGTTCTTAAGGGGTCGTCTTTAAGATGCGACAATAAAAGAAGCGACAGTAACAAAGTTATTACTGCCCCGTTTTACAGTCGATTCTATTAGGAAACAAAATTAAAAGTTTTTTTAAATAGGTTAAAACATAATAATTCTCACTGGAATTTTATTTTTTCTCCAAACCCTTTTCTCCCAATGACTTAACGCGCCTCCAGATTTTATAGTGAATCCCCTAAAAAATTAGAGTGATTTGGAATTGTCTCCACCTCCTATCATTATTACCCCTTAATATTGAATCATCCTGTATGTTGATTGACAAATATGGTGTTGATGGTATGAAAATTTTCAGTCTGAAAGAAATTAGAGACGAACGGCAGACTGTCATTTTGAGATCTAATTTTCAAACAGCTGGGACACTTGCATTGGAATTGTTTTTCATTTAACGTTAGCTCTCTATTTCCTACTAAACGTTAATTTCAAGTCCCCAGCTGCTGTATAGGAAGCGCTGTATTAAAATGACTTGCACCTGGCTCATCATTCTTTTAATCTCACCATCAGAATACTTATAAGCTATTAATATACAAATATATTCCATAAAACGTATATTCCATCGTATATTCCATAAAACGAGGGATATGTTTAATAAATATTAATGAAATGTAAATACAAGAATTTACATCACCCCTTAAAACTTATGAGTGAAAATTTTTAAATTTGACTGGTCTTATGAAAAAACTCGTTTTCTGAAGAAAAACTTTTTTACACAGAGAACGATATTCTCCTCATTTTTTTTAATATTAAATAATGATGAACATTTTTGAGGCGAAAGATTTATTAAATTGAAAGAAAATACGTTAATATAATTATTCCTTGAAATTTTCGAACAAACGAAAACTTTCTATAAAAATGTTTAATATAAGAAACATTCGAAGCACGATTTTAAGAAAAGAATTCTTATACATTTAAAAACCATTGTGCGATATTTTGATATCTCACAGCAATGCAACACGTCCACGTGGCATTACATGGGGTTTTAAGTACGAATTTGAAATATGATTTTATACAAAATTAAATAAGTTTCAGGAGTGGTTAAAAACATCTTGCAAAATCGGAAAGATAAGAGAAAGTTTTTAGAAGGAAAATACAATAAATAGGAAATCTACACTTGAATTAATCAGATGATGAGTGAAGAACAGTTTACAAAGGAATCAATTATAAGGTTATTAAAATAGATAAATCTAAGCATAATAATTTTTGCTGTAGAAAAAATTCCTGAATCCAAAACCAGTTAATTAAAATGTCCTCCTTTTGTTTTATACGATTCCAGATAGATTCCAGATTATTCTATTTCAAATCTTGGTTGTAATTATCATTAAATAATTTCATATTTTAAATTATCGGAATAGACTGCGCATGCACGTACAATGGGGGGAATGTTCCACTTCCTATGAAACTTTCCATTGGAAATGTCCCATTTTCCCCCCACTGTACATATCTGTAAATTCAAATTGCTAAATAACTATTTAAATTAAATGAAAAGGAGTTACTGTTATACTTACATTCGTTCAAACATTCTATGCCTTTAAAATACCATGCACTGTAGAATGTTTATATCACTTAGTTTTATAAAGAATCTATATTAATTAAATTTCGAATTCTACATAATTAGAAAATTTTCAAATAAAAAAGCTGCTAAAAATATTCACCAACTTTCCCAAATGTTGATAATATACGATGGACACAATTATTTTATATTATAGAGATAGTAAAGTTTAAAATTTGTTTCATTAACAGTTCATTTGTAATTAATCCATTGTTATTTTTTATTTTTAGCTTTAATTGTTAAGAAGATAATTTATTCAATCTGAAATAAAAAACAGTCCTTTAGTTTTGGAGTTAATTTTTTTATTTAAAAAAAAGCGCTCCCCTTTTCATAATTGTTTTATAACTTTGAAATTTCATCTATTTCGCATTTCTATTGAAACAAACTGCTGAACAATAACTTTTTCTTTTGTTACTTAGTTCCCATCATTAAATAATTTGCCTCTTATTGTTAAAACAATTTAAAAAATTTTGTACTCATTTTACAGTTTGGCTTAAAATAAAAATTGTTTTACCGAATTGAGTTTCTCCCTTACTTCTACTCTTACCTTCCTACCTCTAGGCAGAATAATGCATCATGCATCTAATATCTATTAAATCAAGAGTGCACAACTTGCGGCCCGCAGGCCGATTTCGGCTAAACAAGTCTTGAATGAATTAAAAGTTTTAGAAGATTCAGAAATTTTCAGAAATGAAAAGAAAGTAAATGATATTTACAACAAATTTACAAATTTAAAAAAGGTTTTACAAAGTTTAATAAATAATTGTAAACGTTAAAATTAATGGGTAAAGGAAGTTTCTGCTTGGTTAAGACTACAAATTTTACCCCATGAAAGGAAATATTAGTTTACTTTTCCTCAAGAAATGTCGAACTTCTAAAGTAAAAAAATTTTTCTTTGATTAATTTTCAAATTTTATTCCAAAGCAGAAGATAATCTTCTAAAATTATGTCTGTAAATGTCTTAAGTGTAATTAAGAATTTTGTTCTTTCACTATTTTACATTTTTCGCATGCTCTGTATACTGCCTAACTTTCTAGCATCATCCTCCTTGTAGGAGAATCAGTTCAATGTAGCGCCATCTACTTCAAACTCTCAACACTTTAAGTTGACACCAGGCTAATCAAAAATATTTTGTGGTAAAGCCACGAAAAAATTTCAATTTTTGTTTTTACTAATTTCTTTAAATAATTAGCAGATGAAAATATTAATTATTTATACTTATTTAGTCAATGATCAGTTAATAATTAGATTCATAATTTTTTATTGTCTTAAATTAGAAAATTAGCTTTTAAAATTAATTTTGTGATACATTGTAACAGATTAATTGTGTTGCAAAACCATATCCATTCATGTCACAGTAAAATCTTCACAAATTCTTTATACTACAAGGAATTCTTTTAAGAAAGCATTAAAAATAGTAGTAAAACTTTTATTTAATATTTAGGTAATGAATTTATAAGTTAATATATTTATAGATGTTTTTAAGTTATATAAGAATTCATTGGCATCAAAGTAAAACTTTTAATCGTAGGATAGCCAAAGTGTCGAGAAATTCTCATAAATATAATTGACTCTAAAATACCTTGAAAGTTGAAATTCGAAAGCAAATTAAATTCCAGTGGCTTATAGGGAGAAAATTTTTCGGAGGAAGAAAATTAGAGATTTATAATGGTAAAAAAGGGGAAATTTCTGACTTTCGGGTTTCGGGGAATACATCACCAAATCAAATCCTCCCTTGGAGACTCAAAAAATATTTAAAGAATAAAAAAGTCATTTAAATTTTTGTAATTAAAAAAAGTACCAATTATAATACTAATAACTGCTTCGTTCACACTTTACTTATTTTGGAAGGGTTACGTTTATATGAAGTATCGAATACGTGGTATTGAATACCCACAAATAATGAAAACAAACCGACCCTTCGTGCTGCTATCTACTGTAAAGAAGTCTACCCAAAAAAAACTAACTCACAGCCAACCAAGTAAAACTAAACTAACGTTTATTCTGCCGCTTCGATCTCGGGACAGCCCCCCGAGCTTAGGCTCAGAAAGCATTTATAAACAAGCGAAAGATTCTCTTCACTTCTCAGCAGAATTTAAATTGTCTTCTTCACTACGTTACACTACCAACAGTCTTGACACAAAAATTCAAGTGAAGATTAAAAGATTCTCAACAACAATTTCAGATACAGAAAAGTGGGCTAAATCTATTACATTGGTATGAAAATGCTTGTAAAATAATGTTTTATTGTTTTAATAAAATACCATTAGGACCGAAGTCTTAATTCGTTACAGCTGGAAGGAAAATGGTTTTACAACTGATTGATGAAATTAATAAAAATATAAATAAAAACTTTAAGTTATCGTGCAATACAATCCGCACTTTCGCAAAAAAATACCAGTACAACAAAATACGCTTTTTAAATTGAAACACATCAATTAGTAAATTAATTCATTTATCAACTCGAAATCCCAATCTTTACCGTCGTGGGGTATCAAAAAAAATACTTAAAACGTTATTTAAACTCATTTTTCCGCATAGATATATGTTTTACGAAAAAATGGTAGATAGTATTAAAATCGCACGAAATGGCCATCGATGGGGGTTTCTGATGATTATATTGCTTGTTGGGGGCTTATCCTCAACTTGTGCATTACAAAGAAGCAAACCTTTCACTGTAGAAGTTGCTTTCCCTTTAGTGCTGTCTTGTTACAGCAAAAACAACTTTACGTTTTGTTACCTTATCCCAAGCCCCCAAGCGGTTCCCAAATTGTGCTCTGCGAAGGAATTTAAAATAAACACATTTCTTGTGAAAATTTCTTATAGGCGTTGCTCTGAAAAGTGTATAAATAACTTTCTGCAAAGTGGGATGGGATTTGGTTCGGAGCCTCAAATAAAGCGAGCTGTTGTTTATATACAGGGTGTATCTGAAATGGTGCAAAACTTTCATGGATGATAGTACTCATCAAGACGAACAAGAATCTGTAGAGAAAGGGGGTCTCAGATCAAATCCCAGGGAGTTAAAAATGGAGCGACACCCCAAAAAAACCATTGAAAAATTCAATTTGTAGAAGAAATACTATTGGTAAAAACTTAATTACGGTCTCGAAAATTGTGGTTTAATATGATCTTTAAAATTATCTCAAAAGTCTTCACTTTAAAATTTCTTTTATTATGAAAAAAAGTTAAAAAACCACAAAAAAATCCGAAAACTCTGCCAAAACTTTATTTTGTATTTCGAAATCCTTTCTTTTGATTTAATAATCTGAAAGATCATAGTCGAAAACCCTTAAGTCCAAAGTGTCACATAAAAACCATCAATATTAAATGCTTGAGAGTCTGTTAAAACACGGTTTAAGTCCGTTTTTTACGTCCGCAAACTGCCGTTTTGGAAACGGCTATAGGAAACACGTTTGCGCACCCAAAAAACGAACTTTAACAGGTTCTCAAGCGTTTGATATTCAGATTATAAAATCAAAAGAAAGGATTTCGAAATACAAAATGAGGTTTTGGCAGATTTTTCACATTTTTTTGTGGTTTTTTTTATTTTTTTTCATAATAAAACAAATTTTAAAGTGAAGACTTTTGAAATAATTTAAAAAAAAAGATCATATTAAACCACAATTTTTGAGACCATAATTAAGTTTTTACCAATAGCAGTTCTTCTACAAATTGAGTTTTTCAATGATTTTTTTGGGGTGTCGCTCCATTTTTAACTCCTTGGGATTTGGTCTGGGACCCCCCTTTCTATACCGATTCTTGTTCGTCCTGATGAGTACTATCATCCCTGAAAGTTTGTTGCACCATTTCAGATACACCCTGTATAGTTATGTTTCCGCACGTTTTGAAACCAGACAGATTTTGACGGCGCCCCACTCATTCAGTATTTTACTTTATTTATTATCCCACAAATCGAATGTAAGGAAATACATTTCAAAATGGTTCCAAATTACTCACCTTTCCGCGAATTTTGCTACTTTTTTTAGCCTTGCGTGACTTATATTTTATTAATTTTCGACTGTACTAGTTTCATGCTACTTTTACGATTACTGCTACTTTTTTCACGTCCGTATCCAAGGGCGGTTTAGGGGTTCGACCGCCCTCCCGAAATTCTAGCATCAATTTTTATGCTGTTTCTCCGTACAAAATTCTACAACTTTCCAGGAGAAATCCTCTTAGGTTCAACCTTGAGTCTCAAACTGGATTAAAAAACACTACTTTGACGCCCAAACTCCCCTTGAAATTTTCTCGTCTATTAATACTGCTTTTCCTTTCAAATTCTGCCGCTTTCATAGCGCAGTCCTCCTTAGTGGTCAACCAAAGATTCTCTAAATAAGACAAAGCATTAATTTTAAGGGATCGATTCCAAAAAACTTTGAATCAAAATGAGTAAAACACTATACTTTTGAGTGAAATTAAAAAATAATTATGGGGGTTTCCCCCAGACCCCCCCCCCAAGAAAAAACAATTATACTTGGAGCTTACGATTTTACAAATTTTGATATTAAGTGAATTTAATAAAAGTTTTAAATTTATGGCAATTGTAAGATTATTTTTGAGTACAATATTGATAAGAGGCTAAGGAAGTGGATTCGTAAAAAAAAGTTTCGTAACGTCCGATGTTCTGTTCGTAACGTCCGTCGCAACGTTCTGTTGTATAGTTTTGTTTGTTCAAAAATTACACTACATTTTATTTTTCATTTCGAATGTTTCTTTTTGAAGGGGACTTTTTGATGGAACAGAACATGTTTTGAAATATGTTTTTGCAAGCATAATTTTTTGTGTTGCAATAGTATTATGAATAACATAATTATAGTGTTTAAAAAATCAGACCATTTTATTTTATACTTTACCTTGAGGCCTTATAGGGTTCTCTCTCCCCCCCAAAAAAACAAACCCTTCTATTTTAGAATAAGTAACTTTTTCTTATAAAAACAAAATTTATAGATAGGTTCTCTGTAAGAACCTTTTGTTCGTGAATTTAGGGCATAATGATTAAAAAGTGATTCCTCCGTTGTGTCTCACGTGGTTTTTCTATTTTTAATTAGTTTTAATATGGAGAGAAAAATACTGCAACTTCGTTAACTGATGATCCTCCTTATCATCAATTAGGAAAAACAATAGGTCAGTTCAGTTTAATTCCAACCAATCCAGTTTAATTCCAGGAACCATTCCGCCATTTTTAACTTTTTTTTATTTTTAAAAAAAGCCCAACAATTTCAGAGTGGCATCAACCAGTTTTGAAATCTACACTATTGACTACAAAAAAACATCAAAAAAATTTCCTTATACGCGATTTCGAACTTATCGACTTGGCACCCTGACTATAACACAAATAATTTAATGATAAGCTGAAAAATAGTAAATAAAAATCTTAAAGCAGCAATTTCAAATTTTATTGATGGCGTAAGAATAAGGAATGAACCTGACATGATCGAGGTGGTTGTTTCATGATAAGATTAAAAACATTCACATGATAAAAATTTATGGTAAATTGCTATTTACAATGATCTTATGTTAAAAATATCCCGACCCTTTTAATTTTCGCAAGACACTTTCTCCCTATTCATCTGTTGCCTCTGTTATGGCAAAAAAAACATTTAGCTCTAGAGAAAAGGGCTCAGCCTCACACTTTTACTCTGATTCATTTTTTTCTGCCCCACGGATTTGATTCGTTTCTTGTTCTGTTTCCCTTTCTGACTCATCACTTGAAGTTTCAGGGGAGAGGGCAAGAAACTCATTTATTGTGGCCCTTATTTTCCTCATTGTTGTCTGAACTTGGGGATAGTAACCAGCAATTACAGCCTCTTGGATCAAACGTTTACTTCTTTCATGAGAATTTTTCAACTTTACTTCCAACTCCTCGTGTAATTTTTTTAACTTTTGGTATTCAGGTTTATCCGGATCAATGTGAGCGTTTCTTCTTGATGGACTCAGAGCAGAGTCATCTGCGTCGTCATCTGGGCTCTCTTCACTCTCAGTTATACTTTCATTGGATCCTATCAGACTTTCTAGCATATTATTCAGAATAAAATGCAAGTATTCTCTAGCATTGTTTCTCTTTTCCCATTTTTCAACATCTTTATCAGTCATGCAGTCTTCCCACTCTTCTAGGGTTGCTTCCAGACCATATCTCAACTTTAAAACCGTTATTTTACGAATTTCTCGCATTGCTTTTTGTTTGTAATCTACAGAGGGATAGGGGTCAAGGAGAAACAGATCTGAATGAGAATCTTCCTCAGTAAAATACTCAGCTATCGCTCTAAAATACAGATTTAATCTATTTACATTACATGTGTTGTTATGCTCTGCTAGTGGTTGATTTTGAGATTTTGTTGATACATCCGATTGTGCAGTAGGAGTCTCTTGCCTAGCCAATAGCTCCTTCTCTTCATTTGTGTTCTCGGAGATCCAACATTCATTTTCAAGGTGACACTCACATGGAAGGTCCTCGAATTTCAGTGGTTTTAAAGTTGTCCGTTCATCATACCGTTTATACCAGTTAGGAATGATTTTACGTGTTCTCAACTCGTCAAAATGTTTTTTCAAAAATATGTACTGTTTCTCCTTAAGCTGAGGATCGTTCGACATTTTCATATTCTTTCTTTCACGATTTTCGTCGCTTGACTCGTTATCTGAATTCGTGTTACTTGCACTTTCTGTGTCAATTCCATCTGGATTGCTTGTACTTTCTGTACCAGTTCCATCTGTGTTGATCGCACTTTTTATACGAATTCTATCCGTCATAGTAGCGTTTCTTTCATCTGATATCCTGCTGGAACTGGCTTCATTACCTTCTTCCAGTTTGAGCAAACAATCTGTTCTGGCCGATGTTTCTTTTTTTATTTCCTGCAGCAATGCCATCTAGTAAAAAAATACTTAAGGGTCAGTACTGTTGCGAAACAAACAATTTTACATTTCATTGACATTTGGATGTAATGTTAAACAGTTTAAGAACATTTTAAGGTGCAGAACATACACCAAAATAAACCTAATCTTAAAAGTATCAAAGTAATCAATTAAATTAAAGCATTCCATATTAGGGTGGACCGAAAACACCTTATTTTTTATTTCTGTTCTAATAGCGCGGAAAGGGTGCCACTTGGGTCCAATAAGGACGGTGTAAAATATTTTTTCGATTGGATAATATCTTCAGCTCCCGCATGGATGACTTTTTTACAAAACAACTAAAAAACCATAGATTAAACTCTCGAATATTGTTCACTATTTTTTATGAGGAACTTAATATTGTTATAGACAATGTTTCAGGCTCCATTCTTCTATCACCCTTGTTTCATTAGAGATAATTTTTTAATGTTCGAAGAAATTTTGTAAAGTTGTTTTTCCTGTAATTTTAATAAAAACTAATAACTCTAGAACTATACAACTTAAAAACCTGATATCAATACCATTTCGTTCGTATATGTTTGTCTTTAATTTGATGTGCATCATGACTATCATCTTCAAAAAGGTTTTTTTTTTCAAAATTTAAAAAAAGTGAAAAAAAATTAATAGATTTTTTTGAGTTTAACTTTTAAAATGAAACTTTAAAAATATTCGAAATTTAGGCAAGTTCCTTAACTATCCCTAAAATTATACATCAAGAGCGATTCACTCATGGAAAATTTAAAACTCGCTCGAGGGTGTTCATTGTTCATATGACTTAAAACATGCAAAAAATTTCACATTAATTTAAGAAAATACGACAATTAACATATTCGGTACAAAATCTAACAGTGCTAGTTCCCAACTGTAAGGTAAGTTAATGTGCATGAATTTACTTGAATATTCCTTAGAAATGTGTTTAAATCCAATTTTTTTATGTTCTAAAATTTTTAATTTACTTGATAATTTTGACTTGTTAAAAGTAAAAATGGTACTTACGTATTATACCGTCAACCGTTCAGCGGCCGTTGAATTCAGCGGTACAGCTATAGAAAGTCAATGGGATTTTAAACGTTTTCGGATTCAGTGGCACGGTCGACGGCATAATACGCAAGAACCGTAAAAACAATTAGATATAAAAATAAATTTTAGGAATTTTCAGGAGAAATGCGTGCAAATTGAATTAACTTCAAGTTGGCACTGTCAACTAGCACTGTAAGATTTTGTACCGAATCTGTTAATTGTCGTATTTTCTGAAATTAATGTGATATTTTTGCATGTTTTAAGTCATATGAACACCCTCAAGCTAGTTTTAAATTTTCAATGAGTTAGTACGAAACAAGGGTGATAGAAGAATGGAACCTAAAGCATTGTATCTATAACTGCATTAGTTCCTCATAAAAAATGGTGAACAATATTTGAGAGTTTATTCTTTGGTTTTTTAGTTGTTTTGTAAAAAAAGTCATCCGTTTTTTTTCAAACTTCAAGTTCGATGCGGGAGCTGAAGATATTATCCAATCGAAAAAATATTTTACACCGTCCTTATTAGACCCAAGTGGCAGCCTTTCCGCGCTATTAGAACAAAAATGAAAAATAAAGTGTGTTTTCGGCCCACCCTATTCCATATTCAATACACATCTTTTAGTGTGAAAAGTATTCAATAATTTCATGATTTATTTTAATATAGTTACCTAAAATCCATCATCAATTATAATTTTAAGTTAAATGAATGAAGAAATCCGATATCTAGTCTGATTTTTCAAATTTGATGCAGTTTTAATTCCATTAAAAGAATTATAATTATTATTTTCTCATGTTCATTACACTAGAAAGGATACGCATTACGTTAATGTTTTATACATACAGGAATCAAGAACAAAACTTTAAAAAACAGCACTTTTTCCTTTAAAATTGCAAATTATATAGGGTGATTCAAAACTCATGGGAGAAAATGAAAGTATTGTAAACTCTACCCGGTGAAAATTCAGAATCACCCTGGTAAGTAAGTCCTCGAAACAATCCTGCCCAGAGAAAAGAAAGTTAACACTGAAACATAAATTATATTTAATTCTAAGAAAACAGAAGGTCAAAACAGAACAGCTTTAGAAAGAATTCTCCAGACGCCATATGTAACCACAGCTACACGTTGTCAACAAGATCTAATAGTACTATTAGATCTCCTATAATAATCTATTAATTATTATTTAAGGATCTAATAATAATATTTATTATTAGATCTCTGGTGTTGTCGGTTATCATTAGAGCTGTGGGTAAACATGGCAAGTGGAGGACTTCTAAAGCTGAACCGGTCTAAACACTGCTGGGAAGAATTTGTGGCTTTAAACGTGCTCTTATATTAGTATAAAGACATTCTAAAGTTTTGAAATAAGCCATACCGAAACCTGTCCTAATTGGTAAAGAGTTGAATCGTTGTTTTTAAGTAAAGATCAAATGTATTAGGCTATTTAATGTTTATTTCTAGTAAACTGGCCAAAAAATTTTAGATAGTCGGTTACAGTAAAAGTTATAGTGAACAAATGTGTTAAATTTACTATACTTCACAGCCTTCATAGCAACATTTCCTGAACCCTTAACATCAATACGCGGAAGGAGAAAGTGAGTAAATACAAAGCCTGTTGGGTTGCTAGGAGGATCTTCGGTACGCAAATCGTGATAAAAAGACACTAAATATACATGGGCTTAACGAAATAATCGTATTTTAAAAATGACGTTCTTCGTTCACTCGAAATTCAGATACCGCGATGAGAACTACTTTGATTGTTAGTGACGTAGTAGGGTCGACTAACGTTGCTGTCTAGTATACCACCTTTTCTATAATAAAACGCTGAAACCACAGACTGAAACAGCTTCTGCTTTTGTCCTAATAATTCTAATATAAGTTTCTGTGTGTGTAATATAATAATTTTTTTAAACTCAATTCACATTAAACTGAGAAAAACACGAAGATGTTATATCTGGTTATATCCAGTCTTTGTGAAAATTGAGGCAAATCCTTGGATTGCTTAGTATGATATAATGATGGGTTAGGTGTTGGAGTCTGGTAACTTAGATAAGGAGGAGGGTTGTGTGGTTGAACCATGTGGATGCTTCATAGTTAAATTTAATTCTAAATCGCTTCCCTAGTAGCACAGCTCGTACCATATATTTCGAGTTTGCGTAACTGAGTTGCCAAATTTGTCCATAGTTAACCAAATTTGGCCATACATGACAAGAATTGGAGGAATCTTGAACGTGTGTGCTGCTTGGGTTTAGAGGATATTTTTTATCGAACTATTAACTCTTTTTTTTAAATGCCATTTCATGCCATGGCAGTAACAAAGAAAATTCCGATTTTAAATGAAATCATCATTCAGTTTAGAAAATTTGTCGAAAAATATGTGCATTGTACCAAAAGGTTTTAAACGTTTATTTGATTTAAGAAGCAGTTACCCTAATAGCACAGCTCATACCAAGTATGCCAAATTTACGTAACTTCAATTATAAGCAAACGAAATTGGGCCATACATGAAGAAAATTGGACGATTTTTGAGCGTTTGTGCAGCTTGGATCTGTCTTGAGTTAAAAATTTACAATTCAAACTAAACTCAGGTTTTATTTACTTTCCAAGAAGAATTTTCGAAGAAAAAATATATGGGGGGGCACGGGAAATTTAGAACGTGGAGAATGGAACAGAAATGTTTGGGAAACACTGCACTAAAGCTTCATTAAGAAACGAGCCTACTCTATCAGCTTTGCATTGGAGTTAATTCATTGTTTCTGCAAACGCTTCAATGGACTATTCTGAACTACTATATCCGTCTGACGTCACATTTCCCCCACCATGTGACCTACTGAGCTTGCAATTGGTTACCACAGAGATAGTTTGTAGTGAGATATGATGATAGTGAAATGTATGAAAATGCAACAATTGCATACTTTCTAATCCAGGTCTACGCAACTTTAAGCACTAATGACTTGTCACAAGGGTTCCGTGAGGGTGAAAAATTTGGGAAACGCTGACTTAACTTATATCGGAGAATTAGAACAGGATTCCAGAACAGATGGCAGTCAGGCAGTAAAGATTGGGAAAAAAATTTAAACAAAAAACTGTTTTTGAAGGTTTTCAAATGAATTCGCGAAAAGAAATTGTTGAAATACTTTTAAACCAACTTGAAAATTAAGAGACACCTTCCGGAAATACAGGGTGTTTCAGATAAGTATCATAACTTCTAGGAGGGGTAGGACCCACCTAGACGACACAGAATAACCTATGAATGAGAGGTTGGAAATGCACCCCTAACGAGCTGGGGGGTTTATAAGCGGGCATGGGAGGTTATATAATACATAGTGGAATTTGACACGTTACCTTTTATGTTTGCGTAAAAACCGATTTCGAAAACAAAATACTGTCTATTCCAATTCCAATCATCACGAAAACTTTTACTGTAACCGGACTGTCTTGGCTAGGTTACTAGAAATAGATATGAAATAGCAATACGCATTTGATCTTTACTTAAATACAACGAATCAACTCTCGCTGAACTTAACAATGATTTCGGTATGGCTTACTTCAAATCTTTAGTTTGTCTTTATAATAATATCGGTGCATGCTTAATACCACAAATTCTTCCAAGCAGTTTTGTTTACCGTTTCAGCTTTAGAAAGTCCTACAGTAGTCATGTTCACCCACAGCTCAAATGATGACTGAGCCATATAGAGATCTATATATCAATATATTATAATTATCAGATCCTAAAATAATTAGTAGATTATTATGAGAGATCTAAAAGTACTATTAGATCTCTTTGCTGACAACACTTAATCATGTTGCTGTGGAAGCTGTGGTTACCATGGCGTCTGAAGGACTCTTTTTTAAGGCTGCTCCTTTTTACCTTCTGGTTTCTAAAGGGGCCATTCCACCAAGGCAACAAGCTGTTGCTCTGTTGCTTCAACATTTTGTCGCCCAGTCGCAAGCAACAGTTTCTACTTCTCGGTAGCATGTCTCCGGTGTGTTGCCTGCTCTCAATGCGATTCCACTGAAGCGACAGTTGTTCCGTGTTGCCTAGTAATCCCCGAGAGGTAGTTTAAAACAATCCTCCTCGTACTCTGTTTGAAATAGATTTTTATAAAGAGAAAAAGAAATAAAAATACATAATTTTAGAGATTTTTATAATAAAATAACAGAATCGCATGCGATTGATAGCTCATGGGTCTACATCAGCGGTTCCCAAAGTGGTCCATATGGACCCCCAAGGGTCCACAGTGACTTCCAGGGGGTCCACAGGCATGAAAATGAAAATTGGGGGTCAACAGCGACTTCTAGGGGGTCCACGGGAAAAACTTCATTAAAATGAATAATTTTGATACTAAGTTTCAAAAACAAGTTAGAACAACAACAAAAGAAATTCCATTTTTGATTGCTTTTCCCTCTTCTTTTTGGTAAAGAAAGGTTTCAGCGCTGTGGCTAACCTTTTGACAAAGCAAAGAAACAGGTTGGATATTATACCGTACGGGGTGATTTGGGGTTAAACGGTTAAACCTCACGTCGTTGAAACCTAATGTTAAAAACTTAATGTCAAAGCACCAGATTCATCCCTCCCATTAAAAGTATGTTGGAATATTCCAGTTTTCCCTTCCTGTCGTTTATATCTTCATATAACTCCTATTCCCTACCTATATTTTCAAATCAATCAAATTTTTATTAATGCATGAAAAAACACTTCAAAAAATTACAAAATTTATGCGTGGTTTAGAAATATATATCATAAACATAAGATTTTTACCTACTTTTTGAACGGTCCCTAAGACAGGGGGTCCACGGGGTACGAAAAATGTCGTCAGGGGGTCCACGGGCCAAAAAAGTTTGGGAACCCCTGGTCTACATGAAAGATGTTTGTCCACAATGATCGGCATCTTGGTTAACTTGGTTTTTAGAAAAGGGTTTAAATCGTTCTTCTAAATAGAAAAATCGATCCAAGTAGATCGTAATTTATATGATGCAACTTTTGGAGAATTTCAGTTGAATACTTTAAAAGCTACTCAAAATGAAAAAAGTTGGTTAAAATAAAAAAAACTTATTCGTGGCGCCATCTTTGAGCTCTAAGCTAAAACAAAAGGATTGGAGAGTTTTTCAATAAGAAAAGTTCAGTGAACCAATGTTTGATAATATTAGCGTGTTAACACTTCATTCAATCAAATACACTACAAATATACCATTCCCACATTTTAACCCGATTATTATGCAAATATTCAAACCTTCTCAGATCATGTCGCAGGCAACAGTCGCTTGTTTCCCATCGCTGGCGGGAGTCAGGCAACACACGAAAAGTTGCCCGTGCGACCGTGTTGCCAGACAAATCTCGCGCTGTTGCCTCAGTGGAATTGCTCCGGCAACATGTCGCATGGTCGATTTTTGTTGCTTTCGACAAAAGTTGCCCCGGTGGAATGGGGCCTTTAGAGTTAAATATAATTTATTTTTTAGCGTTTTCAACTTTCGGTCGGTACAGCTTTAGAAAGGGTCCTCTAGCCACCATTTTTACCCACAGCTCAAATGACTAACAACCATATACATCTAATTATCATTATTCCTAAAATAATAGTAGCATGTTATTATTTAAGGATGCATCATTTAGGTTCCTACGTATACTCTTAAGACTCTTTCCAAATCTGTTCCTCAACTTTCTTTTGTCTGGGCAGGATTTTTTCGAGGATTCACTTACCAGAGTGAATCTGAATTTTCATCGGGTATTTTACGATACATTTAATTTTTCCCTATTAGTTTTGAATCACCCTATATAATTTTTATTTTAAAAGAAAATGGTGATTTTAATGTTTGGTATTTGATTGCTGTTAGAACTTTAACGTAATGCGTATCCTTTCTGGTGAAATGACCATAGGAAAATAATAACTATAATTCTTTTTAAGGACTTATTGGCAGCTTCGATAAGAGTAGAGAGCCTGTATACGAGAAAGGCGACAACTCGCTTAAAAGCGTCTAAGCTCATCCAGTTCTGTCCAAATTCTGTCCAAACTGTATCATGCCGCTTGTCTCGCGTCCCATGCTAATCCTATGGAGGAAACCGGAAGGAACCGCCTGTGGCGAACAGAAAACCTGTTTACCGATCTGCGCGCGCTATACTGAGTTGTCGCCTCTCTCTCGTATACAGAGAGCCTGTATACGAGAGAGAGGCGACAACTCAGTAAAGCGCGCAGATCGGTAAACAGGTTTTCTGTTCGCCCCAGGTTTCCCTCCATAGGATTAGCGTGGGGCGGCATGATACAGTTTGGACAGAATTGGATGCGCAGAAACGCTTTTAAGCGAGTTGTCGCCTCTCTCGTATACAGGCTCTCTAGGTAAGAGTAGACCAGCCGGTATTACAGGTAAATATTATAGCGCCCAGTGATCTATTTCTAGATCAATAAATACAGGGTCATAAATACTCTCTTAAATTACCTTATATTCCCCAAACAGTAACGAAACTGCACAGATGGCAAGAGGAAACATCCCTTAATCCTTACACCTTGTGTTTTTTGAATTTGCTTCATTTATTTTGTAATAGGGATAGGCTAAAGTTCGAATTTTCTACTTTGATCGAAAATAATTTGGGCGTTAATGGGTTAAATAGAAAATCATTGAATTCTTGAGAAAATTTCACACTAAAAACTGTAGATATTTAATGCATACGAGATAGCTTAATTTAATTGATTACTTTGTTATTTTTAAGACTACTTTTATTTTGATGCAAAATAAATAAACGTAAGACTACGTTTATTTATTTTGTTCAGAATATAAAATTTCATTTAAACTGTTTAATATTGCATGTAAGATTGTGTGTTTCTCAAAAGTACTAACCCTTGAATCTTTTTTTACTAGTTGGCATTGCAACTGGTAGTAGAACAAGAAATATTGGCCGAAAGAGGCAATTTGCACAAACCGGAAGATAGTAATGAAACCAGTTCCAACAGAATATCAGATGAAAGCAAAACTGGTGTGGGAGATGGAAGTGGTACAGAAAATGCAATCAGCACGGACCAAGATGGCGAGTCAAGCAACGACGACAAACTGTCGAACGACCCTCAGCTTCAAGAGAAACAGTACATATTTTTGAAAAAACATTTTGACGAGTTGAGAACACGTAAACGCATTCCTAACTTTCATAGACGGTATGGTGAACGATTTCGTAAACTTAAAAAACCACTGAAATTCGAGGACATTCCATGCATTGGGTGTGACCTTGAAAAGGAATTTTGGATCTCTGAAAACAAAAATGATGTGAAGGGGCAACTAGCTGGGCAAGAGCCTACTACTGCACAATCGGATGTATCAACAAAATCTCAAATACACCCACTAGCAAGGCACAGCAACAAATGTAATGTAACTAGATTAAATACGTATTTTATAGAGATGGTTTGGTATTTTACTGGCAAAGTGGTGCATCCAGATCTGTTTCTTCTTGACCCCCGTCCCATTGTAGATTATAAACAAAAAGCAATGCGAGAAATTCGTAAAATGACGGTTTTAAGGCTGAGAGATGGTCTGGAATACGAGTTAGAGAAGTGGGAAGTCTGTATGACTGATAAAGATGTTGGAAAATGGAAAAAGAGAAACTATATTAGAGAATACTTGCATTTCATTCTGAATAATATGCTAGAAAGTCTGATAGGACCCAATGAAAGTCTAACTGAGAGTGAAGAGAGCCCAGACGACGGCGCAGACGACTCTGCTCAGAGTTCATCAAGAAGAAACGCTCAAATTAATCCGGATAAACTAGAATACCTAAGATTAAAAAAATTACACGATGAGTTGGAAGTAAAGTTGAAAGATTCTCATGAGAGAAGGAGACAAAATATCCAAAAAGATGTACTTAAAGGTGTCCATATCTATCGCCAAAAACAAGATAGGCAAATAAGGGAAGAAATGAATGAGTATTACGCCATCCCCTCTGAAGTTTCTAGTGAGGAGTCAGAAACAGAACAAGAAAAGAATTGGGGCAGGAAAGAGTCTCATGAAAACACGTTACCATCTACCCAAGAAGCTATACTTGAAGGTTGCCATCTTGATCTCCAAAAACAAGATGGGGAAATAAGGGATCGACTTGTTGAGTATTTCGCTGAAGTTTCAAGTGAAGACTCAGACTCAGACTCGGAAACATACTCAGACTCAGAAACAGAACAAGAATAGAATCAAATCTGTGGAGTAGGAAAAAATTAACCATATAGTAAAGTGTGATGAGGCTGAACAAGAAGCGCATTTTCCCTTTTCTCTCGAGTTCAATATTTTTTCCAATTACAGGCAACAGATGAATAGGAAGAAAGTGTCTTGGGAAAATTAAAAGGGTCGGATATTTTTAACTCAAGATCATTGTAAATATCTATTTACCATAAACTTTTATCAGGAACTTTTTAAATCTTATCTTTGAAATAACAACTTCTATCATGTCAGGCTCATTCCTTCTGATTTGTACACATTCAATAAAACTTTAAATCGTTGCTTTTAGATTTTACTCATTATTTTCAGCTTATCTTTAATGTGCCTGCCTACCTAAAAATGCCGTTTCGGACCAAATATTTAAAAAAAATCTTATTTCAAAAAACACATATTTAGCTTTCCAAATCAGTTTAAATTTTGTCTTTAGCTTTCCTAGAACCAAAGTTACAGAAATTTTACTTAAAACTAAAAAGGCATTTTATTAAGGAAATTGTTAAGAAATTCGCGTTTTTCTCAGAATCACATTTTTGCTACTTTCCTTCTCCTCAAAACAACATAACTCAAAATATTATAAGTGAATTTCTATAAAACTTGGGCATAATACTTGACATAATATGGTTCAAGATCCCTACTATTTTTTTGGCTGTGTGTGTAATATTTTTCATTTTATGAACAGTATAACTTCAAACTTTACTGAACTTAGTTTTTTTTTTACTTTTCAAGTTCAGTGCTATAACTTTTGATATTAAAATAATTTAGACATAAAAATAGTAGGCCTCCTGAAATATGTTTCTATGAGGATAATAAAGTTTACAAAACAAAAATATCTTCATATAAATTTGGGTTATGGTGTTTTGCGGAAAGGCTGTTTGTTGTGATTTTTATGCATAAATTCTTCAGTAATATGAAAAATTAAATTAATATTTAACTATTTTTTATATTATTCATAGTTTTTAGACCTATTGTATTGTATAAATCACAAATTAGGTCAACATTTTAATTATTAAAAAAAGCCTCCGTAGGTAGGCAACCACCTTAAACAAAAATTTGTTTAAACGAATGCAAAAAAAAATTTAAAAGGTGAAGCCCAATTTCGCAAAGTTTGCTTTGCTACTGGATTAACCAAAAGCAGTAAGGTAACTGAGAATTAACTACAGCAGCGAGGACAGAAACCTCTCGTAGAGTAAAAGGGCAAAAGCTGGCTTGATCTTGATTTTCAGTACGAATACGGACCGCGAAAGCGGGGCCTATCGATCCTTTTGATTTAAGAATTATACAGGCTCAGATTTTCGGGAAACAGCCCCTCCCCTTATGTATGCTAGAGGTGTCAGAAAAGTTAACATTGGGTATAGTAGATGGTGCAATCAGATAAGCTGGTAAATTACACCACTCGATAACATGTTCTTGACATGTTTACTTAACTACTGTAGAACCTTATTATTCTTTGTGCAATGCAGAAAAATAAAAATTTTTCCCCATAAAAAAAAAGTAGGGTCAAAATGATTCTGGCACAAATCAAGCAGATTCTTATGTAAAATAACCCCCTGAATCCGATTCCGACCCCGTTTTTCTCTATCAGGCTCAGATTTTCGGGAAACAGCCCCTCCCCTTTTTGCATTTTTCGATGACTTAATGACTTTGAATTTGATTTTCAGAGTCAAAATCTATTACTTTGGCCTTTAAATTACACCATAGGGGGAACAAGAAAGGTTAAAGCTTTTCTAAAATATAAAAATTTGTAACAAATGGATAAGTTTAAGGGGTTAAGGTGAATGTGGGTATAGTGGCCACCTAGCTGATTAATTTAAAATAGAACGAGTTAGAGCAGGGGTTTCCAACTCGCGGCCCGCCGGGTCATTTTGTGCGGCCCGGGAAGCTCTCTGAAAACCCTCCAAAAAGTAGCTTCAAAACACTTTTCAGCACACTAAAATTCAAAATTTTTTCGGGGGAGAACCCCCGACCTCTTAGATTATGGACTAGCATCGATCGTTTTCTATGGTGCAAGAATTAAAAGTTTAAAGTTTCGAGAGGTCGTTTGTAAAACCTGAAATTCACCCTGAGCATAGCAAGGGGGTATGAAGGCTTTGATAACCTTTATCATGAGGAGGGACAAAATGGAGTATCAAAAATTAGGAAAAAATAATCATCTGAGGAAAATATACAAACATTTTCTTGAGGAAGACCTTTTCATTTAAGTAATATTCAAAATATTAAATATGTTAATAAATTCGCTGAATATAGGAAAAGATTGGCGAGAACAATTCTAATATCTAATTTAAGAAACATATTTGGCTGGTTATCCATGATTTGGCGCAGTTTTTTTCTCAAATAAAAATGCTTCAAATTAGTAGTATGGTGGTTAGAGTAACGTCTTCGTAATCGGAAGTTTGCGGGTTCAATCCTCAATGCGGATCATTTGTAATGTCATTACGATTGATGTTTAAATTCATTTACGGATGATCCAATCTTTGTGGAGGAGTATTCTTACCTGATTTTTTATTCAAAGCACTCAATCGTATTTCTTAGCAGCCGTTAACGTTTCTTCCTAAATATTAAAACAATTATTTATAAAATTTACTTGGAGCTCAGAATCTTTTAAATGAATAATTATAAATTATTTTAAATCGTTGGGTAATGGAATGTCCCACTTCCCAATGTTCCAAATTCGTCCAATTTTCGTCATGTAAGGCCAAATTTAGTTTACTTATAGTCAGGGTTGCTGGATTTAAATCAACTTGATTTAAATCACGATTTAAATCATGATTTAAATCACTTGATTTTTTAAAAAAAATCATTGATTTAAATCAAAAATGTCAAACTGACACAATTTAAATAAAAATTTTATCTGCTAGATATGTAACTGAGAGAGATAGGTTAAAGTTATTCAACATAAAATTGCCTGCAATTTCAAGATCAAATTTTTGCCACCAATCGCAAAAATGTTTTTGACAACAAGTGGTAAACATAGCAGGGTTTGGAATCAATAATTGTGATTAACTAAACAAGAATTTAAATCTTATTTTTTTTACCTGGTAGTATGTGGATGAGTTTTATTGAAAGCTCTTTTTTAAATTTTAGTCATGTTTACCCAACTAATTTTTTCATATACAAAACTACAGATAATAGGGGTCTATTATCTGTGTGCATGACTACTATCAATATTAATTACTGAATTTTTATTTTTATCTCTAATTAATTATTATTTTAAAGAAATAAACACATAATTCTTTGAGTAAAATTAATTTAACTGAATCAATATATTTTAAAGATTGATTTTAATTTTTACACAAAAATGAGGCATGATGTTTTTAATAATGATTGTCACAATTTATTTTCAAACTTATATTAATATCAAAATTAGGCAAAAATAGTTATAGAAAGAAGGATAAAAAATTTTAGTTATTGAGTACAATTCACCCTTTTCGAATGGGCTTCTCATCAGTAAAATACCAGTGAACTGCTTCTCTTAATTAATTCAATTAATTAATGTATAAAGTAGACTAAAATTGGGTAATTAAGTAATGCTAAAGTATTATATCACATTGAAATTACAATATCAGATATTATTAACCAGTTTCATGAAGTTCAGAACTAGTAATTCATTTAAATCAAAAAAATCCTATTTAAATCAAAAAAGTCCGATTTAAATCAAATAAATCCGATTTTTTTTAATTTTTTTTTAAAAATCAGCAACCCTGCTTATAGTTGCAGTTACGTAAACTTGACATATTTTGGATGAGGATGAGGAAAATAATTTGGGACATAAAGGGTTAAGTCAGCATCGGAAATTTTACACTAAGTAAAGCAGTGTTTTCCGATGTGAGGCGTACGCCCCACCCGGGGATAATATAATTTTCTAGGTGAGGGGCAATTTTAAAAAATTTGACACAAATAGCCCCCTTAGGTGGGGCATGAACCACCAGGTTTTATTTACTTTCCAAGAAGAATTTTCGAAGAAAAAATAAATGGGGGGCACGGAAAATTTAGAACGTGGAAAATGGACCGAAAAAGTTTGGGAAATGCAGCACTAAAGCTTGTTTGTAGTGAGTTATGATGATAGTGAAATATATGAAAATCCAACAATTGCATACTTACTAATCCAGGACTACGCAACTTTAAGCACTATTGAGTTGTCACAAAGGTTCCCGTGAGGGTGAAAATGTTGAGAAACGCTGACTTAACTTACACAGAAAAATTAGTACAGGCTTGCAAAACAGATGGCCATCAGGCAGTAAAGATTAGGAAAAAAATTTTAAAAAAACTGTTTTTGAAGGTTTTCAAAAGAAATCGCGAAAGGAAATTGTTGAAATAGTTTTCAACCAACTGGAAAATTAAGAGACAACTTTCTAAACATGAAATACAGGGTGTTTCAGGGGTGGGACGGGAGGCCGGGAGGCCGGTTGGGTCTGCTCACACCGGAAAATATATGTAACCAAATCAACAAGGGTGTTTCAGCTAAGTGTCATAACTTCTAGGAGGGGACGCACCTAGACGACTGAATAACCTAGGAATGGGAGATTGGAAATGCACTCCTAACGAGCTAAGGGTTTATAAGCGGGCATGGGAGGTTATATAATCCATATTGGAATTTGACACGTAACCTTTTATGCTTGCATAAAAAACGATTTTGAAAACAAAATCTAATCCAATCACGAAAACTTTTACTGTAACCGACTGTAAGATTTTTTGGTTAGGTTACGTACTATACTCAGTTGCAACTTAACTTGAGCCTGTAGAAATATGCTGAGCTGAGAGCAACCAATGAAAGTAGTTTCCTGCGCGGTGTCTGAATTTTGAGTGAAAGTTAGAGCTTCAATTTTTAATAATGATTAGTTTTTTAAATCCACGTATATTAAGCATCTTTTCATTCCGATATGCATAAAATTTTCTCGCATATGCATAAAATTTTTATTATTATTTTTTAAAGTGGCGTAGCGCGTAGTAGTATAACTCGCTCACAAACTTGCCAGCCAATAAGATCTTCTAGCAACCCATCAGCAGGCTTTCTGCTTACTCGGATTTTCTTCCGCGTGGCCATGACGTCAAAGGCTCAACTTAAGTTGCATTCGATAGTGTTCGGCAACTACTGGTCAAAAAGTAGTTAACTACCAACTGCCAACTAGTCTGGGCAAAAGTAGTTGTAACTACTAGTTAACTACTTTTTCTTGGAAGTAGTTGTAACTAGTAGTTGATTATTTCCGAAAGTAGTTAACTACTAGTTAACTAGTCTATTTAATTTCATAAGATATTTTCCCCCAAATTTTCGATTACTTTTTCTTACCTATAGCAAAAATATCATGGCTAAAGATTCGTCAATTTTTGATAGGTATACAGGTTTTTGGTCTCTTAAAGTTTTCCAAGTTGTATTTATATTAGTCAGTACAGTGTCGTATATAAGGGGGGTTAAGGGTTCTAAACCCCCTTAGCCTGAACAAATATTTTAAGCACAAAATTGGGCCGTTAACTTTAAGTATTGCCTTACTAATTTTTAATGCAGGAAAAACATCTAGAATCCTCGTAAACCTAGCCTAAAATCGCTTTTCAAAGTGCTGGAATTTCCAGGAGAGAACACTGAGCTATAAAACAAACTGGAGTGACAACCTCCGATATTATAACAAGCGATCAAACGTGCCGGCGCGGAAGGTTAAATTGCCCCGATTGCTTGCAGCAATCGGGGCATTTGGGGCTAGAAGCAATCGGTGCAATCCCCGCATGACCATCTTTTAATCCGCCCATGCCTGGTTTTTTAAAATATTATGAGCAACATTTAGAATGGTCGTTTTATTCTGTGTATACAACTGGTCTAACAGATGGGGAAAATTAAAAGAAGATGGAAATCCTTGCCGTGGTGTGATGCGGTTTCAGCACGCTCACTAGTCACTCCAGTTTGTTTTATAGCTCAGTGGGAGAGAAAACCCTGAACTCCCTAATTTCTAGAGAGGATTTCAAAAAAGGGTTGCATTTATATGTCAATTACTGAGATGAAAGATATTTCAGAGTTGCTAAATATGAAAATGTATCACGAAAAATGGCATTGTTAGTAGATGTAACATATTTTTTAAAATTTTGATCTTTCAATATTTTTTGAAGTAGTTGAACTTTTTGAAAGTAGTTGGAACTAGTAGTTGGTGGTAAAAGTAGTTAAACTACTAGTTCAACTACTCTAAACCAAAAGTAGTTGAACTACTAGTTAACTAATAGTTGCAACTAGTAGTTAACTACTTTTCAACTACTTTTAGTTAACTAGTGCCGAACATTAGCATTCGAGTATAGAAATAAATATTAAAAAGCATTACACATTTGATCTTTACTTGAAACAACTCTCGCTGAACTTAACAATGATTTCGGTATGGCTTACTTCAAATCTTTAGTTTGACTTTATACTATAGTCTGTTCATTTAGAATTTACCCCTGAAACAGGATCAATAACGCTCATCACACAACTTCAGTGACCAATTTTACAGTATTTTAACTACTTTTGTTTAGGATGCCTTGTCTTTGCAGAAAAAAAACATTTTTTGATGATAGTTACAATAGTAACTGTTTCCAATACATATCGTCTCGGGCGCCATTTCTAAATGAACAGATTATAATATCGGTGCATGCTTAATACCGTTAATTCTTCCAAGCAGTTTTGTTTACCGTTTCAGCTTTAGAAAGTCCTACAGTAGCCATGCTCACCCACAGCTCAAATGATGACTGAACCATATAGAGATCTATATATCAATATAATATAATTATTATATCCTAAAATTTACGTTAGACTGACCACCTAACTGGGACATTTGCCTAGCACCCCAGGCCCCACGGTCACGAAAACGAAGATGGGCATCGTAGGCCTTGGCCCACTAGGGCTGTTGCGCCGATGGTTTAGTTAGTTATCCTAAAATTTTTATTAGATTATTATTAAAGATAGTACTATTAGATCTCTCTGCTGACAACACTTAATCATGTTGCTGTGGAAGCTGTGGTTACCATGGTGTCAGAAGGACTCTTTTGACACCCTGGTAACCATGACACCATCCTTTTGACCTTCTGGTTTCTAAAAGTAAATATAATTTATTTTTTGGTGTTTTCAACTTTCGGTACAACTTTAGAAAGAGTCCTCCAGCCATGTTTACCCTCAGCTCTAATGACTAACAATAACAATATTATTTAATCCTAAAATGATAATTAGTAGGTTATTATTTTAGGATGTACCATTTAGGTTCTTACGTATTATCCCGTCAACCGTGCCGCTGAATTTCAAATCGTAATAAAGTCTATTGACTTTTCTGTAGCTGTGACGCTGAATAAAGCGGCTGAAGAACGGTCTACGGGATAATACGTAAGTACCAAAATGTATTCCAAGAAGAATTTATTTATTTGATCTCTATTGTCAGTCATCATTTGAACTGTGGGTAAACATGGCAGCTTGCAGCTGGGAGGACTCTTTCTAAATCTGTTCCTCAACTTTCTTTTGTCTGGGCAGGATTTTTTCGGACTTACCAGTGATTCTGAATTTTTCATCGGGTAGTTTACGATATATTTAATTTTTCCCTATTAGTTTTGAATCACCCTATATAATTTTGTATTTTAAAGGGAAAAATGTTGATTTTTAAGTTTGGTATTTGATTCCTGTGTGTATAAGAACTTTAACGTAATGCCAGGGCCGTAACTAGACTTTTTTCCGGGGGGGTTAGGCCAAAATATGTCTTGAAACTTTAGTTCAATTTTGTTAGTAACCAAGGTAAGTAGACAGCGTTTTGGAGTCTCTTTTCCCTTTTTTCCCACCCCCGAGTTCCCACTTCCCCTATTTCTCACTGTTAGTGCTTATTCCTATTGGGGGAGGGGGGTTAAAGCAACCCAAAGTGGACCATTCCTTGTTAGTTGCAAGTCCCAAAATTTTCAAGGAACGACTGTAATAATATATTTCAAAATTTCAAGGGGGTTGGGGTTCTCCCCAAGAAAAATTTTGAATTTTCAACCTTAAAATGTAGTGGTTTTATGCACATTTTAAGACGCATTTTTAAGGAAAAACAGTATAAGTAAAAAATTGACGTCGAAATTTCGGGGGGGGGCTTGAATATGGACGTGTGTAATACGTATCCTTTCTGGACCATAGAGAAATAATTTTAATTATTTTTAAAGACTTATTGGCAGAACTTCGATAAGTGTCGACCAGCCGCCATGCTTACCCACAGCTCAAATTATGAGACATAAAGATCTAATTTGAGCTGTGGATAAACATGGTGGCTGGTCGACTCTTATCGAAGCTGTGCCGAATTATTTATTAAAACTTCATCAAATATGAGAAGTCTGCCTAGATATTAGATTTCTACATTCATTTAATTTAAATTATAATTGACAATGAATTACAGGTAAATATTATTAAATAAAATCATTGAATTCTTGAGAAATTTTCACACTTAAAACTGAAGATATTTAACGCATACGAGATAGTTTAATTTAATTGATTACTTTCTGTTATTTTAAGACTAACGTTTATTTTGATGCAAAATAAATAAACGTAGGACTACGTTTATTTATTTTGTTCTGAACCTAAAATTTCTTTTAAACTGTTTAATATTGCTATTGCACCCAAATGCAAGATCGTTTGTTTCGCAAAAGTACTAACCCTTGAATCTTTTTTTTTGACTAGAGGGCATTGCTACAGGCAGTAGAACAAGAAATATTGGCCGAAAGAGGCAATTTGCTCAAACCGGAAGATAGTAATGAAACCAGTTCCAACAGCATATCAGTTGAAAGCAAAACTGGTGTGGCGGATGGAACTTGTGTAAAAGGTGTAAGCAGCACGGATGGAACTGGTACAGAAAGTGCAAGCAGCACGGATGGAACTGGTACAGAAAGTGCAAGCAGCACGGATCAAGATGACGAGTCAAGCGACGTCGACGAAAATCGTACAAGAAAGAGAACGAAACTGTCGAACGATCCTCAGCTTAAAGAAAAACAGTACATATTTTTGAAAAAACATTTTGACGAGTTGAGAACCCTGCTTAAACGCATTCCTAGCATTCATAAACAGTATGGTCAACGGCATCTTGAACCTACAAAATCACTGAAATTCGAGGACCTTCCATGTGAGTGTCACCTTGAAAAGAAATGTCGGAACTCCGAAAACACAAATACAGAGAAGGAGCTATTGGCTAGGCAAGAGACTACTACTGCACAATCGGATGTATCAACAAAATCTCAAATACACCCACTAGCAGGGCACAACAACACATGTAATGTAATTAGATTAAATCTGTATTTTAGAAGGATAGCTAGGTATTTTACTGATGAGGAACATATGGATCCAGATATGTTTCTTCTTGACCCCAGTCCCACTGTGGATTATGAACAAAAAAATGCAAGAACGTCGTAAGGTGACGGTTATAATGTTGAGATCTGGTCTGGAATCAACCCTAGAAGAGTGGGGAGACTGTATGACTGATAAAGATGTTGAAAAATTTGAAAAGAGAAACGAAATTAGAGTATACTTGCATTTTATTCTGAATGATATGCTAGAACAGGGGTTCCCAATAGGTGGTCCGCGGACCCCTGGGGGTCCGCGGGCTGTGTCCAAGGGGTCCGCGAAATGTCACCGATAAATTGTTTTTTATTTTCCTTAATTTTAAGTAACCATTATCCTACTCAGCAGTTCATTCGTTAGTTTTGTTAGTTAATTGTCACTGTAGTACAAATAGTTTAATGTAGGTGGAGCAGCCTATGTTTACCAACAAAGATAATCCATGTTTTGTTTTTTGCAATTTTTTTATTGACTAAAATACGATAGTTTCGGTTTTGAATACATCAAGTTTCGGTTTTGAAATCGATTGTTGCCCGATATCGATTGAAAATTTAAGCCTTTAAGTTCAAGGGGTCCTCGTCAGTAAATTAATTGTAAAGGGGGTCCTCGGCAAAATTTTATTGGGAACCCCTGTGCTAGAAAGTCTGATAGGACCCAATGAAAGTCTAACTGAGAGTGAAGAGAGCCTAGACGACGACGCAGACGGCTCTGTTCAGAGTCCCTCAAGAGGAAACACTCAGATTAATCAGGATAAACAAACATACCTAATTTTAAAAGAATTTCGCGAGGGTTTTGGAGAAAAAGTTTAAAGATGCTCATGAAAGAACGATACAATGTACCCAAGAATCAGTACTTAAAGGTTACCATCTCAAAAAAAAAGATGGGGAAAAAAGGGATCGACTTAGTGAGTATTTCGCTGAAGTTTCAAGTGAAGAGTCAGAAACAGAACAAGAATAGAATCAAATCTGTGGGGTAGGAAAAAATGAACCAGAGAGTAAAGTGTGATGAGGCTGAACAAGAAGCGCATTTTCCCTTTTCTCTCGAATTCAATATTGTTTCCCAGTACAGGCAATAGATGAATAGGAAGAAAGTGTCTTGGGAAAATTAAAAGGGTTGGATATTTTTAACACAAGATCATTGTAAATAACCATGTACCATAAACTTTTATCAGGAACTTTTTAAATCTTATCTTTGAAATAACCACTTCGATCATGTCAGGCTCATTCCTTCTGATTTTTACACCTTCAATAAAACTTTAAATATTTGCTTTTAGATGTTTACTTATCATTTTCAGCTTATCATTAAACAAAAATTTGTTTTAACGAGGCAGAAAAGTAAAACAAGTTAAGCCCAAGTTCGCAATGTTTGCTTTACTATTGGATTAACTTTAGCAGCATTGACTCGTTAGATAATACACTGCTGTGCAAAAATTAAGGACGGAACTGTTTTTTCAACGTAACACCTGGTAGAATTATTGTTTATCCATGAAAATCATACCAAAAGCTGTTTATTGGGTGAGAATACAGGGCCCGAGAAAAAATTTTCCCTATCAATATTTTAAGGGGGTAAATGGACCCTCCATTGATAATGGAGTTCCATTACACATTTAGAGCAGTGGCAGAAACGTCTATTTAAGAGGTATTAAACCGAGAAATTTAAGTTTTTTGCAATGAATATGATCATTCCTGAACTCAATGCATATTTTTATAGGTTTGTTCTGCCTTTAAATGGTATTTTTTTGGTTTTATTGAGAGATAGCGGTCTAATCATCATTTTTGGCAAGTCTTAGCTTCTGGGGCATTTTTGGTAAGTGGTATCTTAGCGTTAACCATGTTTTTAGTAGGTCTCACATGTGCCTAATTGCGTTTGGATCTGGGGACCTGAAAAGTAACTTTATTCTTTCAATATCGTTACTTATGAACAACTTTGAGGTAGTGAAACTGATTTTTGGCAGTTTTTAACTAATAAAGAGAAATATTTGACCCGAGAGGTCTTCTAAAAGATGTAAAAAGGACATGAGAACACAGGTACGAAATTGCAGATATCGGTGAAAATTTCTGTGCTGTCGAAAAGGTGCTGAAACGGCAAAAAAAATTGCATAGTTTCACAGAGAGGATATTTGTTATTAACGTTCAAAAAAGTACTTTAAGAGTTTATGGAATTATACATGTCTGAAAAGAAAGATATATTTGTAAAATTATCTCCATTATCTTTAAAAGGAAGTTTAAAGAGATCGAATTTCGCCTTTGAGTCGGTACTATCCTTATAGACATTTCAACACCCCCTATACCCAAAAGAGATTTTCCCTTATGTTTGCAATTGCATACCTGTATTCTCATGACCAGGCCCGTGCTGGCCAGGGGGGACAGGGGGACGTGTCCCCCTGCGCCCTTTCCTCAGGCGCCCTTTTAAAGAGACTTTTCTACAGTAATTTACTCGTAAACTTCTCAATGTTTTTATGGGTTCCTTTTTTTACCAAACTTAACCAATAGTGGTTTTACAATTCATTCTTGGTTCATCAAGTCTGAAGCACGAAGACATCTAAAAGTTTTTTAAGCCTCCCCATTTTTACCTTACCATCAAATTTCGTTATGAATTTTTATTTTTAGGGCGCTTTTGTTTGAAGATTAACTCTGAAATAACAAGGTAAAGTTGATTATATTCAAGGCACCGAATCCGTTAGTTAAACACGTTGAAATTGCTAGGGCGCTGGGCGCTTTCATTTAAACTGTCAAATGGAGACCCTCTTACTTCAAAAAGAATTAGTTTTCCATTAGGGCACCCTAATTGAAAAAAATTAGGGGAAGACAGGGGGTGTTTGCAAGGCGCCCTTTTTTATGCAAGCAAGCTATTTTAAAAGCTTCGCCCAAATTTTGACGACTGCCCACGCACCTAGGGCTTCTTGACCAAGGCCTGCCCTTAGTCAAAATAATAATTACCTTGAAAATGTAAATTCCGGGAGATTTTTTTAGAAATCCATGAAATTCTGACATATTTTTAAGCTGTATTTTCTTTCCATTTTTTTTCCTTCGGATGTAACTCAAAGGGTCTCAAAATGAGTCTAAACACTACTTTTAAGAGTAAAAATTCTAAAATTTTTCTGGGGGAGGACCCCCAGACCCCCCTTTTAAATTTCTTATTTATTTATGTACTATTTCTCTTGAGTATTTTGACTTAAAAGGAGTGGTACAAGAGTTTTCGGTGAAATCATCCACATGGGAGGGGCTCAAAATGAGATAAAATACTCTTTTTTAAACAAAAATCAAATGTTGAAATAACAACAATAAAAAACAAAAGTAGCAGTATTGCTTTGTAATTTTTAAAATGCCGTTATTCTTTAAAAAAAACTTTTTAGGTTTAATAATCATTTATGTGGTTGCGCCCTTACACCCTTTGTCCACCGCCCTCTGAAGGTACCCAGCACGGGCCTGCTCATGACCCATTTGCTTCTTTAAGAAGACATTTCGGGTCAAGGATTTCTCTTTATTAGTGAAAAAGCTGCAGAAAATCACAATTTAACTATCTCAAAGTGTTTCATAAAAAACAATATTGAAAGAATAAAGTTACATTTCAGGCCCCCAGACCTAAACGCAATCGGGCATATGTGAGACCTACTAAAAACATAGTTAAAGGTAAGTTACCACTCACCAAAATGACCTAGAAGTTAAAACTTGCCATAAATGATGATTATACCTATATCTCTCAATAAAACCTAAAAAATACCATTTAAAGGCAGCACAAACGTTTAAAAATATGCATTGAGTTCAGGAATAATCATATTCATTGCAAAAAACTTAAATACCTCTTACATAGACGTTTCTGCAGTGGCGGCTCGTCCATAGGGGCTGCGGGGCTGCAGCACCCCCAACCAAAATTTCCCGAAATTCCAATTTTTATTTGCTTTGCAATATTTAAAAAATTATCTATTTCCCCCCTTTAATCTTTGTCCTTTATAATCCTTTTCAGCATGCGAATCTGTTAGGAGAAAAGGGGCTGCTTTTCAGCAGCCCCGACCAAAAGAATGATAGCTTTTCTATAGAAAAAAATAAACGATTTCTACTAATAATAAATCACATTGGCTTTTTAGCGTTTCTCACTCCAATGCTGTTTTAATTTTTTATTTATAGCTTCTTTTTTTCATTTCAACTGAGAGAGAACAAAATCTTTTCTGATGTTTCGGCAAGTCAATAAAGATTTATGTTTACTTTTTCGCAGCCAAGTTTTTATTTCTTTTTATAATGAACAAATTGAATTCGAAATGTTGATTATAGTTTCATTTGCTTTTGAGATACTAAATGAAATAGACTTCATCTTTGATTCTTCATATTCGTAATAATCAGCTAAATATAGGTAAGTGACAGTTTTTGAATGCTTTTTAAGTGTGAAATCGAAATTTTATATTCTCATCTTTTCACGTTTTTGTGAAATATAAATTTGGCATTATATCGCTTAAAATACGTTGCCAACTTGGTACCGCCGGAGCAGCACCCCTTATAATTTTACCATCGAGCCGCCGCTGCGTTTCTGTCACTGCTCAAATGTGTAATGGAACTCCATTATCAATGGAGGGCCCATTTACCCCCTTAAAATATTGATAGGGAAAATTTTTTCTCGGGCCCTGTATTCTCATCCAATAAACATCTTTTGGTAGGATTTTCATGTATGAACAATAATTCTACTAGGTGTTATGTTGAAAAAACAGTTCCGTCCTTAATTTTTGCACAGCAGTGTATAACAGAAATTTCCTATAAAAATCAAAACTTAGTAAAAATAAAATTTACATGATATAAGTTAAAAATACATAGAGTAAGTTAGAAAAAAATTTTTTTCATACCTAACAGCAAAATTAATACAATTCTTTGTAAGAAATTTTTAGCGAAATGAGGATTTCTTTGAGAGAGATTTTAAAACAATAAGTTGTCATTGATTAAAAAATATACTACTTAATAATGTGAAACCGGAGGGATATTAATTCTAAATTATTGTTTTTGAACTCATGTCCAGATAACCATTCACAAACAAAAATTTTACAGGTAATACTTGCAGGTTCTAGGCTGGGCAAATTGACCGCTGACATTCCCTGTAGCTATTGTAAAATAACTCCAAAATACATTATTTTAGCTATAAACTGAGAACTTACAGGTAGTAAACGTAGATTTGCATATTGCACAACATTGTTTTTGCCAAGGTAAGTGTATAAAGTACGATTTTGTAGGTGTATATTCAACCGAAATAAACCAAAAGTAATTAGAAAAATTACACACATATTAAAAACATTTATGATATATATTGATGTGTAAGCACTCATAAAATTAATAAAAAGCATCAGAGATTACAAAAAATAATATTACGTACCTTTAAGACGTTAAACACGGTCGAGCGCAATGCAATGTGTTTAATAGTAAAGTTATGATGAAAACCAAACTAAACAAAGCGCGCGTATTTAATGAATTAGTTGGCGTCAAACATCCGGTAAAGATAGGAGACTACTATAAATTTCAGACTTCTACCCCCATAATAACGGAGAGGTGAACTAAAATGTATGAGGTGTGCAAAAAGTACAGTTGCGACCGACGGAGGGTTAAGCGGCAAAAATATCAAAGAAACTCGGTACAGTATAATAAACAGCAAAATTTGAGGGGGTTTAGCGTTGTGACAGACCGAACGACCATAAGCCGTCGCTCCAATAAATCACACTGTCAAGAGGAGGAGCGATAAGAGGAGGGGACTCGAGGGACGATGTAGTAGATTATTCCTGCAGCGGAGGAAAACGGGTGTCATCTTTTATCATCAGGAGTTATCTACTATATCGCCCCCTCGAGTCCACTCCGATCTCCCCTCCTCCTGGTAGTATCTTAATCGTTTTTAATGGAGATGGATCGATGTCACGTCTTACGATCGCTAGGTGTGACACGACGCTATTCCCTTAAAAGTTGTTTTAATTCATTTTTAGACCCCTTCTCTTTATGTCACACAAAAGGAAAATCACTCATAAGTCACGTAAGTTTCAGGGGAAAAAACCACATAATATATTTGAAAATTTTAGGGGGGCTTAGGGGTCCTCACCCAGAAATTTTCGGAAAATATCATGTAATCCAGCAATTATGTGATAGGAGCAGCAGTGACGATCAATAGCACCAGAACAAAAATTCAACTGCCTGACCTCTACAAATACAAAATGTCATCTCCTTATCCACCTCACGTGGGGTCGAATAGGACCCCGAAAATGGAATAATGAGGGGCAGTGGCGGATCTACGGGGGGGGCTTTCGGGCTGAAGCCCCCCAAAAAAACGTCTAATATTTTACTAAGTTTGTGAAAACGCAAAAAATCTATATCCGAAATTCGGATGAGGCGTACAAAAACGAGGTGGAAAAGTGGGGGTTTTGACTGAAATATCCAAACATTTTCTGGGAATTTTATGGGAAAATTTTCCAGACCCCCTTTTAGTGGTTTGAGTAGGATAATTCACTACTTTTTCCGTATTACCATTAACAAGAAGATTCAATTGGATTATGAAAATTCTTAGCCCCCCAAAACCAAATCCTGGATCCGCCACTGATGAGGGGTCCTAAAAAGATTGGAGACTGCTCCGATTTCCAAAGTCGGAGGACCCTTCCTAGTGATAAGAAACAAAAGGAGACAATTTTTCATATGGCTCCATCCCGGAGCCCAACAGCCATGACTGACAGGCATGGGCGCCGGGAGGGGGGTGCAAGGGGGTGCACTTGCACCCCCCTGGCACCGGGCGCGAACAAAGTCGATGGGAGGGGGCATTCTGGACAGCAACCCCCCTTGGACCCATGGATTATTAAAATGAGTTTAAACCCTACTTTTATAGGTCAAATTTCAAAAATTTTCCAAGGGGAAGACCTTCGAACCCTCTCCCTCTTTGAGATTTTCAGTCTAATTATAAACTCTTTTTCCCTTGGAAATTCGATTTTATGTTGTTACTTTTGACTTCGGTTTTATGCAAAGTAAGCAATGATCAAAAATTAGTCGTTTAGGGTCTAATTCTTAAAACTTTTATGGGGGGACCTCAAGACTCCCTATAATAGTGTAATACGTTGCTTACGAAATGTTTACATACTTCAAACATACTATGGTTTTGATTGCAATGGTATATTTTATGATACATATTGTTTCCCTGAATTATATTTTAATTATATTTTTAATCACATACAGGGGGGTATAACACAAGGGGATCTTAAGTGAAAGTTACTGAAATGTTTAATGAAAAGTTTAACACTATATGAATGGCATTTTATGCACAAAAATGAGTTAACCTGTTATTTTAAGGTCATATTTTCAAAAATTTTATGGGGGAGGACCCCCAGACCCCCTTTGTCTTGGTACTTGTAGCTCTATTATAACAACTCCATTTTATATTAAGTTCGTCCAAGCGCAAAAATTCTACCATAAATTCTATCCCAGACCCCCCGTTATAGTAGTTTGAGCAGGATAACTATCTACCTTTTCCATATTAAGATCATCAAGAAGATTCTATGGGGTTATGAAAATACTTAGCCCCCCCCAAAAAAAACAAATCCTGGATCCGCCCCTGCTAAGTTCTTTAAAATGCAAATCTTACCTAAAAATGTAAATCCAAAGTTCGGACTAGGTGAACCAAATCTAGTCAAAACCAAGGACGGATTAAGGGGAGGGGCGGTGGGAGCGATCGCCCCCCCCCTTGCTCTGGAACGAAAAAAAATTATGGTTTCAAAAAACAAAAATAGGGCATAGCCAGGGGGCAGCTGCCCCCTCTAAGCCCCGAGTTATTTATACTTTACGCTTAGTTAAGTTAAAACCCAGTTTTTTAGGGGCAAATTTTCAAAATTTTTCTGGGCCCCCCTTTAGTATTTAAACCATTATTATCTGCACTTTTTTCCAATAATATGTTCATTAAAATCTAAATTCTACTTAAAAATGTATGTCCAGGTTTGGGTTTACGTGTACAAAAAAACGTTTAAAATCATGTTCTTAGAGTCAAATTTCCAAAAATTTTCTGGGGGAGGTCCCCCATACCCCCCTTTGAAACTTGAACCTTAATTACTAAAAACTTTTCATATATAAATTTTTCTTGAACGCAAATTCTACCTAATAAAGTGTTAAAAGGCTACATTAATCCTATTAGTATGAATGAATGGGGCTAAAAAATATTTTTAGGCCCCTGCCAAAATAAATTTCCACTGATTTAAAATAAAAAATAAGAGCTTCCACCCGTGGCCGTATCAAAAGGGGGTAGGGAGTTGACACCCATTTCAAAATTATTATGTCTATAATGTTGCTTCTTGCCTTGAAAATTCTGAAGGTTATACAAGGAAAGGAGTGATCCACCAACCTAATGCAACCTAAATGGTCCCCAATTTCCAAAAAATTGTCACAAAACTTCTTTTCAGTGTCAAATTACACAAACTTTTATTTCAAAACAAAAACCCTCACTGTTTCGATGCTACCCATATAACTTTTAAATTAATTTCCTTAAAGGTCAAAAACCCCTTCTCGAAACATTACTGTGGCTATACGGCCCTCTTTCCGGGGCTTCAAAATTGTTCTCCACAAACATAAAAAATTGACCCGTAAAAAATCAGACCGCCCCCCCCTTGAAAAGTTCCTTAATCCGTGCCTGGTCAAAACCTGTGTTTTAGAGGGAAGGTTACAAAAATTTTCTGGGGGAGGACCCCCAGACCCCCCTTTGGCTGTCGTAACTTTATTACACGATAAACTTCTCCGAAAAACAGCTGCAAGTCCCTTGAAAATTATGTAACTTCCACAAGAAGCTTTGCGTGCAACTCAAAAAGTCTCAAAAGGAGTCATAATACTACTTTTGTGGGTTAAATTTCATAAACATTTCTAGGGGAGGACCCCCAACCCCCCTCTAAAATTTTCAAGTCTCTTATTAAGTGTTTTTCTCCTTGATATTTTGCCGCTCACTAGAAGCTTTTCCTTTTTAGTGCTCCCCAAAGAGTTTGAAAATAAAAGAGAAAACACTGGTTTAAAAGTGGTAAACATTTTCAAAATATTTCTTGGGGAGGATCCCCAGCCCCTCTTAAATTTTTACGTTGGTGGTTATACAGATTTTTTTCCCCTTAGAGTTCTGCCATTTACAAGAAGCTTTTCCTTTTAGGAGCTCCCCAAAGAGTTTGAAAGAGATAAAACACTATAGTTAAAGGGGAAATTTCAAAAAATTTTCTAGGGGATACCCCCAGCCCCCCTTTATAATTTTGACCTCTGTTAAACAATGTTTTCCCCCTTGAAAATTCTGCCGCTTACAAGAGTAAAGAATATTGGGTTGTCCCATAAGTTCTGTTACTTTTTACGAAGTTTTGTCTTTGAAAATTTTTTATGGAAAACTGGTAATAGGTGGAGATTTCAAACAAAGGGGATTTTGATATATGTATATTTATGAACATAATGTGTGATTTTGGTAGTTCTCGTGATATTATTTCTTTTCAAAATGGCGGTTTGAAAAAAAGACCAAAAACGACGATTTTCGCGTAATTTTTTTCTTTTGTTAAAAAAAACTAGGAAGAACGCATAATTCATGGCTAAAAAAAGTTTTACTGCATATCTGAAATGTTAAGATTAAGATGTCATAGTTTCAAGATGATTCGATAAGTTTAAGGTAGGAAATTTTGACTTTAAAACTTCATGTATTGGTAATTTCACGTGTTTTTTAAGCACACCTACTGTTTTTCTAAGCAGCTGGTATAAAGCAAGTTAAAGGCAGATGTTTTTTGAGCCATAACGCTTGTTTCAACGGTTTAAACATTGAAAGCCTCTTTTCATAATGTCGTTGAATTGATTTATTTCTAAATTCAAACGAGTTGTTTTTATTGTAGTCTTTTCGTATGAAGCAAATAATTGCTCTGTTTGCTTAGCATAAGTTCAGCGAGTGTAATTCTGATAAGCTAAAACGTTGCGCGCTTGAATATTGCGCACTACTTTCTGAACTTAATTTCAGATATAATTTAATATACAGGGTGTTTCAAAATTGCGTTGCACGGCTTTTATTCGGAACCTGCGCCTCCTAGGGTCATGGAAGTAAGGTCTACCCCTAGGTAAGTGACCCTGGAGAATCCATTGAGATGACTTACAGCGCCCCTAGCGGCGAAATTAAAAAGTTAAAAAAATTAATTTAAAAACTAAAGGAGATAGAGCAAAAACCTCAGTGAGAGTATTGTTGCCAACGTCAAGAAGAACTCACTGAAAAAAACTTGATCAAAATATCTTGAATATTCGCGGAGATATTAGCATGTGAAAATAGCACTTTTTCAGGGGTCAAAAAGTAAAAAGTTCGCATATTTGCAAATTTTTTTGATATTTTGATTAAATTGTGTGTTCTTTCAACTAAAAAAACACAAAACTACACAATAACACAGAAAAATTTGCAAACATGTCAACTTTTTACTTTTTGACCCCTGAAAAAGTGCTATTTTCACATGCTAATTTCCCCGCGAATATTCATGATATTTTGATCAAATTTCTTTCAGTGAGTTCTTCATGACATCGGCAACAATACTCTCACTGAGGTTTTTGCTCTATCTCCTTTAGTTTTTAAATTAATTTTTTTAACTTTTTAATTTCGCCGCTAGGGGCGCTGTAAGTCATCTCAATGGATTCTCCAGGGTCACTAACCTAGGAGTAGACCTTACTTCCATGACCCTAGGAGGCGCAGGTTCCGAATAAAAGCCGTGCAACGCAATTTTGAAACACCCTGTATATTGCATATTTTGAATACTTGGGTATTTCGTAAGCTTTTTTATTGATTTTGATGCTTTTTTTCGTGAAAATTTCTTCGAAATGACTAACATTACTGAGGTAAGTTTCTTGCAAAGATGTTATGTTTGAGACCGAAATTTCCTAAGTTAAACTTATCGAATCATCTTGTAACTATGACATCTTTTTCTTAACATTTCAAATATACAGTAAAACTTTTTTTAGCCATGAATTATGAGTTCTTCCTAGTTTTTTAAACAAAAGAAAAAAATTATGCGAAAATCGTCGTTTTTGGTCTTTTTTTCCAACCGCCATTTTGAAAAGAAATAATATCACGAGAACTACCAAAATCACACATTATGTTCATAAATATACATATATCAAAATCCCCTTTGTTTGAAATCTCCACCTGTTGCCAGTTTTTCATAAAAAATTTTCAAACACGAATTTTTGTAAAATGTAACAGAACTTATGGGACAACCCAATAGATAAAACACGAGTTTAAAGAGGTAATTTCAAAAAAATTTCTGGGGAATGACCCCAGCCCCCCTACAATTTTTATATCGGTTACTCAGTTTTTCTCCTTTAGAATTCTGCCACTTACAAGAAGCTTTTCCCTTTAGGAGCTCCCCAAAGAGTTAGTAAAAGAGATGAAACACAAGTTTAAAGGGGAATTTAAAAAAAATTCCTAGCCCCCCTTGAAACTTTGAAGTTTATTTACAACTCTTTTCGCTAGAAAATTCTGCGGTTTACAAGAAACTTATCTTTGGATGCAGCCCAAAGGGTATCAAAATGTGCTAAAACTAGGCGCGGATCCAGCAGCGATTCAAGGGGAGGCACTTTGCCCAAATATAAAAGACAAACCTCAAAATTACATATTAATTAATTTTTTTAAACTTCAATTAATTAACATAATTTAAACATTTGAATTTAGTTTTTAAATTTATTTTTTAGCTCAGAGAATACTACTCTACAAATAATCTAAACAGTTTCAAGTATTGGAATTATGTTCCACATTACGTTGAAGTTTACAATTACTCCAAACAGAAATTGGGGGTCTAAGGGTTCCCCCAGAAAATTTTTTAAAATTTGCCTCTGAAAGTAGTGTTTTAGCTCATTTTGAAATTCTTTGAGGGAACACTCAAAGGTAGACGTAATATGGATCTTAAAGCATTTGGAACAAAAACAACTTGGGTATACGAGATGGCATTTTAAAATTCACATGGGGAGTTTAATGCACCTTAATGTTGAATGTATAGTATAATACAATAAATTAAAGAGTTAGTTTTACAAAGAGTTAGTTTGATCCTGGCCAACTATCACCTCCAACTTTGCCTAACAACCCCCAACCAACAACTTGGTAGGAATTTTAAAACCATTATTTAGATTTTAGTTTAGACACTTTATTTAAAGAATAATCTAAATCAATTTGAGGCAATATTCGAAAGTCACTTTTGCGTTTTTATGTTTGGAGACTGATAAACCTAGGAGAAGAAATGAAAAATGTGAAAGAATTTTTTGTCATTCAAAAATCAAGATGTACTTTGTCTCCTTTTTCGTTGATTTTTACGTCTTTTTATTTCAATATTTTTCTTCTTCCCCTTTTTACATTCATTTAAGCCTAAATTGAAAACAACAAACCAAAAAATAATTTTAGGTTAAGGAAATCGGCCGAAATAAGTAATTAAAACCGGGAAAGTGCCCTCTCAAAAATGTAAAAGGAGGATTTTTCTGGCATTCAAAATGTTCTTTCTTTCTCTCTTTTCCCCATTTTTAAGTCTTATTTTTTTTCTTTTTTCCCCTTCCTTCTCCTTTTTTTGGCCCACGAGGGCACTTTCCAGAGTGCCCCCCTGGATCCGCCACTGGCTAAAACACTATACTTTAACCCTACAATGCATGATTTTTTAAATTCACTTGAAAATCATTTATGTGACTTCTATTATGGTGTAAATTAGTAAAAAAATACCAAAAAAAAATTAATTTAATTTTTTTCTACTTTTTATTTGCAAAAAACTTTGTCTTTGAGAATTTAATTTGTGTCTCTTGTGAAATTAATTGTGAAGTGAAATAAAACCAAATGCTCTAAAAATATAAAAAAAAACTTATCTTTTCAAAACAATTTTTTTTCAAGCTGAAAATTTTGTTTATTTTAATTTATATGGTCCTTTTATTTTGGTGTTTTCTGTGTCTTGACTTTCGTCTCACTAGCCTCTAACAAATGTCTCAAAATAGTGAAATGTTATATCTATTGTACTTATTGCATGTTGTTGCCGTTCGGAAATGAAAGTTCGAGTAGGAAATGGGGAAAAATGTCGTGATGCCAAATGGCATCAGTATGCACTGTAGGGTTAAGAGGCAAATTTTCAAAATTTTCCTGGGGGTGAACCCCAGGCCCCCATGTTTTTCTACCTACATTAACTATTAAACTTTACCACGTTGATCTCTACTCGCTCCAGGGAAGGTTTCTGAATAAAAATAATTTAAAATCGAAGCATTCTAACAACTTTTTTGGTCAATTTTATGCTTAAAAACCAATATTTCATACCTAACTTCATGGCTCATGTTGTAAATATAATAAGAGAAGATGTAATTTTAATTGTTGTATACATATTATCGATTGTTGTAGTTTAAAATCCAGCCTACGTATTGGCATAGTGGTTAGAGCATCTGACTGCGAAGCCATGCGCCTGGGGTTCGAATCCCAATTTGTCATGGATGTTAGTTTCTAGGGCTCGACCGATGGTACTTTTTTGGCCGATGCCGATTGTTCGAAAATTTCCATCGGCAAGCCGATGGCCGATGGGTCTTTACGAGGCCGATTGCCGATGCTAAAGGCCGATGGTAAAAAGTGCATTAAACTAATTTAGTCCAGATATTCTATATTTGGATATTCTATATTTTATAGAATATGGATTTATTATGGATATTCTATATTTTGATAGTAACTGGCCAGTTTTATGGAGGTATTCCATGTTTCAATTTGTTATTAGATGCACGGCTGGAATACCTTCATAAAACTGGCCAGTAACTATCAAAATATAGAATTTCCACTAAGTAAAGTCTTAAAATATAAGAAAATTCTCATTTTGTGACTTTTCAAAGCATGGATATTACTCACTGAGCGCGCGGGTGCCAGCGCGGTTCAGAAAGCCTTCTGAACCCTTCCGCGGATGCTTCGGGGGCGATAACTCCTTAACCGCTTTTCCTAAAAATCATTGCTGCATATCATTATTAAATTTGGGTCCTTGGGGAAGGGTTAAGACCCTTTAAAATTTATTTGCTTCAAAAATAAGCAAAATAAATAGGGTATAACAAATCCTTCTATTATTAACGATTTTTTTGCGTTTTTAGGGGGGTAATCACCCCTTAAACCTATCCAATTGTAATGAATATCCATATTTTATTAATTTGAACCTTTCTTGTCCCCTGGGGTGCAATTTGAAGACTAAGGCAATGTTTTTTGACCCTGAAAATCGAGTTCAAAGTTATAAAGTCGTCGAAAAACGTAAAAAGGGGGAGGGGCTGTTCCCCGAAAATTTTGACGTGGTGGAGAAAAACAGGGGTCGGATTTGGATTCAGGGGACCATTTTACACAAGAATCTGCTTTTGTTGTGTCATTTACATTTTGACCCTATTTTTTTGTCGAGTAGTGTAATCAAAGCTTATTAATGTTTCATTCACACGTACTTTATGTGACCCCTTGAAAGATGTTTAAGTGTTGCTTTACTTAAATATTGAATATTTTGTTGAGTAAACTTACAATTCATCTTGTATTCCCTAACTGTTTTTTTAGTCTTTAGAACCCAATCATAATTGGTAATTATCTAAATGCAAAATTGTACCTACTTTTGCAGTTGCTGCTCAGTCTAATTTTACACACAAATTTAGAATAAGGAACTTGCATGATTTTTTTTTATTTTTTTAATCTATTCTTCACGCAAAAATAAGTCACTACACAAAATTTGAGGCCGATTGAGAAATTTTTCGATTGCAAAAAAAATTATCAAAAATCGTGTTTTTCAAAGCAACTGAAAACGCTTAACAGCATGTACCGTGACGTCACTAATGTTTACCTCGGATTGTCATGTTTGCCGTGGATTTCTGACCGCCACCAGAAGTGTCTAGAAGGTAAATATTTA
Source organism: Tetragnatha versicolor (assembly GCA_024610705.1). Lineage (NCBI taxonomy): Eukaryota > Metazoa > Arthropoda > Arachnida > Araneae > Tetragnathidae > Tetragnatha > Tetragnatha versicolor. The sequence goes on from JANDEH010000010.1 coordinate 29,759,446, forward strand.
TTAAAACACTCATACCGGACACTTCTGAAAAAAGAAATCATCAACTAAAACATAGAAATTCAATTTTGATTGCAATTTGGCTCGATGGATTCTACGTCACTGTGCATGCAAACACACTTCGCGTTTTCAGTCACGTGTTTTTTTCTCGACTTTTAAATTAAAATATTTAAGTACTTGTACACTTTTTTGAAAATTTGACAAAATATTTCATTTTTCTATACAAAAAACCATACGAAACACTTGAAAGTTTATGAAAATCTGACACATGCAAGTTCCTTATTAAACAATAATTTGGATTCAATCATACAGGGTGTCCCACAAAGAGCTCCCTAGTTTTAAAATATAGAACAAAAATAGATAAAAATATAAAACCAACGGTATCGTTCTAGTTTAGGCTTGGAATTTATTATGTCAAAATTTGAAAAATATAGTTATAAGATGGCAGCACGGATAAAAATGTAATTCTTTCAATTTGTTTCTCTAAAATCAACACTAAACAAAAGAAAAGAAAAACACTTAATAAACATTTAAAGAAAGGAAGCACTTATTCCTGAAAACATTATTTCTTCAAAAAGCTTAAAATAGTTAACCCTTTTTAACCTTAAATCAATGAATCGATCTCGAGTAGAATCGATTTGCTATGTTCAGTTCTAAAATCAATTTGAGACATTTTTATCGTGCTGCATCTGTCAACAAAAATAGTAACTAAATTTTTTTAAATTTTGGCACAAAAAATTCCAAGCCTCAACTAGAATGATACTGTTGGTTTTATATTTTTATCTATTTTGTTCAAAAGATATTTAATTTTAAAATAAGGGAGCTCTTTGTGAGACACCCAGTATATGACCTAACAAAACTTTTAAAATTTTACTGATGAAATTATTGCTTACAAATTACATTAAAAAGACTCCTTACAATCCTAGATGACTGAGGTAATTATAAAAATAAATAATAATTCACTAAAATCATGTTTAACTTAAGTCATGGAATAAGTATATTAAATAAAGTATGATGTACGATTTAACAAATATTATATTGGAAAAATTTATTCTACAAGAAATCAACATGATATTTGATGATTATGAATAACAATTGAATTAAAATTTATTTTGCTCAAACTTAACTTTAAATAATTTTACACTTTTAGATGTAAGAATATACAAAATTATAGAACATATGTAGAAAAAACAGCTATATCTTTTTTTTTTTTCATTTTTAATAATCTTAGCTTTTTAATAAAAAGTCTTGCATAGATTGACCATTTGCATATTTTAAATTGTGCGGATAGGTACAAAATATCTTTTTTTGCAGTATATGGAAATCTAATATTAACTCTATGTATGGAAAAATTAGCTTCTTTGACAAATAAAGACTTAAGAAGATCAAGTAGAAGTAGAAGGTTTGGGATTTTCGTCATTTGTTTCTGATTCTTCAGTAAGTTGTGAACTCTCTGAGAAGAGAACTTGAGATGGATCTGAAAATAAACTGAAAGACCAAGTATTAGGATCAGATGATCCAGGAAAGTTTTCTTTCATTTTCCTTAGCTGAGAAATCCAAAGAGCACTTGGGGTGTGAAAAGGATCAAAATCACCAGAGTCCTACAAGTAAAAAAGAAAAATTGAATCAAAAGTTAAATTGATGGACTGGTATAAAAATGCAAAATGACTTAATACTAACTTTATTTTCAGGTTCCAGTAGGTTTTCTCTAGTAGTAGAATCAACAGAAGTACGACCTTCAGATGAATGGGATGACCATGAGACTGATTCCAAAGGCGATGAATGAGGGCTACTCCATATGTTGTTCGGAGAAAGGCTGGGCTAAAGCAAATAATTGGTAAATATCAAACAAAAATTAAGGATGATACAAATGCACTGGAACAGATCATATATGACCCTCAAATAATTGAAAAGAAAGGTTTCTTTAAAAAAAACTTATATTTGACAATGTAGTGTAATATTGTTGCATTTAAAAGATATTCCATGATACTACTTTAAAAGTAACATGCCTGGTAAGTTTTTCAAAGTGAAACCTTGATATTCAAAGTACAATGAAAGAACATTTTAAGCAAAAAAACCGCAAAATCAGGGGATTATTTAGTCTCGTAAAAAATTATTAGGGTTATGAGACTGTTACAAATATAAGTTACATATTAACATTAAAATATCCCCCAAGAATGAACATAAAAAATTCAAAATATTCTATTTTTACTTACTGGACTATCAATATTTAGAGGTTTGTCTGCCCAAGAATCCCCACTTGGACTATAATTGGAATCCCAGAAACTTTCTCTGACAGGAGTTAAATCAAAACCAGGCCAATTTCCTACAATTTACAAAAATGTTTACAATGCTGATATTTAAAAGCTGTTTTAAATACAAGATTAGTTGCAAATCATTTAAAATTTCATTTAATAATAATTAGTTTCATATTAGAGTCTACTCAATTTAATGTAATCACTTTTAGTTTCATCAGTTGGATAATATTTTAGAAAATCCGACCTATTTATTGGTTGCTAAATTGGTTTAAAATTACAGTAATATGTTAATAAAATAGCTTAACAAACTTAAAAATTTTTAGTTTTAAATATAACTATCCTCTGAAAAATACCTTTAAATACATATGACTGTTTCCTTGAATATGAAAATGCTACTTACTATATATTCTAGGTTGTTTTTCTTCATTTCTACTACTTAGTTCAAAGGTTGATAGAAAACTATTTCCCCAGATTGATTTATTTGGTATAAATGTATCTAAATAAAGAAAGGTTTCTTTCAAAATAAAAATATTTATTCCAAGGAAATATGTGTCTTCTTAATATCAAACATCATTACATTTATAATTATTTTCTCAACTTAAATAATGCAAAACATAAAAGCATTCAATTGTTTATCAGAAACATGATTACCAAACAAAAAAAATTACCCGATTTAAATTGACTGTTCTGACTATACATATTTTCATCTTTAGGTATGTGAAGTGATTCATTATAGGATCGCAATTCATTCTTGGAATGCACCATCCAGTTCCTTAATTTGGAGCCAACCAGGTTATTATCCTCAAATGAAGAATAATGTTCAGAACCAGATGAATGTCCACTGTTTTGAGAACATGCATAGGGGTTATTGGATTTTTTAGACAAAAACTGGCTACCAATAGGCCTTTTTGTTCTTGAAGAATCTATAAAAATAATTGCAAAATTAATAATTAATTTTATATAACTTAATATATTATGTTGTTTCAATGAGTTAGACAGAAAAATTACCTTAAATTAAAAAAATCAATTCCTCAGTTAAATCTTTTTAATGCATTTTAGTTTATTTCACAGTAAAACTCCTTGGGAGCAACAGATCTCTGGAGTTCTGTTAACCCTGACTGATCATCCCGCGATTTCCGCGTCCAACTCCACACACACACAAGTGTAACAAAATCTGCTTATCCCGCGATTTTCGTGTGTGCATGTGTTTTTCTTCCTCTATTGAGAAGCGCGTCCCGTTTTTCCATCAAAACTATTAATTTCTGAGATCTGGAAATACTTCAGTCATATTGCTGAGAAAAAACCTGTATGGAAACATACCTTATTTTTTAAAATTGACCGAGAAAAAGCCCTAGAATTTTTTTTGAAGTATGAAAATCGCAAATCCAAATGCTAAGTGTTCATTCACTGGGCAATAAAAAATACACATTTTTAAAGCTAATTCGGTCCAGAAATGTAGCAGTCAGAGGGTTAAGAGGATTGGTCAGAAAGAATGGTTATTATCAAACTAATTTACAACTTAATCAAAAATATTTAATATTTAACAAACTATTTTCAATGAAAAATTTTGAAAAAATAAAGAAATTGAGTATATTACATAAAAACTAATACATAAATTGGAATATAAGAAAATTAAACTTATGAAATAAGATATCTTTTGAATGATCATGTTTTTCACCCCCATTTTTCCTGCAACTACTGATTCTAATCGATGCTGCCTCTTAAAATTTGCTTGATTTGATTTCCTAATACTATAAATATAAATTAACTTCTTTCCAAATCCCCAATTTTAAGTGAATCAATAATAGAAATGTGTTGCTCCAAAATGCATTAGGTTTATGGAACTGTTGGGGTAACTCAACTTTCACTTTTTTAATCCTTGAATGAATCCTTTTTTGCTATTTTCAAGCAGTGAAACCCTTTACTTGCAGTGAAATCCTTTAACTGTAATATGAAGCCCCACTGGCTTCATATAACAGAAGAGAAGAGTTATTCACCAGTCGAAATAGGAATGTTGTACTTATTTGTTTACTACCTCATCCATGCAACAACAGAAAAAGATAGTTGCTCCTAAAGGTGAATATAGTAAAAAAAATTGGCATTAACAAAAGCTAATTTTAAGCATGGGTAATCACTACATAAGGGTGGTCTGTTCCAGGGCATTGATCTCGGGGTGACACGTCCCCCTCAACAATTCAGTGGCGGATCCAGGGGGTGGCTTTCTGGAAAGTGCCCCCCCTTGGAGACCGAAAAAGGTTCTCAAAATGAGTAAAAACCCAACTTTTATTGGTCTAATTTCAAAATTTTTTCAGGAGGAGGACCCCTATACCCCCATTAGTATCAATATGGGGTATTCAGGGTTTATTTTTAGGACATCCCCAAAATTTTGACATTTTGGGTCAAAAATTAAAGGTAACAGTGTTGAAAAGTGACCCCCTTAGACTCAAAACGTTTCTAAAAATGAGTTAAAACCCTACTTTTACACGTCAAATTTTATTTTTTTACTGATGGAGGACCCCCATACCCCCAATGGTATTACAATAGGATCTTGTCTGAAAAAGTTCCCCCCCCTTGGAGCCGTGCTGGATCTGCGCCTGCAACAATTAGGAACATTATTTTTAAAATTTAGTTTTAACTTCTAGTTGTTTTAAGGGTCACATTTCTAAAACTTTACTGGGAGAGCACCCAGGCTCCCTTTTCAGTTATGAAATTAAAGACATTTAATAAAAAAACTTTGGAATAATGTTAAATAGATATTCCTAACTTAAACATAAATTGAGAACAGAAAAAAAACTTTATTTTCTTATGTAGCTCATAATAATCAATAGTTTTTTTTAAATCCTTCAAGGCAGGAATCCCAATTCCCTTGGCTTACTGCCCCCAATATTTAGTTGCAGATGACGCCAAGGGTAAAGCCACTCAGAGAAGTATTACTCATCAGGTTATAACTATAGCTAAATGATATGAAAAATAGTTAATCTATAAAAATGTTGCCAGTTAAAATTAAGAACCGAAAACACCATAAACACAAAAATATTTATACATTCTAACTTACTGTAAGCTTTAAAAGAGTCACTGTTTCTATTGATTCCACTAAAAGACAGGTCAGGTTTTTCTATATTTGAGTACATATCCTTATTTAATGCAGCTGAATATGATGAATGCTTAGAAAAGGAATCAAGTGAAAACTGAGGATTCTCGTGTTCAGGTGATTTCATCCATAAGCAATTACGAATTCCTTGGTGGAGGCTAAGACCTTGGTTTCGTTCAAACATTTCATTATAGCTTTCCTCTGTAACATAGAATAAAATAAATTTAAAAGCAAACATAAGTTGGTTCAGAATATTTTTCTTTTAAATACTAGTTAAGCACCTTAAAATTTGCACTAATTTAGCTAAATTTATCACAAATAAAAACAAGAGTGAAGATTTTTCATTTATAAGTAAAATCTTCAACATCCTACCTTTAACATTGATGCAACTATTTAAACCTGATAAAAGACTTTCTGGACAAAACATTTCAAGAGGTTTGTTCCTTTCACTTTCAACAGTTGCCTTAGGTTTATAGGGCAGTTCCAAAGTACTGAAAGTTATTAAAAGTAAATAAGAACTGTTATACTTAACTAGAAATAATAAGCTAATTCGAAAGCAAAAATTAAAACACTACCTAGGCTGAAGAATGTCACCATTAAATACTTTAGCTGGATCAACTTTGACTTTCTTATGGCTTTTACTTTTTGTGCTCAATTCAAACCCTTTAGCATCACCAGTTGCATCAACTTTTTTGGATGAGGAACGACTCCCGCTAGCTCCACAATTCTGGTTTCTTGATTTGTTTTTAGTGAACCTGGTGTTCGTACTAGATCTGGGACACATTTGGTGATCCTTAAATATAATAACACAAGATACTCTTTAATGACTAAGCCTTTAGAAGTAAAGAAATATTACCCTGAATTTAGTTAAACTTTGTCTTTAGAATAAATAATTTCTTTAAAAGACCGCGTTTTTTAATGAGTAAAATTAGTCCTTTAAATTATGTAAAAAATATTACAGTGAAAAAGACCTATAATTTTGTAATTTCCAAGTTTATTTTATTTCCCTGTAATTGTTAACAACCTGAATGGACAATATGCATTATTTTCAAATTCATTTTAAAAAGAAAGAGCATGAAAAATTAAGTTGAAAATTGCCAATTAAACTACAATACACTCTGACCTCAATATCAACAAAAACTGCAGTAAAACTGACTGTAAAAGGTTCCTCAAGGAAACAATTATTGGTGACATATTTGTTTCTAAAAGAAACAATATTCATTAACAAAAAGTAACATAAAAAAATTAAAAAACTTAATATAGATTTGCTTTTTTAAAGTAATTTATTTTGAGTTAAACTTTTTTGGAACAACAAACGAGTTAGATATGAAGATTTTTTAAAGATGAATATTACCCTACATGATATACAATAACTAAAAATTACCTTACCTTTTCACTAATATCAGATTCAGTAGTAGATGTTTCTGTTGTAGTGGATAAAGTTTCTTCCTCAGGTGAGATGTCATTAATTTTCTTTATACTTTTGGAATCATTAAAAGCACTTCCATTTTTATTTCTTGTTTTACACCGAGCATTATTTTCTATGTTAAGGAAACAGTTTATATTTTGGTCACTAATGAAGTCCAAGTGTTTAAGGCATTTATAAGAATCATCTTCCAAAGTGTCAGGAGTTGTTTGTGTGGCAACACTAGGTTTATTATTTACATTGGAACAAGATTGGAATGAAAAGGGAGGCTTTAAGAACCGAGTCCAACTATTTCTTGATTGAGACTTTTTAATTTCTATCAAACTTGGATCTAAACCATAGCTTTCATGAGTCTGCTTTAGTTTAGAATTCTTTTTCTTAGTTCTGTTAGAGTCATAAATACTTTCTTCAAATTCTTTGTTATTTGCAGATTCTTTTCTTTTACTTATGGCTGTACTAGTATTTTTCAGTGGATTGAGAATAGTGTTGTTCTCGGGTAAAAGCACTCCAGGAACATTTTCTTTTCTTTTTCTCAATTCATCAGAAGTGATAGATTGCTTCACAGGACTAGAAAATAAAATATTAGATAGTTTACAACATTATTATTAGTTTAGATCATAATTTACCATAAACCAAAGAAGAAAGTACTTTAAAAGATAATATGATAATTTTGTTAAACAGCAATTTAAATATTAATTTTATAAACCTTTTGATATTGAACATCAGCTCATCATGGAATTTAAAACCAAAAATTCCACTTTTTTAGAGTGAAAGTAGCTTACCTATTATTATCAACAGTAGAGGCACAAATTGCATTTAAATCAAACATATTTTCTTTTTCAATCTTTTCCGTGCGAATTCCAATAGTGACAAAAGGAAAGAAAGTATTGTGAAGAATTCGTTTACTGTCTAAATAGCCACAAACTATGGCAGTAAAAACCATGATGACTGATAAAGAAGTAAAACAGAAGAAAAGATATTGCTCCCAATATGGCCGTGTTAAAGCTTTCGAACAAAAAGGCAGCATATGACGTGGAACAGTAGCAACCACTTTGAATTGTAAAGTTTGACCACCGGGTCCTTGATTTGTTTGAATATTAAGTGTTCTTTCAATGTGAGTTAATGAAAAATCTGGAGTGTACCTGAAATATATAAATCAATTATATAAATAACCCATACAATATTTCATCCTCTGATAAGTATTTATAAGAAGCAATCAAAGGGGCATCAACTTACGCAATATCAATTTTTTTACTAGCATTGGGTTTTAACTCTAAACTTTGACAATTCAATATTCTAAAACCATATCCTTGACAAGGTTTGCCATTTATATCAAAGCCTTTGACATAAATGGGTAAAGCTCCAGTATTTCTGGCAGTGAATGTTCTCCTAACAGTAAAATTTGGTACTGCATATTTGGATTTGGAAACTGAAACAATAAGAGTTGGGTTAGAATCATTTAAAATGAAAAAAGGATTACAGCGTAAAAATATATAGAATTCATTGAATTTATTATAAAATTAGGGAGTACTGATTCATTTTCCTAATGTGGCTTTTTAGCGAAAGAAACCCCTTAGAATACTAAAATATTTTGGACAATTTTTGCTAAAATACAAAAATTAGGTATAAATATAAATACTTATACTTATAAATATAAATACTTATACTTATAAATATAAATACTTATACTTAAAAGAATATAAATACTTATACTTAAAAGAATATAAATACTTATTTTTCCATTATAGTTTTTAGCAAAAGGAATTTAATCTCTAGCTTAATCCCGGTTACGGGAGTATAGGAACCCCTGAACAGAAAATTCTACTGAACCTCAGGTAGAAAAACCACATCCTCCCCTCAAACGTTAATGTCTACTCATTCTACTTTACATACTTAAAATTAGTCCATGAAGAAAAGACATACATACCATCACAATCTTTTAAATGCCGCTCTGTTATCTCAAATAGAAGTACAGAATTGCTACCTGGTGCTATATTTCCAAATTTTATTTCTCCATACCCTCCTTGACCATGAACAAGAAGAGCATCCATCACAGTCAAATTGTTTCTAAAACAAAGAAACCGGTTATAAAATAGTTTGAGTATATACAGTAGAAAAGTTATAAACTTTATCTCTATTTATACTTCCACAAAAATAATATTAAGTTATAAGATTACCTCTAAGAAAAACTGTACTTTACAAGCATTAAAAAACATACTAACCAATTAAGTTCCAAGTTATTCAAGATAAAAACTACCATTTAAAACTCCATGCAATATTATACCTGATTAATATTAAAGAAGACCTCAAAAAGTCATCCTTAGGGGTGAAGCCAACTTGAATCCTAACCCTCATACCAGGGGTCAAAAGCATTGCTATACTCTTTTTATGAGACTGGATTCCAAAAAATTCTTCCAGACTTTTTCTATATGCTGGTATGTGATTATCAGGATTTAACTATAAAGTGAGAAATGTCAGTTTTAGCCACTGATAAGAACATTGAAAAGAAAAACATGAATTCTTTAACAGTAAGTGGCACTCTACATCATCTTTCTCTCTTTAAATTAGTATTGGCACAGATTCATAAAATCTGAGTATTAACTATAGGGTATTTTTTATTCAGGAGGCTACCAAATTTTATGCTTTCCCCAGAATTCACAGAAATGAATACATTTACGTGTTTAACTTTATTACCATTAGGAAATTCTAAAAAAGTATTTTTTATAAGATATAGAGAAATTAAAAAAAATCCCTATTGACAGAATGAAAAAAATAAAATACAAAATTAGAAAAAGTTAACCATCGTTAAGATTTAAACTACCCTAAAACATAGTAACTTATTTTTAAAAAAGATTCCTTAAATTATTTTGTCCCTCTAGTAGAAACTATGTTTTGATATTGATGGAGAGCTTTGAGACTTATACCGCCCAACTCGGGCCGTTTCGTCTTCTTCCAGAAAGATTAGTAAGAAACAGTGTTTAGGAAAAATATTCTCCAGAAAAATCCCATTCTAAATTCATAGTATGGAGGCCATCCCCTCATTTGGGGTACATAAACCATAACCATCATAAAAAAAAATGAAAGGTGATGCTAATTGCTGTATACATCTCTAAGGAAAGTACCCATCGCTTGCAGATATCTTCTCGATTTGTTGATGCGGTCCATTAAAATAGTAAAGATAATATCTTTATCTTTGAAATCAGTCTTTTCTTTCAATTTACTCCTTAAGTGAGAAAATTTGGTGCATGTAGTTATGAGATGTTCAGGAGAGTCGTATACATGGCAAGTGGGACAAAGCGGAGAACCTACTAGGTTAAATTTGTATAGTAAACCGTTTGTAGGAAGCATTCCTGTAAACAGGCGAGCAATTAGAACGTCCATCTCCCTATTTTTGGACCATTTAAAATTTATTGGTTCATCCAGGGCCTTAAACTCTGGATAATATTTAGAGTTTTGCCATTCTCTCTTAGTTAGATTAGCATAAAAAACCCCTGCTTGTTTGGCAAGGTCGTTTGTTGAAAACCATTCATGGCGTTGACATTGAGGTTGGTCCCTAGCCGAAACAGCCAAAGCGTCTACTTCTTCATTTTCTTTTACCCCAACATGACCTAGGGGTCCAAATAAAGGATAAACTGGTTGCTATTGAACTTGCCTCTTGTATGACTTTATTGATCTGCAAGATTATCGTGGGAGATCTATTTGTAATGTTAGACAGAGCCATTAGGAGGGCCCTATCCCTATTCCCTATTGACCCTAAAATCCCTATTGACAGAATGAAAAAAAATAAAATACAAAATTAGAAAAAGTTAACCATCGTTAAGATTTAAACTACCCTAAAATATAGTAACTTATTTTTAAAAAAGATTCCTTAAATTATTTTGTCCCTCTAGTAGAAACTATGTTTTTTTAAAAGTACAACACAATGAAACACAGTCAAACACGGATAAGAGGAATTGCTTGGGGTGATGTTTTTATTTTACTTAAACCAAGTAATTTCTTACATTTCCCTCTCTTTAACTTTCTTTCTAATAAGCAATATAATGGCAAGTATGAAAACCTTCAATCCAACCATTGCTTTCCAAAAAATTTGTCTATACCAAACAAATTTACAAAATTATTGGCTTAGTTTTTTTTTGTTAAACTGTCATTTAGTGGAATGTTTTATTACTGCAGGATCTAATTTAAATCAAAACACTCATATCTTAAGATATTAGGACAGTTGAAATCACCCTAACAATGTAAAATTTGGGACAAATGAAAGACAATTCCGCTTATACAGGTAAAAGAACTGCACATAATGAAAAGGTTATTGGCACTCTAGGTTTCAAGATCAACCTTAGGATGTACTTATTGAGAAATTCCACTTATCCAGGTAAACTGTAATTTATTATTCTTGGAAAAATCTAAAAAGAGAACAAAAATAGTCAAATACTTTTTAGGGTTTAAAGAACCTACATTGTTTTCTTCTAAATCTTCCAATGTAAATATATCAGGATCTTCAATATTATTTACACCAAATTCATCTCCATATTTATCTTTTAAAATACTACTAATAGTTGTTGGATCAGGATACAGTGACAAAGGTACAACTTGAACCAATACAGGTAAGCTGGATGGATTTTCAAGAGTAAAGTCTTTAACCTAAAGAAAGTAAATTGTTAAATTTAGCAAGTTTAAAAAAAATTTAATACATTCAACATGTTAAAAGTTTCATACAAAATTAGTCAGCACAGAACCAAACCAAACTTACAGAATGGTTACCAATTTGGGTAATAGGGAATTTCATTTTGTATCGAGTAAACATTCTAGGCCAATGCAAAGATGCCTTAGCTTTTAAGAGGTATCCTCGAACTTCGGTTGTGTCAACCCTTAATGTGATATTTATTCTGAAACAAAAAAATGAGGATAAAAAAGCTGCATTTAAAATCAAGAAAAATTTACGCCATTTTAAAAAGAATATACCTTTTTTCTTCCAAGTCCAAAAGACTTTGCCACCTTTGGCATAACGTTTTAAATAGTTCACTATCTGTTTCACCCACATCTTGAGGTAAGGACATTCCCAGTAGCCATTGATGACCCACTAAAAAAGTTGTAGAACAATTAAAAATCTAAACATATCCAAGCAAAAAAGAAATCCCTTGTACAAAATTTCATTAAATAAAAAAATTAATGAAACAAATAGCTATCCCTGAAGTACTTTTGAAAACTACTTAGCATAACATTTTTCATGAATAATTTGTTAAGGGAAACAATAGTTATTTAAGAAATTAAATAAGTTAATTAAAGATTATCGTACTTCAAATAAAATAAATAATATTTTAAAACTTTTCTATATGTTTCAACCAGCTCATTTTTTAAAAATTTATTTAGTATAATATTGAATTCCACATCAAACGGTTTTTTTATGGAAAAAAACAGAGCTAGCTGGCTATTCAACAGAATGCACATTATAGTGAGTAATTAATTACAAACACTGATATTTAATGGTGACATGTTTAACTGGTCTACAGCCTCAGTAGAAAAGCCCAGTTAAAGCTAAGCGCGCACTTGAGACTTCTGTCACAGTGACTGGAACATAACTGTCACTCGAGAGCAATGGATCTCTATGATAGTAGATCATAGGATCTCTGGATCTCTATGATGAGATTCTCGGCAATCAGCCAAGAGTCTCGTCGCCTAATGCACACGCTCTAGCTTCTGGTCATAAGCCGAAGCCCGAGTGACAATTATGTTCCAGTCACTGAGACAAAAGTCTCCAGTGCACGCCCAGCCTAAGACATGCACAATGAACACATCAAATTAATAAATGAAGACAAAATTCCCAGAAATATACTAACTTGATGTAGTAGTGGGAAGACCACTATAACATTTCTGCTTACAATATTTTCTATGGTCAAAATGAATTTTCCCAACCTGTTTGTAATAAATGGAAGAGTTTAATTATTAAACCACAAACACAATATTAACTATACTATTAACTATACTACTAATTTTGCTGCCTACCATAGTTTTAGAATTTGGATGCAACACAGGATTTCCACTTTTTAAAAGATCGAATGTAAATCTTGAATCTTCAGGGACTGTTAATATTCCTGTTATGGTCATGGAATGCGAAAAAGTACTGTGAACATAAAGACTTTGCGTAGATATTTTACCCTAAAATTAAATGGAAATTTAAAAACATGGTACTTTAAAAATAATCCTTATAAAAATAAGTGAACTTATGAATTCTGATAACATTTACATAATTAGTATGGGCAATGAAGGCTAGTATTAAATTAATTCATTTCTAACATTATCTGAAAAGCCATTATTGACATACAACGTAAAATATTTAAGAAATATTAGAAAAAAACATAGAAAATTACTTTTCTTAAATTAAAATTTTTTTAAATATAAGAAATATTCATATAACTTAAATTATATGTTTTAAGAAAAGCACATGCTTTATTTTGCAATACAATATCAATCAATTTAAATCTGTGATTCTCAACAAGGCAATATCGCCCCCTGGGGGCGGTGAGAGGATGCTTAGGGGCAGTGGGCCGTTTTTGGGCAGTAGGGGGCGGTGGGGCTTTCTTGGGCAGTAAGGGGGCGATGAGCATTGAGTATATTTTGGCATTCGAACTTAGTAGCGGATCTAGAGGGGGGTTACCTTTTTTCGTGCTAAAAATCTAAAATTTTCGGGGGAAAACCCCCAGCCCCCCTTACTAGAGTGGTTCCAAAATGATCGTCTTATTCAGACCACAGGTGATCCCTGAGAGTTCTGAAGAGGCTGCAAAAGAATATTGAAAAGAAGTTGTCTGAGGGACACGACTAACAACTCATGTTTACCTCTATTTTTGGTTACCACCCAATTAAGTTAAAATTGGAAATAATTTTAATTTTAAGTAACCAACCTTCGCTATACCATAAATTACAGAATTTTTTTAGTGGGGGGCATTGAAAAATTTTATGCACATTAGGGGGCCAGTAGCTTTAAAAAGATTGAGAACCACCGATTTTAATTTAAACTTAATTGAATTGTTTTAAACTTAAAATTCATATTATTTTTAGATGAAAAAAGTAAAATAAACAACCTCCAAATATCAAATGCAAACAAATTGTTTCAATTACTTACAGGAAAAGAATTTTCAAAATAAATTTCATCAACCCTTAAAGTGCCTTTTGCTGTACGATAGTTGAATGGAACATTAATTTTCTGTAAAAAAATTCAAAAAATAATAAAGTACAGTAATTTAATGAGAGCAAGTGTGCAAAATAAGTGATAATGCAAAACAAACGTTGTTTTCGTATTATTAATGAAGTATTTAATTAAATGCAATGATTTTCAAACTAAGTAAAATGTTTTACTAAAAACCTTATAATTTTTGGAGCATTTTAATATGGCACAAGAGATAAATAATGATTGTAAAAGCCCACTTACAAGAAAATGTGAATTAATCAACTTTTTAAGATATATGCTTACTTCAAATTGAGTTTCTACAAAAGCTTGGCCATGAAATACACCTTCATAGTTAGGAGCTGCTATGCCAATCCTAAATATGGCATAATGATGAGGTTTTAATACGAGCTGTAAAATGAAAATTTTTACTATGCAATAATTTAATCCATATAGTACAGCGGCATTAAAATGTGTTTGATATGTATAAATACAACTAAAAATTATTTAGTTGACACTTACACTTCTAGCCATGGATGAGAAATTTTGTCTCCAAGCTAAAGTACTTGCATTTCCTTTATCCACACCGACTAGTTCTACATATGTTTTACTGCTGTTTGAACCCCAAAACTTTAAGTTCACCTACAATAGCAAATAAAGATAAACCAAATGCTACACGCTTTCATATATTCAATGTAATATCTTTACTTACATCAACAGGATTTTCATTAATCACAGCAAAAACTATAGTGCGTTTGTCCCCCATTCCTAAAGTCCCGAAATCGATAAAACTTTCATTGACAGCATGAGGTAAAAACTAAAAACAGGAATCCTATATTAATTACCGATATTAGAAAATTTTAAAAAATTCTCAATTTAAACTAGAAAAAAATGAATAATTCATCTCAAACTTTATTTAGAGAAAATAGAATAACTGTAAATCCAGTAAATAGTTTGAACATTAAAGAAAAATATTACATTATTAAACAATTGAAAAAATCTTTATTATTTGCATTAATATAAGGGCTGTCCATAAAATGAGGTTCCCAAGGAGCTCCAGACACGAGGCACACTTACACGGGATTTGGCCACACTGGTGTGTACCTTGGCTTTTTTTCTACAATAATCCGCCTGGTCCGCTTTCTGTAATTTTTATTAAGGTTTGGCAGCTGTTAGAGTTGGAGCTTTCACTCGTTTTCCCCCCACAAATGATGTCCGTCCCCCATAGGCCATCCAGCATGTTGGTCGTCATTGGCGTCTGTATGTCTGTTTTTGAATTCTCTGTACCATTTGCGCACATTTTGTATGCTCATACACTTTTCTAAGCAGACTTCACACATGTGGGAATGAATGTTCATAGCTGCAATGTTTTTCGCACACAATAAAAAAATATCTGAGTGTGGCGGGAGAAGCGAGTGGAAGCTTTATTTCTAATAGCTAACAAACCTATAATAATCATCAGACAGCTGGCCGGGGCGGGGATTAGTAGAAAAGGAGTCAAGGTACACGTCAGTGTGGCCAAATCTCTCGAAACAGCGTTCCTCGTGTCTGCAGATCCTTGGGAACATCCTTTGCAGACAGCTCTCATATGTAACAAAGATTTTTTTATAAAAAATTATTTTAAGAGAAAGGTAGAAGATAAATATAAAAGATATTACCTGAAATATTAATTGAGCAGGCAAATTAACATTAAAATACTTTAAGCACAAGATAACTATATTGGAGTGAGGATGTAATTACATAAAAATTTATTAAAATTAAAAACATTTCAGTAACCAAATTTTCAAAAAACATAAATCACTTACCACTCTCAGGCGACCAGTAAAACATAAAAGTGGAATGTCAAAATGAGAAATATTAGTATGTAGTCTTATATAGGAGGTAAGTTGCACATCAGGAAGTGTAGGTTTAAAAGTTAAAATTGCAATAGTGGAGGACTTTCCTGGTTTTAAAACAACAGGATCATTAACCTTGACCTACAAAGGAAAAAAAATTCTTACTTATAATTTCACATTGATTTCAGACTTTGCATTAGTTTTCAAACGTGAATGAGAATGAAGGTAAAAACTAAAGTAATATTAAATCAATTTATCAATAAATTAAAATGCTGGAATTTGAGGCTTCAAGCATAAATTTAAATATATTCCAAGTTAACCCCAAAAAATGACAATGCATAAAATATGTAAAGTCCTTACTAAAAAATGTTCTTTAGCTTCATCTGGTAAAGATACGCTAAAAATTATAATGGATACACTAAAATTGTTTGTAACATTGAACTCTCTAGTACTCTTGTACGATTGAGGCCCAACATAGAATCTTGTGCAGTTCTTATTGTAGTCAAGAAACCTGCATCACAAAAAAAAGGTTAAGTTACAAAAGGGAAGTGAAGACCATCACAGATTGAAAAACGTAAGCAATCATTTAAAAGACTGACCTATAATTTTCAGGATGGGTGAATTATATAAATTTTATAGTATTATTTTACAAGCACGCTTTATCTAAGAAAAGGTTTATACTTGTAGGAAAGATAAGAATGATACATGTGCAACAACTTTCAACAAATGAAAATGTCTTGTATATGTATTACTCAAACTAGTGATTCTTTTTCCCAACCTTTCCAAATATCAGAAAGCTAACTGGTTTTATATTTTCTCAAAACATAATGGGTAAAATTCTTAATCATAGTATTGAAATTATTCCTTAAAAAGCAAGACAAATTAAAAGTTTTAAAAAATTAACTTAAAACCCGATTGGTTGGTTGGTTGGTTGGATTTTTATGGCGCAAGGCCCAAATCAGGGCATAGTAAAACCCGATTGGATGTGTTTTAAAAATTTCAAATAAGGAAAAATAAACAAGCTTAAACTTACCCTCTAATTAAATGCACTTGATATGGTATTTGTAGTTTGTATTGGTTATTTTTTGACTTAATAACTATTTTTCCACAGCATTGCTTTGGATGAAGAGCTCTTGATGCTAAACAATAGATAATAATTAAGAATAAAAAGATGAAGAAACCAAAAACTCGTTATTTTAAAATACAAACACTATAAAATATACTAACGATTAAAAGTAATTGTTGCTACTTGCGTGCTAAATACTGTATCTGGGGCTATTTTCACCGGAATAAATTTAACATCTACAGCTTCATTTACAGGGGTAGCAATAACATTCTAATGAGAGAACATGAATAAATTAAACACAGCCTACAAGGTTTTTTAAAGAATAGCGCAGGGGCGTAGCCAGAGGGGGGATTTGGGGATATATCCCCCCCCCGGAACTCAGGAAATTTCCTTTTTGACCATAGAAAACCACTAAAAATATCCCATATCCCCTCCCGAAATATCAACATCCCCCTCCGAAATTTTTTTCTGGCTACGCCACTGGAATAGCTGTCAAAACAAATACATACCATAATATGAACATGTTTTTGACCTGAATTAAGTAATGAAAGAGTTAATGTCTTGGGTTCGTCATGGCTTCGTAAAACTCCAAAGTCAAGCATTTCAATAGGAGTGTATATACCAGGAGCTAAAACAAGTTAGTCTATAAATATTAAAATTTAAAAGTTTATATAAAGTAGCTTATAAAGCTTACAAAATCCATTTTAGTATCTTTATCTTAATGTTACAATAAATCAAAATTTTATAGTATTATAGGTAATAATTAGGGGGTTTTAATATTAAATAGCACTTTGATTAAACATACCTGATGTAACATCAACTTCAACTGGCAATAATAAATAATTAAGCCCTGTATAGTTTGTCCTGATACGTATAAAAGCAGTGTGATTTTTTTCAATTCTGGCAATAAAGTTGGCTTTTATAATTGGTCGGGTCTCATATGGAGGAATTTCCTGTAAAATAACATTAAAAATTACCTAATAAATTTAAATAGGAAATAATTTTTAAGATTATTAAAACAAATAATTCAAAAACAACTTATTTACTTCATAAATTTAGATTGTTTTCAAAGTGATTAAATATTTATTTATTTGCATTACTATATTTGAGAGAAATTTTAAAGAAACAATGACTAAATCCTAATAGAAATAAACCCATTATAAATGGAAAATTACAGTGCAACTTGGATAATTTGAAGTTGAAGGGACCAGTAAAAACTTTGAGTGATTGAAAACTTTGAATTTCATCCCTAACTTTAATGAAAAGTCCATAAAATGATTGAAAATATTCACTTTCTTTCTTTTGCATGACCAACCTTTACTATTCAGCATTTGTTCTTGTTCTTAACATCTGGTTTACTCAAAAATATGATGAACGTTCATTAAAAAATTCTCATAATACTGAGTCTGACAGCTGGAAAAAATCATATACAACTGAAACTTAGTATTAAGCACTTCTCCTCTGAAGGTATTGAGAAGGATATTTTTTCTATATCTTGTGTGTATTCAGAGACCATCTGATGCTAACTTGACCCCCTTTATTAGTATATTGGGCTCTATGAAAAAGAAAATGGAACAGCTGTCACAAAAAAAACATGCTACAGTGGACACTGCAGGTGAAGAGATTGGGTTAAAAAGATGATCTTGGAGTCATTTTTCATGACTTAAAGTAAGCTTGAAAACTATAACTGGCTAATTTTATCTTGATAATAATCTTAGGAAATTGAATAGTTATTGAATATTGCTAACTATATTTTTTGTTTATTTTAGTTACCAAGCATAATTTAATGTTAACTAACAGTATAAGATAGTTCCTATTTATTTTTGAATCATCATAAAATAATAAACTGTCAGCAAAGTTTTTTTTTGGAATCGCCATGGAAGGAATTAATTCAAACAATAATTTTCATGAGAGTTCAATTTATGTTTATATATTAAAATACGACAGTACACAACAGGAAAAAAATTATAATGGGGGAAAACACCACTGAAAGATTTTTTAATATCCGAAAGGAGCCAAAAAGGCTCTTCCATGGGGTTGCAGATTTCCTATTGTTATAGAACATAGAAAAATAAAATAAATTTAATCAACATAAAAAATACAATAAGAAAACTTATATGGAATAAAAAAATGTCACATTCTCGACCATCTCATTTTACAACTTTAAAATAAAAAACAAAATTAAAACTAAAAAAGGGGGTTTATAAAAATTAAAGCCTGAACACTATAACTTAAGTTTTGTTATTGAATTTTTAAACACCTATTTCAAATTAAAGGTGTTTTTTCATATTTCAACGTAATATTTTAGGTTTAATTACCAATATCAGTCGCCATAACAAGATTACAAGAAAAATCTTGAAAAATTTAACAGGGAAAATTTGATCATAAACAAATAATTACTTAAAAACAATTAAAAATCTGTCAAAAATTAAATAAAAAATATAGAACTAAAACAATATGAGAAAATACAATTGCTGAACATATTGTCGGGACAATGACAAAGACGCGAATCTGCCATGTTAATTAATAGAAGATTCGTGTTTTTGTTATTGTGCCGAATATTTCCATTTTTTATTCTTACTATAATAGTAAGAATAAAAAATGGAAATATTCCAAATTAATAGCAGTTTTATTATTTACCCAAAGTGCTTTTGGTGCATCATTTTCACCATCAGGTAATTCTAAATGCAAATCTCCTCCACTTGAGTATATTTCAGTTAACTAAAAAATAATTTTAGATTTACTATTTCATTAAATTGGCCTTTTTTGATGTTTTGATAACAATCTGTGAAAGAATTACCTGTATTGTAGTACTGTGAGGGTTATGCATGTATATTATAGGAGAATAACTGCTATTCAAAGGCATTTTAATCCCAACAAAAGGCCTCAACCTGTATGGATTGGGAATCCCTATAGCAGACACCTTGAAAAAGTTTAATTTTTAAAAAATGTAATAAAAGCTTACAAGTAACCACTCAAAGTATAGTACAATAATTTACAAAGAACCCAAAAACTTACTTGGAATTTAAAGGATCCTAATGAGGTATGAATAAATAGTGTATCTTCCACAGGGCCTTCTTCTCTAGCCAATAATACTACATCAAAGCTAGTATTGCCACCGGGAGGAATTACCTTAAAAAGACAGAAATTTACTTAAGGCTAAGCTTAGTTACATAAGATAAAAGTTATTTTTATTAAATGCAGTACATACCTTTTCTTGAAAAAATGAACAATGAGTATGCAATGTATTTCCCGATATTGACAGCATATGAATACTGGTATCTGGACTTAAATTTTGAACAGTGACACGCTCCATATGAGGCATACCAACAGGGCTAAAAATATAATATCAGTATCTACAAATAGAAAACATTATAAAATGAAAAAGTATACACGAAAATATATACTCACTGTAAATGAAAATTTAACAATGGAGGATGAAATGCAATAGGGCTTGCATATGCATTTAAATTTTCTTCATTTAGATCAGTAAAACTAAATTTAAAAAATACACAAAACATAGAATAAATAAATCAAAAGGAATAGTCATTTTCAAAAAAGCATAATTTAGATCAGCAGAGATGGCAACCTTTATAAATAGATATGTGAACAGTTAAATCAGAACTCACCTTATAGCTGATGTATCTCCTTCTCTGTAAAACTGAAAGAAAAAATTTTAAGTCCTAAAATAGTTTTTTAAAATTCCCAATTAAGTATATTTTTTATAAACATCACCCAAAATTAGCAAAAAAAAAACAAATGTAGTTATTTTGATTTTAGGTTAACTAAGTAGTAAAGTTATATGTTTAAAAAGTAGTACCAGCTATAATGGTTGAAAAATTAAATTTAGCTCTAAGAATATAAGGAACACTGCTTACTTCTTGCATTTCCATTGACACACCATCTATCAGGTAACGTAGATCTCCATCTACATGGACAAACGCTAAAAAATACAATGAAGTTAAATTTTATACTAATACTATAGCAAGTAAAACAATTGCTAAGGGCTATATAAAGGTATCTCTCTAAAAGAATTTAGTAAAAATTTGACTTCAATAGATAGTTTTGACACTTTTAAGTAATTTTCTTTGTTCCGCAATCAGATATTTTAAAGAATTACACAAAAAAGTAAAATTTTACATTCAATCTTATGTAAAAATTAATCAGTGAATTAGCCATAAAATTCAGTTTTGATCTTTTAAAAAAATACGACGCCATTTTATTAATAAAATAATAATTTAATAAATTTTTTTGATATTTATCTTTTAAATTAAATAGCTTCTTATTTACTTACTAATAAATAATTATGTCCTTAGTAATTCTCATTACTAGAAAATATCCATTTCAAATTAAAAGAACGCGATTCTCAAAAGAAGAAACGCGAAAGTGAAGATGAAGAATCACAGTAGTTCCAATGGAAGTCAAGTTGGTTTTCCTGCACCACATGGATAAACGAGGAAAAGTCACCTTTAAGGTGAGGTGTTTGCATTAAATGTAACCGGTGCTTCAACACAATAAAAGTTAAAATTGATGGAAATATCTGAAAATTTTGGTAATCGTTAAATTTAAACAAAAATTAAAAAGAGTGAAATTTTAAAAACATACAATTGTTAAAAATTATGTTGGAAAAAACTGAGATTATTAACTCTAAAATTTTTAAAGTTTAAAGTTTCTCCACATTCACAAATCTTTCAGGGAATTTAAGGTCTAAAACCAAACCATTCAGATAAGGGGAAGTCTAAAGTTTGGTTAATTGCATAGAGAATAAACAGGCAAAGCTTTGGGTGATAATGTCAAACACCAAGAGATACGACTATATTATTAACCCTGGGAAGTTTTGTTATAATCTGAAAAATTCGGCAATCAAGAATTGGGCATATTTTTTCTTTAAATATTTCATGTTCAATCAATGATAAAATTTCAGGTTTTTCAGTCCTGTAGCAAACTTGCCCAATAGAATAAATAGGATTTTCACCCTCAGACAAAATCTCCCTTATTTGTTGTGAAGAAAATAGCCAATAGTAATATAACCTCATTCCTTATGATGACAAGAATTGAGAAAAACGCGATAATATAAAAAACGAATCATTCTATTTAAGTCTATAGTTTTTCCTTCATTATATACTAAAAAGCTTGCAAGTGATGAATTTTATACGCATACTTGCCAACTTTTTAAAACTTACATCCGTAACACTAACTGAAAACTAACTGAAGATCCTATGACTGGAGACCACCTCTACATTTGCCCTGCTGTCCTTAATTGTGTTTCTTTTTCTGTTAGTGAAAGTGCTTTTAGTGTATATTTTAATCGTACTGTACCTTTATTGTACTGGGCTGCTCGTCGACTAATGACCGAAAGGTCGGAGACGGGCATAGGATAAAAAAAATTACAAAACTACAACTGGAAGCTGACAAGCCTGAAAAACATCAACGCGAATTCCAATCTCAGGAAAGTTGTTTTTTCTGCATTGCGAAGAAGCAAACTGTACAGGTGAGCGCGCGTCAAGACTGAGCCGGCGAATGTAAAAAAAACTTGCAAAAAAGCCAAATTTCACTTAATAAAAAGGCCAAAATTGAGAAAATCATAAGGACCTGGAATTATTAGCGGAATCTGGCTTTGAAGTAAGAAGATACAATTGGAGAAATACGTTTAATTCACTATTATTTTGTGTTATCACGGATAGTTAAGTGGACAAAAACGCAAAACCGTAATATTTTTCAATTAATCCGTAAAACTAAAGAAAATCCGTAATAGTAGGCAAATATGTATAAATGTATGCTTCCATCAAAAGTATAGCCACACATCTAGATACACCAAGAAATTTCGATTCCCTCCATAAAAAAGATTAAAAGGACTTCAAATCCTCACATCACTCTGATTTAACCTTACCCTCCCTCCTCTATTTTTCCCGTTACGTAATTCAAATGCTTTCAAAACTATACTTTTTTTTGTTTTACCGTACTTATCTCCAGTAAAATTTTAAGGGTACTTTTTTAAGGTTGATCAACCGAAAACCTATAAAAAGTTACAGAACAAATCGATACACATAGAATCACAATAATAATTACGGCAAAAAGCAGTTGGACATACAATACATTGGATACATTGATAAACAATCAACCCATTAAAAGTGTGAGAATACGAAATTCGGCAGAAGTACTTAGTTTCGACGTATCAAAATATCGCGATGTTCCACCCCAGGATTAAACAATTCCGCAGAGAAAATTCCTTCACCATAATAAAATTATTAAGAGCTATGGCAATAAAAAGAAAATATTGTGGACCCTTAGCCCCAGAAAAATTTTTGAACAAGCTTCTAATTCCATTCGATTCTAAAAAGCATTCTATTAGAACAAGCCCCAAGATCTTTAATTAAAATAAAAGCAAAATTTTGACTTTTTAACTTGTCGTGTTCGTGGGCCAAAAAATTTATCTTATCCAAGCTTCGTTCGCGAGCCGAAAGATCGATATAAATTTTTTATAGCTTGTTGATAACAATGAGAGGAGAAATTTTTGCATTCTTATTAAGTATAATTAAATTTATTGCGACTTTTATATTCATGTTTACACTGTAATTAAAATTAATTTTTTATATTTTTTTGCCATTGTCGTCTATTAAACGTAACAAAGGCTTGCTGGGTGCCTAAAAAAAGAAACCAAGACTAGGGAGTAGCAACTCGTCCATTAGTTTAGCATGTTGAAAATGATTAGTGAAGTTAAAATTTCAGTGTTGCAATATACCACAACGAAAATGTTCAATAAAATATTAATATTAATTAAAACTGATAGCTAATTCTGTTTTAAAATTTCATTTAAATTAACATCTAACAATCAGAGTTTTATTTTTCATTTATTTTACACTTTTTCTGGTAAGTTATGTGCGCAAAACTTTAACAACGAGATTTCCTGATGCCCTCTAGAGCAGTCTGTTTATTTCAATTTTGCTTCAAACTTTTTACACCTTTTTTAAATACCCCTGGGAACCAAATAAGGAGGTATGCATATTGAATTAAAATTGTTTTCTATTTTTGAGAAAAACGTGTAAACGAGCTTCAAATTTTGAACACCATATTTAACTGCCGTTGGGCAGAAAATGAGGGAATAGGCAAATGAAATTTCTTAAAAAAATTTTTGGAACAGTGTAAGCTACCACTGAGGCTGACTATCGACTCACCAGATTTCTTGTAAAATAAAGGCATCATTCAATCAGGTTTTTTTTAACTCCACCTGTCAATGGGGACTAAATTCATACTGTAGTACCAAAATACTGTCGACTGCGTTTAATGAATGTAATCACTAATCAGTGATCACGGTTAGTTATAAAACGGATGTTATCGAAATTTACTGGTTCCGATCACTCCTATTTAAATTAAAGCAAAAAGTATCGTTTAATGTGATCAGTTTATCGTTTAATGTTATCAAATTCGGTGAAATCCCCTATCCGTAGTGTTTTATGATCCGCTCTATATTTTTCTTTAAGAAATACATAGTAGAAAGAGAATGTGTTTTTCTTAGCTAAATAACCTCATACGAGTTGAAATCGAGAACAGTGAAGCGGATTCAGGATATAAGCAGATTTCGTGCCAGAATCCATCGCGATCCATCCGAGGTCAAGTTGTTTTTTCTGCATCGCGATCGGAACACGAGAAGTGGACGTCTTGGACAGGAATGCATCCGCGGCCGCGCCCGTTCGCATATTACATATTTACAAACCCTACACTCCACAGCACAATGAAGAGCGCCGAGAGTTGCAGAGTGTCAATTTTCTAGATTGACAGCCGATTCCGCAATTTCTTTTAATGCTACAATTTTTTTGCTCTAAAGCAGGGGTCTCCAAACTTTTCAGTCCAAGGGTCGCATTACCATTAAACAGCAGTTCGGGGGCCGACTACTTACTCGAGGTAAAATTAAAAAAGAATCAAAACCAGTGGCTCGTGGGTAGTTCAAATGGGGGCTCATACTTATGTTTTGAAAGAACAATTGAGTAACAACCTTATAATTAAATCACAATTAATTTTATTTTCAAAGAAGAAAATACATACATTTAAGAAACTTTAAATTTAAAAAATGCACGCATACGTGTATCCAGTGAATCTTTGAAAATAAAACAATTTAAATAGTAATCAGTGAATAGTTTAACATCTTGGATCTCAGCACCGTTGCCGTATGTAGAAATTTATTTCGTGAGGGGCCTAATATCCCCTCTAAGACAATTAAGGCATTATCATACCCCGCTAGATTTTTCCACCGGAGAGACCTAAAATTCCCCCATCCATTAATATACATTAATACGATGTGTCTTTTTAATACATTTTTTGGGTATGAACTTTATATGAAAATTAATGTGACTAATTGGGTTAAAAGTTCTAATTGAGAGAACTTTGGAAATTCGACCTAAAAAACAGGGTTTTAACTCATTTTGGTACCTTGTCCGAATTTCGGGGGGGATCTTGAATCTTAAGAGTACACAACATATTTGTAATATTTTCCATAGATAGAAAGGTATCCGCGGGCCGAATAAGAGGGCCTCGCGGGCAGCAGTTTAGAGACCCCTGTTCTAAACTAAGATAGGGTCTATAACTAAGGTTAACCTATAAACTTTTATAGGGTATGTAAGTATGCCGCCCGCATACTAATTATGCCGGCCGGATGGTAACGATGTGAAAGCTTTATTATTGGAGAGTTTAAAGTTCCACTTATCTGCATTTAAAAATGTATATCTTGGAAAAACAAGTAAAAGCTAGACACAAATATCCTGCGAAGTGCGAGGAATCGTTTTCAAAATTCGGAAACCGGAAGAAATACGTTTCCGACCTACGCAAAACACGGAAGAACTAGCAACCATGGAACTAAGTACTATACCATTTTTTTCAAATCTCATACCGAGACAGATCTACATTGAAAAGTGGTACATTAAGGAATTTACGTAATTTTTTCAGTTTTGTTTAAAAAAGAAAGTACACTGACATAATGAAAACGAGGAGAATTAGAATATTCATATCGATATTGAGATTATATTTGCGTGCATATTAGTATAGAAGTACGCCTTATACAAATAGTAAAATAAATTACACAGCGCGAGGACCCTCCCGCGAATTCCATTTGAGGTGTCCAACTAGTAGCAATCCCATCTAGTTGGGTTTTTTGGCCCACGATGCCTTCTGAGAAAATAAATTATAGCTTCAAATTCGTTATTTTTATAAATAAACAGCTTGAAGAATATCCCTGAAATGTAGATTACTTTTAAAAATAGGCCTTCCTCACCGACATCAATCAACAGCGGGTTTTCCCAATAAATAAGTTTACTTGAGGCAATTAATGATAAAAGTATTTGCATGAAGAAAGATAGCTGGGAATTCAATATTCATCCTCCGAAATTTACAAAAATATCACAGCACACCATATCTCTGTTTCTCCC
Source organism: Tetragnatha versicolor (assembly GCA_024610705.1). Classification (NCBI taxonomy): domain Eukaryota; kingdom Metazoa; phylum Arthropoda; class Arachnida; order Araneae; family Tetragnathidae; genus Tetragnatha; species Tetragnatha versicolor. Next base: position 29,785,700 of record JANDEH010000010.1, read on the forward strand.
ACCCCCTCCCCCAAAAAAAGCTATAGGGAAAAAGGGGGCACATTATTAGAACAGTGTCCATTAGGGTGGAGTGAAACTGGCCAAAAATGACCAACTTTGGAAATTAAAAACGCCTGAAGTGGGAATAGGTGCCATTTACGATAAAACTAAAAAATTCAAAACTTGAGTTCGATCAATTAATATCTTCAGGTTCCACATTCACGTTAAAGTTTCGAAGTTTCATCAATTCAAATTTTACGTAAAAATGGTTATAATTGATTCCCACACAACTTTAGCTCCTTTTTCAAACCATAACTGGTTGAGTTTATATTCTTAGGATGTCAAACAACATTTTAAGACCTTCTATGGACCTGAAATGGGGGAAATTTCCGATTTTTCAAGCCCGAAATAAGGGCTCATGCCATTAAAATAGTCTAGCGACCGAAAAACAAATTTTTTAATATCGGTACCAAATAGAGCTCAAAAGTTGCGTTTTACCCTCCTTATTCATGGAAAAATAATAAAAAAATTCGTAAAAAATAATTTAGGTGTGTTTCGGCCATAGAATTTGAAAAAATGGATCTTTTGCATAGCGTATAATGGGAAAAGTCTTAATTAATCAAATTAAAGTTTTAAATGATGTAAAAGCTTATAGTTACCTTAGTTTAGTGTATTAATAGTCAATAATACTTTTGAGTTCATTATTAAATTTTTTAAAATCAAGTTAACACCCTAGAATTGGAAATGTGGATGAAAAAGCTTAAAAATCCCAAAATTCATAAACTTTAAGTTCAAATATTTTATGTAGTCTGTAATACACATTCTTATTTACATAAAATGCTTTTAAAACATTAAGGTTGGTATTTTTACAGAAAACAGACGAAAAAAGCGTTATATTGCACTACAGGCATTTTATTCCAAACTTTACCTAAACTACCACTTTTTTAACAAGTCTTCAAATTTAAAGTGACGAAATATCAAATAAAAGGTTAGGATTTGTGATATATAAAAAGGGAATATTTAGGATAAATTTTAAGTAATTTTAATGCTCTGATCTGAAAAAATAAATATAAATAAGTATAAAAATGAATTTTTCTCTCATTTGGCGATTCTAAGCTGTATGCCTGCTCAAATTACAATGCAATACCCTTGTAAATACTTTTTTGACGATTAAAACACCGAATTAAGGCAACTATAAGTATCTATTACATTTAAGACTTTAATTTTATTAATTAAGACTTTTCCCATTATACGCTATGCAAAAGATCCATTTTTTCATGTTCTAGGGCCAAAACACACCTAAATTATTTTTTACAAATTTTTTTATTATTTTTCCATGAATAAGGAGGGTAAAACGCAACTTTTGAGCTCTATTTGGTACCGATATTAAAAAATTTGTTTTCGGTCGCTAGACTATTTTAATGGCATGAGCCCTTATTTTGGGCTTGAAAAATCGGAAATTTCCCCCATTTCAGGTCCATAGAAGGTCTTAAAATGTTGTTTGACATCCTAAGAATATAAACTCAACCAGTTATGGTTTGAAAAAGGAGCTAAAGTTGTGTGGGAATCGTTTATAACCATTTTTTCGTAAAATTTGATGAAACTTCGAAACTTTAACGTGAATGTGGAACCTGAAGATATTAATTGATTGAACTCAAGTTTTGAATTTTTAAGTTTTATCGTAAATGGCACCTATTCCCACCTCAGGTGTTTTAAATTTCCAAAAAAAAGTTTTTCGCTCCACCCTAGTGTCCATTCCCCTAAGTTAATTTAAGTTTAAAAACCTGAAAAAATTACAAATAGCAGTATGTGTTTGAAACTTGTTTGTTTTAGAAGATGAAAAGAAAATCTTCTTCCCTTTTATTCATGTGAAAAATAAATTAAGATCCTCCACTGGGGCAGAATTTCTCATTTTTAGAATGATACAGATTATAAATTCTTGATAAATGCATGAAAAAATGAAATGTTGAAATGTAATATTTGAAGTGTTGCAAAAATTTCCGGAACACTAAATTTATATTGAATCTGCATGTAGAATGCCCCAATCTTTTGATAAGTTTTAGAAAAGTCCTGAAAACTCAAATATTTGAGAAAATAAGGCCTTTTTTCTCCCCATGAATAAATCATCCGTGCAGATTAGAATATTCCGAATTCCGATTGATTCCCCCTTCTTATTGCCCATCTCATCAGTTACTAGCGACTAGCATTATCGTTTTTATTCGCAATTCTAAGTAAAAAAAATATGCATTATAAGGATTGAAGGCTAAAAACAGAGAACTAAGAAGAAAAATTTAATACTTTGTCTTTAAAATATAAGCAGCATAGTTTCCGTAGTTTTTCTAGCTTTATCCGTAATTGCGGAATTCGGGGCCAAAATGCGGAATGATTCCGCAAAATCCGGAACGGTTGGCATCTCTGATGTGATCTACATGAATCAGTGAAGTAACTGATGAAAAGAAAATAAATTTGCGTGTTACATCATACCAAAATTGAGCTCATAAGTAGGAGCCTCATATGAGGCCCAGGGTGGCGAGAGGGTTAAAGATATTAATTTTGTTAACCCCTTAACAGTGACATTTTTCAGAAAAATTGACCAAAAATGGAAAATTTTTTGACTGTTTAATTTTGTTTTTATATTAATTTTTAATATATGTGTTAGAAAATAGTTTTTATAAAAAAATCAAAATTTAAATGTAATTACAAGTGAGAAAACTCCAGCTCTCAAGCGTCGCTTCCAACCGTGGACCGGTTTCGCCCTTGTTAGGGCTCATCAGCACGGTATAGGAATGTAACGCAAGAGAGGGGAGGAAGGGCTTTTAGTCTAGCCGACTATAACGGAAAAAGTGGTGACCATTGGTTAGTCCTCCACTATCTTGGATCTTGGTTGGAGGCGAAGCTTGAGAGCTGGAGTTTTCTCACGCAATTCCTCTAACCAGAGGTTACTGGTGAAGAATTCTTCTTTTCGTAATTACAAGTGTTACTAATTATTTTAACATACACATAAAAAAGTATTGGATTACGCACACATCTTATTAAATTAGGAACAAGATTATTCAAACATGTCTCACAATCTCTAAACGACGAAAAATCACTATCATCATCGAAACGAACTCAGTTTGGGCTTCACAAAGGGCAACTACTACGTGCAGAATTTGTGATGCCCGAGCTGAGCTCGGGCGACACTGTTAACCCTATAATGCATGATTTTTTAAATTCACTTGAAAATCATTTGTGTCTTCTATTATGGTGTAAATTAGTAAAAAATTAATTTAATTTTTTTCTACTTTTAATTGACAAAAAACTTAGTCCTTGTGAAATTAATTTGTGTCCCTTGTGAAATTGTGAAGTGAAATCAAACCAAATGCTCTAAAAATATAAAAAAACTTATCTTTTCAAAACAATTTCTTTTCAAGCTGGAAAAATTTTTTATTTTAATTTATATGGTCCTTTTATTTTGGCGTTTTCTGTGTCTTGACTTTCGTCTCACTAGCTACTAACAAATGTCTCAAAATAGTACCCCTGCTGTCATTTACTGGCAATCTAAAGAGCTATAACAATGAAATGTTACATTTATTGTACTTATTGAATGGTGTTGTCGTTTGGAAATGGAAGTTCGAGTAGAAAATGGGGAAAAATATCGTGTTGCCAAATGGCAACAGTATGCACTGTAGGGATAAGGGGTTAATAAACATTTTAATTTCCTCAATTATTGATTAATTCCTAATTATTGATATTCACTACTGAAAATAGCCTATTTAACTAATCTCGATTTTTAGCATACTACTATTCGGAAGGTCATTTACAAGTAAAAAACCATTGAAAAAGCTTTTATTGTATTCAGTTTGAGGCATGGGCGTCATTTAGTGGGAGGGGTAACCGCCCCCCCCAAGGTTTCCACTGTTATGTGAAAAATAGCTGCAATTCCCTTGAAAATTCTGTAACTTTCACAAGGAGCTTTGGGTGTAACTCAAAAAGTCTCAAAAAAAATTTTAACACTACCTTTGACGGTCAAATTTCAATAACTTTTCTGGGGGAGGACCCCCAGCCCCCCTTTAAAATTTTACTGTCTGTTATTCAGTGTTTTTATCCTTGAAAATTCTGTCTCTTGCAAGAAGTTTTTCTTTTTAGTGCTCCCCAAAGAGTTTGAAAAAGAGATAAAACACTAATTTAAAGGGGTAATTTAAAAAAATTTCCGGCGGGGAACCCCAAGCCCCCCGGGCCTGGAAAAAGTGCCCGAACCTACAAACCTGGTTTGGGGGAAGCCCATGCCAGCTCCATAGGAGCAATACATAAGGTTTGGGTAAATTTGATTAGGTTCGGGGGAAGATAACAACTTTTTCCAGGTCCGAAGCCTCCCTTTTAAATTTTTACGTCAGTTTTCCCTTTAGAATTATGCCACTTACAAGAAGCTTTTCCCTTTAGGAGTTCCCCAAAGAGTTTGAAAAAAGATAAAACACTAGTTTAAAGGAGAAATTTCAAAAAAAATTCCAAGGGGGGGAGGACCCCCAGCTCCCTCTAAAATTTTTAAGTCGGTTATACAGTATTTTTGCCTTGAAAATTCTGCCACCCTCCCAACCAAAAACTGAAATGACACCCCCAGTTTGAGGTTAGGCGCTTTTTTGTTGTTTTCAATGGACGAGATTTAATTCGTATTAAAGGCGGATTACTCCATTTTATAAGGATAGTAAATTGCGAAACAGACCAAATTGAGTCCCAGCACTGTTGCTAACTTTGTCCAGTGGAAGTGTCTTAATGTTTCCCGTGTCATCAGCTTGACGTCGATGTGCTAATACTGAAAGACGCGCGGAATTCCTGATTTATGACTAAACTGGTTTAGATGCTTTGAGGGCATTTGCTAAACTCGGATGCTCCCGAAAGCTTTCAAAAATATAACGGCATCTTCTAAGCATCATTGTCTTTGGAGGAAAAATCCCAGAGGACAATAAAGTGAAGAATCCGGAGCAACAAAAACAAGCATGAAACCATGCAATGCATTCGGATAACTGTTTTTAAGAGCAATGTTTATATTGATTTAGTGAAATGAGGGAGTTTTGGATTAGAGTGATTACAATTTAACATCCAGAGATTATTAATTACAAGAAATATTATTAGTACTAAAACCTCAATAAAAGGAATCAGGGGTGCAGAATATGTCCGAACGCACAAACGAGGTTCGGGTCGAAATTCAAGCAACTCTGGGGAAATTTTTGTCCAAGATAGAAAGAAAACTAAAAAATTCCAATCATATCTTTAGCTGACAAACAAATATTTTGGGTATAAAAGAAAACAAATATTATAGTGACTGCATCATAACCTCCGATATCAACGGAAATCAAGTGAAAGCTGCGGAATTTCGTATGTAGAGTGGGAAAACTACGGATCTGCGCTAAAAAACCTATAGTTTTTCTAGTTGAGTATACCTGAAAATTGGCTTTTCGATTGGTATGCAGAAAAACAACGTATCCATGGGCGTAGCCAGGGGGGTGCAAGGAGGGGCAGTTGCCCCCTCAAATCCTGAGGAATTTACTTTCACTTTACTGTTAGTTAAGTTAAAACCCAGTATTTTAGAGTCAAATTTTAAAAAATTTCCTGGGGGAGGGCCCCCTGGCCCCCTTTAATATTTAAACCTTTATTATTCACACATTTTTGTAATAAGCTCTTTAAAATCAAATTCTACCTAAAAATGTGTGTCCAAATTTGGGTTCACAAACCAAATTTGGGTTACCAAAAAACAGTTTGAAACCCTGTTCTTAGTCAAATTTTCAAACATTTTCTGGGGAAGGGCAGCCAGGCCCCCTTTAGTATTTAAACCTTTCACACTTTTTTTGCAAAAAGTTCATCGAAATCAAAATTCTACCTAAAAATGTATGTCCAAATTTAGGTTTATGTGTACCCAAAACCAGTTTAAAACCATGTTCTTCGGGTCAAATTTAAAAAATTTTCTGGGGTTGGACCCCCAGACCCCCCTTTCAAACTTGAACCTTTATTAACCTTTCTTATATAAATGTTTCTTGAACACAAATTCTATCTAAAAAAGTGTTGAAAAGCTACATTAAACCTATTAATATGGATGAAAGGGTCAGAAAAATATTTTTAGGGCCCTCCCGAAATAAATTTCTATATTCGCCAGCATCAGTGGCGAATCCAGTAGGGGGGGCTGTGGGGCTGCAGCCCCCCCCCCAGAAATAAGACATTCAAGTTTTGGTAGTAGCAATAAAGCCAAAAAAGAAATTTCAACACGTTGCGGACATTCGGTTTGTGACTCAAAGGGTCTCAAAATGAATCGGAACCCTACTTTTAAGGGTAAAAATTCCAAAATTTTTCTGGGGGAAGACCCCCAAACCCCCTCGAAATTTGGAATCTAATAAGTACGGGTTTTCCTTGAAACTTTAGGGATTTTCAAGGAGTGATCCTCTTAGATGTAACCTAAAGTGTCTCAACACGAGTTAAAATGCCACTTTTAGGGGCAAAATTCAAAAAATTTTCTGGAATAGGAGCCCCTAAACCCTCTAGAAATTTTCCAATTTATAATACTACTATAAACTTTTTTCCTTGAAAATTCTGCCACTTACAATGAGTGGTGCTCTTTGAGTGGAATCTAAAAGGCTTCAAAATGAGCTAAAACACTATCTTGAGGGGCAAATTTTCAAAAATTTTCTGGGGGAGGACCCCCAGACCCCCCCTTTTGCTTAGAGTTGACATTTTTGCACAACTTTGAAACTTAGTGCACCAAAATTAAAACCTTACGAAGTCATCTCACCTAAAACTTAGTAGGTATTCCTAAGATTAGAAATCAGAAGATATGTTGAGTAACCCCCTAAACAAAAATCTGGCTACGGCACTGGCAACTCCCTCCCCCTTTCATTTACTTACATTGATAATTGAACAGCCCATTTTTTTCAATTAAGTTATTTGTGAAACTCAGCCCCCCCAGACAAAAATCCTGGATTCGCCACTGGCCAGCATTGATTCAAAATTAAAAACAAGAGCTCCCATCCCATGGCCGTATCCAAGGGGGGAGAACAGAAAACTACTTTTTATTGTCAGATTACAAAAACTTTTACCTCAAAAACCATCATTGTTTCCATGCTACCCACAAAAAACTTTTACATTAATTTCATTAAAGGTCAAATACCCCTATCGAAACAATACTGTAGCTATGGTCCTCTCTCACGGGGCTTTAAAATTTAAATTATTCTCCACAAACATAAAAAAAGTCAACCCCTGCTTGCCCCCCCAAGCGGAACCCTGGCTACGCCCATGAACGTACCCGTGGTAGGATGGGTAATTTTTACAATAAATTGCGTTCTTGTTTAATCACATCCATCGCGATGTCCTTTATTACTTAAAAGTTGAGTTAATTAAAGAGATATTTACAGGTAACTCAAATTTGAGAAAAAATAGACAATTCTTCATATTTTGAGAATAGAGCCACTTTTGAGTTAAGATTATATAAAGATCATTAAAGTTTAAATTTATGGATTACGTGAAAATTATTAAACCTGAAAGAAGTTATTGAAAAACTTTTTTTTAAATAAATCTCATTTTGGGGGACATTTTGGAGGAAACAAATTGTATTCTGGGGAAATTTTGGATCCTGAAACATTTTCTGCACCCCTGAAAGGAATTAGTTTTCCCTCTACAGTCTACATAATCCAGCTCATATCAACCTAGTTGATTGGATATTTGAAAACGCCGCGTAAGTTTTGGTACCCTACATTCCTACCTAACATATCAATAGATTGATTATGTAATGGTGGGTCATTTTCGAATGGCGAAAAATTTTTTCTTACAAATTTATCGAGCACAAAAAGAAAAAGTAGCCAAATGGTCTCAAACTAACATGGGTGAAATATTATTACATTACAATAACTCTTTTTGCCTCCGGACTGGCCTCAAATAGAACAAAAATATGTAATTCGTCATAATTTTTTAAAATTTTATAAAATATTTTTTTTTCGATAATTTTTTAAAGCTTACAAATAAGGGTCTTTAAAAGCAACTTTAATCATATTAGTCACATTTAAAGCATTATTTACACAAAAACAACTTCCTAAGTGGCAAAATAATATATTATCATTTTAACAAAATAGGCGTAGAATAGGAGGCTCTTTTTTGCCAACGAACAGATGATTGTCAATGGTATAGATTTTTAATATTGGTTTAATCAGATACATTCTCCCTCAAGTCTGGTCAGTGTAAAACGATATCTTTAAATTTTAAAAGTAAAAAGTATAATAAATGGTTGGAATTTTCATAAATGCTGCGCTATCAAAATTCAGTGGACAGTTATTTCATTGGCTGGTCTTGGGATCCAAATGTGATCACTAGGGCTGTGATTTATATGTAATTAAAAATCCAAAATATGTACATATAATGTGTTAATTTTAGCAAAATATGTATTAAAAATGCCAAATATGTAATAAAAAAGAAAATGTTAAGTAATTTTTTAAAGGGGCTCTTCAAATATTACGTATGCACATAGTAGAGAAGGGTAGTTTTCCCTGTTTGCCGACAGCTTGGTTTTTTTTGCTGTATTGTCGCGAGTAAAAAACGAAAACCATGTGTCTGTTACACAGAATTTATCATTTTATGAAATATATTTATTATTAATGTTATTGCTTTTGAACGATCTTACATGAGCAGTTTGGAATTCCTGATATAATTTGGGACATTTTTCAAAACAGCGTCAAGTGTGTATTAGGACTTTACAGAGGCAATATCATCAGTAAAAAAAGCTTAATTCCAAGAGCTTTACAAGGAGTTATTTTGTTTTGTAAAATGCAGAGCCGAAAAAAGAAAAAGTAAAGGTATAGAAAGGGAGGTAAAGTATTTGGTCCAAGTGGGGCAAGGCTTACAATGCTGATCTCGTTTTCTTGAACGTGAGGCCCTGGAGTGCGAAGCATATGTCCCGGTTAGATGGTCAGCCTAACATGAGACACACAGTGTTTAGTTCCCAAGCTTGCTTGGTCCTCATTTAACGACTGAAGGGATGCAAGGCTGAGTCGACCTTGTCCAGTGCAGGACCCAGGAATTGAACCCCGGAACTGTTGTGTGGAAGCGCTAACTATGCCATTGGGCTTCAATGTTAACGATATGATCATATCAAATAAAGACCATTAATATAATAGAACCTTGACATGGAAACCTCCTCTGGGACCAATGATATACTGTCATTTCAACAGAAGGATGTTGAGGAATAATATTATCATGCATGATAAAACTATGAATACTTTTATCAGTTAATTTTAACAATCCGGGCCAATCGCCAAGGGTTGGCGAATGTTAGACGGTTCTTCCTAGTTCACAATGCTTAGTACAGCAACCCCAAGTTCTATTACAATGTTCATTTGTTCGTTCCGCGTAGTGCTTGGCGAGCATTGGCGCGAAAGCATTTCGCCAAGAAGTCGCCGTGGTCCAGATATTTAAAATTTACCCATTTATTACCAGTTGTTTTTACCACTAGAGGTGACAATATCAGGGGGATGTTGTAATGAGCTTTTACTGTACAACAATTAAATCCAAAAATTGGTGTACTAAATAAACACTATATGTTTGGATTAAAGTTTTTGAGCTGAGCTAGAAAAATCTTTTTATTTATAAAAATATTTTTAAATTAAACCCGGACCTGGATAAAGTTGTAACCTTCCCCAGAACCTAATACAATAAGGAATTTGCCCAAGTGAGCTTTTGATATAAATTGGTAATTTTTAGTAGTAAAAACAAGCGCTGAATTCAAAAATCTGGTCGAAATTTTCATTTAGTTTAATGAAAATTAATTATTTTGATTTAAAAATCGATCAAAAATCACGTGACTGAAAACGCGATATGATTGGTTCGAGAGAATTCTACGTCACGGGTCATGAACTTCTTCTGCTTTGGATATTCACCCGTTCTGTTTGCATCGCGCGTTGTGTATTCTTTCATATACACGCGTGTATAATCATCGTTATTTTTTATTATTAGTAAGATAGACATGGAAAAAGGATTTTTTATCGATTTGTTATCGAAAAAGGATCGTTTCGAACTCGAAACGATTATTTTGGAAACGTTCGTCCCGGAGCTCCCGTCTCGTCAAAAACGTATCGTGCACCATATTGTTTTGAGATTCCGAAGCGCATTTTGATTGCTTTAACACTTTTTGTGGCTCGTTTTAATAGTTTTAAAAAATCTAAAACAGCTATTTATTACCGAAATAAGTCCTCAGACGTTAAAATATTACGAAAGTAAGGACATCTAGTGTCTTACTTGTGGTGTTTAACAGATGGCAGCACAAAGGAAGACCTTACTTTACCTACTTTACCCTTACTTTCATATTGATTCTTATCATTAATAACCGATGTATTTACTTATTATAGAAATTTTAAAGAAATATTGGAAGTATATAGTACTGTTACTATTGGTAAATACTGTTTGAAATAAATTCCTCCCTTTCATATCGTATATTAGCTATATCATTTGTTTGAACCTTGAAGTTGGGAACATAAACATAAAAATAGTAATACTCTAACATAAAAATTTTTGATGAATATGAAGAAAATCAAAAAATTTCAATAAATTTTCAAAGGCTTCCCACTGTATAAAAACGGTTCATGAATAAGTTAGGTAAAAAAGCAAATAGCCTTACAATTTCTTTAATGATATTTGAGTAATAATATAAAAAAATTAACAATGAAAAAGAACTATAATCACTGATAAAATATATTTTCACTTTTATAAACTATTTAGTTAAGTTTATTTAAACTTTATTAAAGAAATTTAGCCAGAAAAAGTAATTATTAGATTTGAACTGTATATTCATCTTAAAAGTGAATTCTCTCACAAAAATCACGCACATAGCAAATAATAAAAATAAACTAGAACAATTTTAAGAATAGTCCCCAACTAAAACATCCTTCATATAACAGTGGTTTTTTAAATAGTACTACTAGAAGAGTTAGAAATTCAAGTACCATAGGAATTTTGCACCATTTATGTTTATATCGAACTTTTTTAACTTTTGGAACACAAAAAAAATTTCCCGGAGTTTTGCTCGTCGAGTTTTTACACTCCGGAACAATGCAGTACTTGTAGACCATAATTCAAAGCTGCGAAATAGCGATTTCCATTTCCAATACACGGCGTATCGCACTCTACCCAAGATCGTTCGTGACCTGTGACGTCACACGCTGAGCTCAACCCGTTTTAGCGCAGTTCGAAACGGGCGATATTTAAAAAAATTTTTCTATTCGAAAAACATTTCCGATTAACCTGAAATTTTGCACATAGCTCTTTTTTAGCATGGAGTATCAATTAAAAATATAAAAAAAAATCGGGCAAATTCCTTATTTCCCCAAACCTCATGTATTGCTCCTATGGAGCTGGCAGGGGCTTCCCCTGAACCAGGTTTGTAGGTTGGGTCACTTTTTCCAGGTGTGATTATGCGGCTCTTCAGTTCCATTCGAAAAAATTAATTATTTACTATCGAAACCCTTATAAAACAGAAAATATATTTTAATTACCCAATCAAATCAATGTGACTCACAAGGAGCGGTGTAACCCAAAGTTCTCAAGGTGAGTCAAAACACTACTTTAAAGGGTAACACAATGTGGGAAAACCCCCAAACTCCCCTCAAAATTTTGGAACATAATATGTGCTGCTTTTCCTTGAAAATTCTGTGATTTACGAGGAGTGTGAACCTCATTTGGTCTAATATAGAAGTTCTTAAAAATAAATTAAACACTAATTTTAGGGGCAATTTCCAAAATTTTTGTGAAGTAGGACCCCCACCCCCCTTGAAATTTTGATGTTTATTATAACTATAGGTACAATTTTTCCTTGAAACATCTGCCACTTAAGTATTGGGCGGTGCTCTTAGGGTCCATAAAAATGAGTTAAAACGATATTTTGAAGGGGAAATTTCCAAAAAAATTTCTTGAAGTTCCCAGTGTTTACCAAGTTTCGAAATAAAGTTTACTAAAAATAATTTAAAACTTGATGTAAGAAACCACCATAAAGGAGGTACCTCAGAAAAAATGTTGGGTATACCTCTCCCCAGCAAATCACAAATTTATAAAATCCCCCTCCTAATCTAAAATCAAATATATATAATAAGCATATATAAACATTGAAACAAAAATTTTTAGTGGCTCTTTAAAACCTGGGAAATTTTGTAAATTGTATTTTTTGGCTCTTCTGTTTCAAAAGGTTGCGGACCTCTGGATTAAACCAACTGCATTTTGTGGCTAAAAACACGACACACATGGGCGGATTTAGATGGTGAACCCTGGGGGTGCGTACTGGAAAGCTTGGGGGTGCAACTGCCCCTGATGACTTTGAAAACATGATTTTTCCCAATAAAAATGGAATTTTCTCAAAAAGTTGGGGGGGCAACGCACCCCCATGCACCCCCTTAAATCCGCCCATGACGACACAATTAATATTCCCCAACTTTACAGTAGAGGAGAAAATCTAATATACATTAGAGTGCCTCTCTATGGTTAGAGCGATAACAAACTGGCATTAGCAATGATTCAAGGACATTCTTTGCAAAACCATGACATTGATGCATCACTCAAAAAAGTCCCTAAGTTTGTAATGTCAGGTGGTGCAATTTGTTTTTTATTATGACCATAATATATAATTTGTTTCCATTAAAAAATAACTAATTATGAACAGATTTGATGGAGGTCCTCAACAACGAAAGTCTCCAAGAACAGGAGACAGGCCAAATGGCCTCTGCTACAGAGCAGTCACCTAGTTGGCGACTATTCTAGCTAGCCATTGCCGTGGACAACCTACACCATATTTGCTCCCAAAAATCATTTTAGAAATTCATACAAAATATAGCGGTTCCTTTAAATTTAACATGTTATGAGAGGTACAAGGATGAGAAACACTAGACTAATGGGAACATAAAATATCCAAATAAAGAAAATGTAGAACATAAAAATCCAAACACAGAATATAAACCTTTTAAGTCAATAAATGAACAGCTTAGAAAAGTCAAAAACTAAGGAAGAAATAGGAACTTAACGAATGGCATTTTGTTAGAGAATTTTTAATTCAGAAACTGAAACTAACTTTTATCCCTATGTTAAATAAAAACATTTTAAGTTCAAGAACCAAAACCTCAAATATACCATAAATTTCACTTATAAAAAATTGTTTTTAGTATGAAACAGTCAAAGTCAAGCGGTATTTAATCAGAACATGAGATGTACTACTTAGGTTTTTTGGTGAGGGTGAATGTAATTAGATATATCAAACCCAATATTTTAAAAAGTATTAAAAATATAGAAATTTTTTAAAGCTTTTATTAATGATCAGAACTAGTAAAAAAGTTTATAAAAACTATTCAAATTCGAAATGCTTTAAGTACCAGCTGAAGTGTACTGAAAATTTGTAAACAATGATGTTTAAGAATAAACATTACCATGCGTACGTCCATCCCCAGCTTGAACAACTCGGTAAACAGTCTCTAATACATTATATAATAGTAAAAATCTCAATACTTTTTGACTTTTCATTTTTCCTGATTCTGATTTACATATACACATACGCGCCATCCTGGTCTGCTAAAAAAATATACAACAAAGTTTTCATTGCTGCCATTCAGTTTTGCACATAAATAGAAATAAAATAACTGTTTCCACCACACCAAACTTAAATAAATCGATAATTCATGTCAAAATTATATCGATACTACATTTGCGTTTGAAAAATAATTTTATCACATTTTAGATGAAAACCTTTCCCCCCATGATACAAATTATAATTCGCTAATTAAATAAATGAAAAAGTAAGTTATATCTTCAATAAGAGCTTATATTATATTCATAAGCTTCTTCTGTTCTTAAAAATCATTAGTCCAGTCAATCCGTGCTCAAAAGTTACGTTTTCAAAACATTTGTATAGAAGTTTTTTTTTCGACGGTTTTATATGTTTTCGAGGGCGCTGATTACGAATATGAAGTTTGCTGCCACGTGAGAGGTCGGCTTCATATCGAAAATCGCAAAAAATCGTAAAATTTTCAAGTTTTTTTCAGATTTTTGCCTATATTTCTAAAACTATAAGTTTCACAAAGAAAACCTCAATTACAAAATTTCCTATAAAAAGCACTATTCAACTTTAATTTTGTAATGAGTGGTTCTACCGCTAGAGCGCGCTGAAAAACAGCTACTTTTTCGCTTTTATGCAAAAAAAGTGAAAAACGCGCGCTTCAAACCTCTGTAAAATAAAAAGTATGCATTTTATAGGAAAAAAGCTTTTATCAAGTGAAAGATAATTTAATTTTGCATAAAATTAACTAAAAAGTTTTGATTTTCTGTCAAAAACTGTTTACTCTAGAGCGCGCTGAAAAAAAAGCGATTTTTGGCATTCTGGAAAAATGTGAGAAGTGTCCACTTCAACCCTTTATAAAATGGAAAAATAAGCATGTTAACTAAAAAAAATACATAACATGAAAGATCATTTCATTCTCTACCTAAAACAATTCTTAACATTTAGTTTCCTTAAAAGGGGGAGAGAGCGAGGTGAAAAATTTAAGAATGCCTACTGGCCCGCTGAATCGATCCCTCGGTGAATCGATCTCCCTCCCCCGTACTCCAAGGAAGAGCGAAAAGGGGGATTTCTCGACATTTTCGCTTCGCATCCCCCCTTTTTACGAAAACAAAAATATGTAAAGAACCAGCTTTGGTAGGAAATTTAACGCTCTTTCATGTGGTATAAATTTTTTTTTGATAAAATGGTTGTTTCTTGTGTTCTTAAGAGGTAAGCGTGGGCACTTTTTACTTTTTTGCAGAATGACCAAGTTTCACTTTTTTTTAACGCGCTCTAACGAATCTTGTTTTTGTCAGAAAACCAAAGTCAACTAGTGAATTTTGTAGAAAATTTAATGAACTTTTAGGTGATATAAATTTTTAGTAAGTTACAAGCGTCTGTTAAGTTTTATTTGAGGTAGAAGAGCACGTTTTCCGGTTTTCCGCAGAAAGTACGAATAATTGCTGGTTTTCAGAGCGCTCTAGCAGCAGAACCTCTCGTTCGAAAAACAAAATGAGACAATGCATCTTATAGGAAATTTTATGTACTTTAATTTGGTGCAGTGTGCACTTTCGAAAAATTAATTTTTGTTTTAGATAAAGTTAAAATAACAGCAGAAAGTATACAATTTTTCAGGTTTTTTGCTGTTTTTGATGGGGAGATGATCTTTTACGGAAATGAAAACTTGAAATTCGGATTCAGCACTCCAAAATACACATAAAAACGATCATTAAAATTTTTTTACAATTTAATACACGAATTTCATATTTTGCTTGATTTTCCGTGAAATGTACCAATAAAATTGTAAAATAATATTTTTTTTACTTAATTTATCATTCTTAATCATCAATTCATTATAAAATATTATAAAATTCCTTTTTCATTGGTAATATACCAAAGATAAAGCGCTGATCGGAGTTAGACTCGTAAGATGGTTCAATTTCGCACACGGCATTACTCCCCGTTTTCGTTTTCCACCCTTTTCCCTCACGACAAAATTTGAAAGTTATAGACGTTTTCTGTACAAAATAAAATTATCTTTCACGAGGTATAATTTTTTTTCCTATAAAATTCTTACTTTTTGTTTTATAGAAGCTTGAAGCGAGCGTTTTTTAATTTTTTGTAGAACGCCCAAAAAATAGCTGTTTTTCAGCGTGCTCGAGCGGTAGAACCACTCATTGCAAAATCAAAGTTGATTAGTTCTTTTTATAGGAAATTTTATCAACTTTAATTTTGTAATTGAAGTTTTCTTCGTGAAACCTATACTTTTTGAAATATAAGCAAAAGTCTGAAAAAAACTAGAAAAGTTTACGATTTTTTGCGATTTTCGATATGAAGCCGACCTCTCACATGGCAGCAAACTTCATATTCGTAATCAGCGACCTCGAAAACATATAAAACCGTCGAAAAAAAAACTTCTATACAAATGTTTTGAAAAAACCACGGATTGACTGGACTACATTCTCTTGTGACGATCTCAAGATGATTTTAGACACTAAAATGACAAAAAATACTTCAATTGCTTTAAATTTAAGAAAAAAGGAACCTATAGACCAGGGGTTCTCAAAATTTTTCGGCCGCTGCACCCTTAGCAGGCTAAAAAATTTTCGTGGCGCCCCGCCGCCCCAAAAAAAGATAAAAATAAAATGATAAAAGGAACAACTCAATTAGTCAGTTTCGGAAAATACTCTTTCAAAACTAAATCGTCACTTGAAAGCAGGGCTGAGATTGAACGGGGACGCGGGGGAGCACCGTTCAACGAAATGTTTGGACCGTCCCCCGAAATATGTTTACCGTCCTCCTAAAATATTTTTTTCAACGAAAATTTTTAATTAAATTTTTAAAATTTCTAAAATATCTTTAAAATAAAAAATATCATAAAATTTCTTTAATTTCTATAATGAAGAACATTGTCGGAACACGCTGGTGGCCAGGTTCGTTATCATTATACAGGGTGTCCCATAAATAGTGGGCCACACTTCTAGAGGGGATAGTAGACACCTAGACGAGTCAGAATCACATAGGAATCGGGGGTCCCAGACCAAATCCCAGGGAGTTAAAAATGGAGCACACAAAACAATTATTGAAAAATTCAATCTGTAGAAGATTTACTATTGGTAAAAACTTAATCATGGTCTCAAATTTTGTGGTTTAACATTATCTTTAAAATCATTGTAAAAGTTTTCATTTTAAAATTTTTTTTACTACGAAATAAAGTCAAAAACCACAAAAATATGTGAAAAATCTGCCAAAACTTTATTTTGTATTTAGAAATCCTTTCTTTTGATTTTATAATCTAAAAGATCATAGTTGAAAACCCTTAAGTCCAAAGTTTCACGTAAATACCATCAATATTAAACGCTTGAGATCTAATTAAAGTTTGATTTTTGCTTGCGAAACCAGATCCAGAAAAGAAACGTTGAGGGAAAATCTACGAATTACGGATTGATGCTCGCTAAATTTCTCGCCATTATTTGCGATACGAGATTCCTCGCCAACTTTCGCCAACAACAAATCGCCCAAGCTGTCTTGGCTATCTGTAGGAGCTTGGTATGTTTCGCCAAACTGGGAGAGAAAAGAAAGTTAGCGATTATCTATCCGTAACTCGTAGATTCTCCCTGAACGTTCGTTTTCTGGAGCTGTTTTCGCACTCAAAAAACAAACTTTAACAGGATCTCAAGCGTTTAATATTGATGGCATTTACGTGAAACTTTGGACTTAAGGGTTTTAAAATATGATCTTTCAGATAATCAAATCAAAAGAAAGGATTTCCAAATACAAAATAAAGTTTTGGCATATTTTTCACATTTTTTTGTGGTTTTTTGACTTTTTTTCGTAGAAAAAAATTTTAAAGTGAAAACTTTCAGCATAATTTTAAAAATCATATTAAACCACAAAATTTGAGACCATGATTAAATTTTTACCAATAGTAGTTCTTCTACAAATTGAATTTTTCAATAATTGTTTTAGGGTGTCGCTCCATTTTTAACTCCTTGGGATTTGGTCTGGGACCCCCAAACCCTATGTGATTCTGACTCGTCTAGGTGTCTACTATCCACCCTAGAAGTGTGACCCATTATTTATGGGACACCCTGTAGAGAGCCTGTATACGCGAGAGAGAGGCGACAACTCGCTTAAAAGCGTCTCTGCGCATCCATTTCTGTCCAAAATTCTGTCCAAACTGTATCATGCCGCTTTTCTCGCGTCCCATGCTAATCCTATGGAGGGAACCGCCTGGGGCGAACAGAAAACCTGTTTACGATCTGCGCGCGCTATACTGAGTTGTCGCCTCTCTCTCGTATACAGGCTCTCTAGTCTTCTCTTATTAAACGAAACGAGTTCATTAATGTTAAAGTGGCTAAAGTGTCTGTCTTTGAACAAAGATGACTAAGAACATTCACCAACCACAGTGGCGTAGCCAGAAAAAAATTTCGGAGGGGGATGTTGATATATCATCGGGAGGGGATAGCCAGTGGCGGCTCGATGGTAAAATTATAAGGGGTGCTGCTCCGGCGGTACCAAGTTGGCAACGTATTTTAACCTATATAGTTCCAAATAATATTTCACAAAAACGTGAAAAGATGGGAACAATATAAAATTTCGATTTCACACTTAATAAGCATTCAAAAACTGTCACTTACCTATACAGGGTGGTCCTAAATTCATAGTACAAACTGGGTAGGGTAGGTAGAGGGGACCTAGACAAGCATATTTTGAAAAACTAGAGGGGGTGCTCTCTAGGCGCAGATGCACCGTTAAAGAGCTAGGTCCCAATGTAGTGCGAGAGCGTTACAAAAGGACGTTTTGCCAAGGCCCGTTTTACGAAAAGAAACATAATGAAATGAAAAAATTCATTGCGTGAGGTACAGCAGTATCCGTACTACTTACACCATAAATTTGATAGAAATTGGACCACTTGCTAAACCGTGGAGTGAGTTTTAAAACGTGCAGTATTAATCTTTGCCAATGGAAAACAAAAAATAATTAATTTCAATATATTTTTGTTTTGTTTAATTATTTTATTTTATTATTATTGAATCACAATGTATTTTAATTGATATTTAACACTTAATGTATTTACTTCAATTTGTTGTAGAATTCTTTTTTTGTGTGTGTTTTTGTATTGTCTTTTTTTTGTCTTCTCTTTTTTTGTTATTTTCCATTGTATTTTTACTGTATTAATTTCTATTACGCCCGTATGGGATCTTTTGTTTCCCCTGGGCGTATCATATGTTTTTTATTTGTATTTATTTTATGTGTTTCTTCCTATTATTTGTCAATAAAGATTATTATTATTAAGAATGGAGTTCCCTTAATGATATTCAGAAAAATGATGATCGGGGAAGGAATTTTCAATGATCATACATTGATTATTGAAACTGTATGATCATTGAAAATTCCTTCCCCGATCATCGTTTTTCTAAATACCATTACACTAGTTTAAAAGAACTTCATTCTTTGGCTAAAAGATTAATATTGCATGTTTTAAAACCCACTACACGGTTTAGCAAGTTGTCCTGTATTTAGCTGATTATTACGAATATGAAGAATCAAAGATGAAGTCTATTTCTTTTAGTATCTCAAAAGCAAATGAAACTAAAATCAACATTTCAAATTCAATCATTATAAAAAGAAATAAAAACTTGGCTACAAAAAATTAAACATAAATCTTTATTGACTTGCCGAAACATCAGAAAACATTTTGTTCTCTCTTGTTGAAAAGAAAAAAAGAAGCTATAAAATATAAATAAAAAATTAAAACAGCGTTGGAGTCGTTGGTGTGAAAAAAGTTAAAAAGCCAATGTGATTTATTAGTAGTAGAAATCGTTTATTTTTCTTCTTCTCTCAGTTTGTTTTTTACAGCTCTCTCAAGAGAAAAGGCTATCATTCTTTTGGTCGGGGCTGCTGAAAAGCAGCCCCTTTTCTTCTAACAGATTCGCATGCTAAATTCTTGATATTTTGATTTGGTATGATAGAGCTAAGTGTTTCATACCACGATTGGTATATCCGCTGGGGCTGACCGACCCGGAAAGAAATCTGTTGTCGAGACGGCATAGCAGAGAATTATTAATTGAAAAAGGATTATAAAGGACAAAGATTAAAGGGGGAATAGATAATTTTTTAAATATTGTAGAGCGAATGAAAATTGGAATTTTGGGAAATTTTGGTTGGGGTGCTGCAGCCCCGCAGCCCCTATGGACGAGCCGCCACTGGGGGTAGCACAAGGGGATCTAGCGTAATAAATTTTAGAAAATCCCGGACATTTTGACTTTTTTTTATCAAAAAGTAAAAGTGAAGGTCTGGAAAAGTGTTCCCCTTGGACCCAAAAAGTTTCTTAAAATGAGTTAAAACCCTACTTTTAGGAGTCAAATTTCAAAAAAATTTCTGGGGGAGAACCCCCATACCCCCCAGCGGTCCACAAATAAGGGATCTTGCGTGATACTTTTTAGAAAATCACCAACATTTCCACTTTTTTTGTCAAAAGGTAATGGTGATGGTCTGGAAAAGTGCCCACCCTTCTTGGAACCCCAATTTGGATAGGTACCCGAAATTAGTGATATTTTGCCCTCTATCAACCATCTACTCTGTTAAAAGGTGGAGTCCCCCCAAATATTTTTCTCCTATCTCAGCACTGCTTGAAAGTAGAGTAAACCTATGCTGAAACAATTAGGGGAAGGATGGCCTGTTGAGTTTACTTACTGCCCTTCACGCCAGCAGTCTGCGCACTGTGTATCCGTCGTCAGTTCGAATCCAAAACACATAGGTTTTAATAAAGAACCAGGGCCGTAATCAGCATTTTTGTGGGGGGGGGTGACTCTATTTTAATGAGGCTCGATCGTCCGAGATTTCATATACGTTAAATTTTAGATGCCTTACGCATAATATTTTAATTTTGGTGCGCTTAAGTTCAAAATTGTTTTTGCTTTGTAAATTCCGAGTAAAATTGATGCGTCTGGACTTCTCCTCCACAAAAATTTTGAAAAATTCCCCTTCAAATAGTTTACTTTATTTTGAGACCTTTTAGATTACACCCAAAGAGAACCGCTTTATTGCAAGCAGCAGAATTTTCAAGGAAAAAGAGTGTAGTAAGTATAATTAGAACCAAAATTTCGATGGAGAAATTGTGAGAGTCTTTCCTTGCAAGTCCTCCTTAACCCACCTTGCATAGGTCGTGGTTTAAGGGTTCTTTTAAGTCTTGCCGCCCTAGGGATTCCCTTTCAGAATGAGTGGCTTCGTTTCCAGGAAGATGTGCGCTTGTCCCTTCACTCTTATACACACGAACACAGTCTTGGATGATAGTTTGCCACTTTTCCCCCAAGTGCTCAAAAGATCATTACTTCCAATATTGATGTGTTCCGCAACAGTTCCAATGACACAACTATTAAGTGTTCAGGAAGCGGTTCACGCAACGGATGCGCATCCGTCAAGGGACAATCTTCAGCTGTAGAGAGAATGTGTCTTCTGGGACTTCCACTACCTGACGAAAGAAGTACAGCCCAGCCACAGATAAACTCTTAACGACTTCTACGAGGTAAGATGTGAATGGCCAGACCAAAGGGGGAGGAGTCTTGGGTATCCTTACGATGCACTTTTGAATTCTAACCTCAACCCTTTGAGTGCTATGGAATGAAGAGCAGTTACAATGCTCATTAGGCAAAAAGTACCTGGTGATTGGTATAGCGTCATTTTAATTGAAATGCATAGAGTTTTCGCTTTGACCTCTTACTGAATTTCAAATCCTTAGAAATGCTGATACGCCCCATCTTATTCCCAGGCTTCAGTTCAAAATATTATTTTAAGTGCATCGCTTGACCAAATCTCAAAATGTGCCAAACCAATTGAGTGGAAATGTGATTTTCTAAAAGTATCCAATGACTGTCAGAGGAGTTTATAAGACTTTTAAATTGTTTCAAATAATATGCTGTTAATTAGTCAGCAGAATTCATAAAATCAATGTAACTATACAACGAAGTGTCTTACAATAGTCATGAACCACAAGCAAATGAAGAGTCATCTTTTACATTTCCCGATTAGGTAACGTTTATATAATTTGAAATCTTTTTAAATAATGCCCACAATTTAGGTTTAAGTTCAAATGATATGGAAAAGCAATCAGAATGAGGAAGAAACAAAATATTCAATGGGTGTCACTGAGCTGTCTCCTGTCAATGGTCTGGATGCTTGGAAAAGGTAAGAGTTTTTCTCTCTATTCCTTCTAATCCAAATGAAGTAGTGATCTTTTTAGTGCCGCGTAAAAAATCCATTGATAGAAATGAAACCATTTGAACAAGAAAAATATAAAATAAATATTAGTGTTTGTTTTGTATTGTTGAGTTGTGGTCTAGACTGTCGTACTAAGTCCGAACAAAATAAAAATTTATAGCACTCCTTCAGTTTAGACTTCTTAAAGTGATACAGGGGACGATAAATTTCTTAATAGGATAAAAAATATCTTTTTTTTCAATGAATTAAAAACTTCCAAATAAGAAGGCTTTTAATGTTCCATGTTTCCTAGGTAAAGGGGTAATTTAAAAATTGGTTCAGGGGTTGGATCACGTGCTTGATTTTTTAGTATTACATCAAAATTAAAAAATCTCATACAAGTCCACAACTTTCATAACTATGGGTATTTATTAAACCATAGGAATATTCCTGTATAACTCTTAAAGCTTAATGAAAATGAATCATGATCTTATAAAGAAGTGTAACGTAATCGAAAAAAAATTTCGATTTGAAACTAGCTTTTTAAAGTAACTTAGATCTCGATAAATGTTCCGTAATATTATACAGAGTTTCGCGGCTTTTATTTGAAACCACCGTCTCCTAGGTAGGGTCATGGAAGTAAGGTCTACCCCTAGGTAAGTGACCCTGGAGAAGCATTGTGATGACTTACAGTGCCCTTAGCGGCAAAATAAAAATGTTTGAAAAACTAATTTAAAAAACTAAAGGAGATAGAGCAAAAACCTCAATGAGAGTATTGTTGCCACCGTTATGAATAACACACAAATTCATGAAAATATCGCGAATATTCACGGGGATATTAGCATGTAAAAATAGCACTTTTTCAGGCATCAAAAAATTAAAAGTTTGCAAATGTGTAGGTTTTTAAATTTTTTCATTAAATTTTGTCTTGAACTAAAAAAACATAAAACTACATAATACAACTGAAAAATTTGCAAATTTGTAAACTTATTCTTTTTTTAATGCCTGAAAAAGTGCTATTTTCACATGCTAATATCTCCGTGAATATTCACGATATTTTCCTGAAATTTTTTTCTGTGAGTTATTCATAACAGTGGCAACAATACTCTGGATGAGGGTTTTGCTTTATCTCCTATAGTGTTTTGATTAATTTTTATAGCTTTTTTATTTCACCGCTAGGGGCGTTGAAAGTCATCTCAATGGATTTTCCAGGGTCCCTTACCTAGGGGTATACCTTACTTCCATGACCCTAGGATACTTTGGTTTTAAATAAAAGCCGCGAAGCTGACTTTTGAAACACCCTGTATCCTAAACTACCTAATATTTCAAAAGTTATTAATTTTAAATTAACTCGATGAAAATAATTCCTCCTCTACGAGCGTTTTGTTTTTAAGAAAAACCTAACAATTCTTAGCTTTCATTTAGAATTAAAAATACGATATTTTAAAATAAATGTTATTAGTCTTTTGAGGGTATGTTATCAAATACAATGAGAGAAAACCTATGTGTTTGGTGAGGAAAACAAAATTTATCTCTCCCGCCATAAAGTTATTTGAACACTCATAAAATTTTAGTGACTTGCATGTTGAAAACTAGGCATTTTCATAATAACTATTGAGGTAATAATTCCCCGTGTGTATATTCACAGCGTGAGAGGAGACACTTCTAAACGCTCGCTGGGATTTCCGGTGTTATGGAGAGAGAAAATATGCTTCCGTGAAACGTAATCGTAACGTCATGTTCAAGGAACACAATGAAAATTAGATAACCAAGTAATATGAATGCTCTGAGATTATCAAGGTCTTGAGCAAGGATAAACACAGCGTTCAAAATAGAAAATATACACGTTACGGGAAATTTTATAAACCGGCTATTATTAATGCCCGAAGTGAAGTGAGGCGGACAATGTGATAAATTCAATAACATTTATCAATGAGTATTTATCACTTTGCCCGAAATAAGCGGGCATCATTAAAAATGTCCAAATCAATTACAGTTCCCGTAATATACAGGGTGTTTCAAAAGTCCGTTTCGCGGCTTTTATTTGGAACCAACGTGTCCTAGGGTCACGAAAGTAAGGTCTACCCCTAGGTAAGTAGTGAGCCTGGAGAATCCATTGAGAGGACTTACAGCGCCCCTAGCAGCGAATTTAAAAAGTTAAAAAAACTAATTTAAAAACTAAAGGAGATAGAGCAAAAATCTCACTGATAGTATTGTTGCCAACGTCATGAGGAACAAACTGAAAATTTTTTTATCAAAATGTCTTTATTATTCGGGGAGATATTAGCATGTGAAAATAGCACTTTTTCAGGGGTCAAAAATAAAAAGTGTGCATATATGCAAATTTCTTTGATTTTTTTATTAAATTTTGTGTTCTTTCAACTAAAAAACACAAAACTACACAATAACACTGAAAATTATTTTTTGACTCCTGAAAAACTGCTATTTTCACATGCTAATATCTCCGCGAATATTCAAGTTATTTTGATCAAATTTTTTTCAGTGAGTTCTTCATGACGTTGGCAATAATACCACTGAAGTTTTTGCTCTATCTCCTTTAGTTTTTAAATTAGTTTTTTTAACTTTTTTATATCGCCGCTAGGGGCGCTGTAAGTCCTTTCAATGGATTCTCCAGGGTCATTTACCTAGGGGTAGACCTTACTTCCGTGACCCCACGGGCGTAGCTATAGCTTTTGCAAGGGGGGGTCCAGAATTTATTTTGCAAAAAAAAGCAAACACATTACATAAACTTATGTTAAAATCCATTTGACACTCAAGCAAAGCTGCTAACTTTCAATAAAACATAATAAAGGTTTGTAAAATATTTATGTATGATAAAGAAAATAAAGCTGAAACAATATAAATAAAATAATTACTTTAAAGTACTAAATTTAGCCTTTTACGCCTAGATGCTAACTTATTTATAATTTCTTCTGAATCCAATTGCACTGCCAAGTCCCGATGAACACTCATCAGAGCAAGTCCACTAAGTAAGTAACTTCGTTCAGGGGTTGCAGTAGACACAGGGAGTGTAGATAATATTATAAGAAGCTTTTTGGTTAAAGGGAAACACAATTCATCGCACTGATCAACAGCTTCTAGAGCAGTGGCAGGTTTTTCGGCAACCGATTTCCAGTGATTATATTAAATTTTAATTCAATATAATCACTATCCATTTATTTGAAACGCAACTTGTCTAATAAGTGCCAGTATATTAATAGGAGTAAAAATATTCATCTGTGTGAAATCTTCCCAGTAATTTGCAATTTAATTTTGCTAAAAACACTTTTAAAATAAAAATGTCTTCACTAAAAACGAACATTTTTGCTCATTTCAGTACATATAAAATTTTTAACATGCGCTGTAATTTTCAAGAACCATTTTCATTAGAATTAGAGATAAGTCGATGATTTAATGGTGCGGAAACTTTAACCGAACAAAAGTTCAGAGAAAATAACATCTAAAGCAGTGTTTTCCAACGTGGGGCGCAATATGATTTTCTAGGTGGTCAATTTGAAAGTTTCAAATAAAATCCCCCCAGGTGGGGCATGGACTACCAGGCTGTATTTACTTTAGTTAAAATTGAATTTCTGTGAATCTGTGGTGTAAGTGGATGTACAACCGATCATATTATGGAAAGGAAAAGTAACAAAATATAAATAACTATTTTTACTCATTTCTGGTTCAAATATAATTTTTCATAAGATGGGACTTATCTTTTTCGCTTCATTGTCATTTTTTGTGGATGGACCCGCTTCGAAAACCCAACAGAGATTGTTGAGTAGTACGTTTCATAGGGTTTTTAAAGACTGCGTTTATTTTTATTCAGTAACTACTCACATATGCACACAAATAAGCAGTTAGAGAACAAGACTGCGCAATACGAAAAGACACATAAGATGAAAGGGTGGCCATGTTGTAGAAGTCTTTCGCTAGCTCTTAAATCCACCCCGAAAGAATTTACTCTATGTCTATGGAAAAGAGAGATTTATCTCTATGAATCATTAATGAAGTGAAAATCATTAATATGAATCATGAGTCTTTAATCCCTATGAAAAGCTTTTGGCGCCTGTGCTTGACTGTGCGCAAGATTTGAAAATATAGGTATTCAACTGAAAAAAATTGATGTTCAGGCCAAGGGGGGGGGGGTTCGGACCCCCTAAACCCCCCCTTATATACGTCCATGCGTGACCCTAGGACACGTTGTTTTCAAATAAAAGCCGCGAAACGGACTTTTAAAAACACTCTGTACAGAGTGTTTCAAATAAGTGTTTCATAACTTCTAGAAGAAGGTAGGGCACACCTCTGTGAATGGGGGGTCAGAAATGCACCCCTAGCGACCTAGGGGTTTTTAAAAGCGGGGATGGGAAGTTGTAAAATTCCCTGTTGAAATCAACATGTAACCATTTAAGATCGAAATTAAACCATCGATTCAGGTATTTATTCCATAAAACCCATTAAAGAGCTGAAATTTAATTTTTTAAATCGGTTTTTATGTAACAAATGACGGAATCGAACGATTTTGCTGGTTTTAATCCAATCATAGTCCAATTAATTTCTCCTAAGGATTATACAACCTCCTCGGCTTATAAAACCCCTAGGTCCCAACCTATCTTAAAGATAATGCATGAACAGTGCGAAATTTCTTTACTTCTAAAGAATATACTAATTGCATTTATACTGGAGTGCGTAGGCAGATTTACGGAGTCAATGAGGGCAACTCCCTTTAACTTTTCAAGATATTTAATTTTTCAATGGCAAATGATGTTTCCACAGCAATCAGGAACAGCGAATCGTCGAAAGTTAAGAGCTTGTTCCAAGAATTCCCCCAAAATCCCCTCAACATCAAGGGCATTCCGAGTTTAATGTACAAAATAATAGTATTTGTTTGAAATTTTAATAGGAATATTTTCAATTATTCTTTGTTTACTCTAAAACCTTTACATAATATGATTATCGCAAACTAAATTAAATTTCAGGAGATGACTCTCAGGAACCAAGACCCCCACGTCTGAACGTAACCGATTCGTTCCTGGATGTTGAAGTCAATACAACTCTAACTCTTGAGTGTTCCGGTGAGAAGCCTTTGGCTTGGGGATTTATTGATCCAAGAGATATTATGGTAAAGAAAATCCAATTTAATTTCCATGGAGAAATATACCAGTTATTTGGTTTAAATTATTGGTTCACCTATCGGGACTATATTTATTACCAAAAGATATTACAGATTAATAAATTCAAATCAGCAAAATTCCAAAAACTTTTCACTGTCCAATTTCACTTGATAAAACGAGGGAGGATCCAAAAGTTAAGTTTCGTCATTCTTTTTTCTCTTGGAAACTTTAATGCAAAAAATACACAATGGCATCTTTCATGGACTACATTGATTGCTTAGATTTTAACAAATATTTTAGAAAGTACGAATGTCTGCCCTGGTATGGTATGCTGCAGTACCCACTACCCAGGCACTCAAAACATGCACTTAGTGAGAAAAAAAACAGATTGGCATAGTGGTAACCATGATATAAAAACAATCTATGGGCAATAGGGTTGTTTCCTTCAACTGAAATTGATCATTTTAACACCAAAAACACTAAGAGAAATGCAAAAGAATAATTTACCCACGCTCAAAAAATTTTTAGACCAAATAGTTAATTAGTTAAAAGCATTTAAAATTTGGAGCCGCAAAAAAAGAGGCGTGGCCAGCTGTGACGTCATTTGGTATGAACCGGCGAAAAGTACCGATCCTTTGCCTTGCCTCTTGCCTGCATTTGTGTTTTGTTTTCGAACTGAGTATTTACGCTTTGCTTATCATAAATATTTTAAACTAAGCTTTCGTTTATTGTTCTTTTACATCATTACTGTACACAAAACAGGATTAGTTTTCAAATTGAGCTTGGTTTTATTCGAGTAGATTCGAATAATTCGCCGAAAATTTCGGTTTTAACTTCGGTTGATTTCCTTAGAAACGATACACGGTTCAATAAACCAGAAATAGAGGAGTTAAACAAGCAAGATGAGTACTATTTCGTATTCTGTTTTTAAAGATTTAAAAATCTATTATATTTATTAATAAAGAGCATTTTTAGTTCGAGTACACTCCAGCATTGTGGTAGGGTGGTTTTATTTTCAACTCCCGTTTTGATCCTGAAAAAAGTAGTAGGAATTTTGAAATAATTTTACTATTGGTAACTAGTTACATCTTTGAGAATCAGTTAACATGTTTTCTGGAAAAAATCGGACATTTTTTATCTATTAGATATCGAGTTTACAAGCGCGCACCTCGGTCTTATTTCCCGCCAACCCATAGAGAAATCTTTTTCGACATATTCCCCTTTTTGATGGTTTAAAAAATAAAAAAACTAATGAATATTTAAAAATAAGATAATTATCGAAGGTTACTAACATATTTAGTTACATTTCAACGTAATCACCTTGAAATGAACCATTTATTGCACCTTTTTCACAAGTTTTTCTAACCCTCATCTTGAAAAGTTAGATTTTTCGTTGATTTGCAGGCTGTAGGTCCATGAATCACCAATGCCTGGAACTTGGCTGATGAGCATATGGTTTTAAACCTGCACAATTGCATACTGCAAAAATCACCTGCCTGCCCATTGTTTTTTGTTAATGCGAAAAGAGTTTGAAAGAATAGAAATTACACAGGTTTGCAATGAAAAAGCTGTTTGAACAATTATTACGATTTCCTATGTATTTTGGTGTGCTGATAACGAAAAAAATATTGAAAAAATCCTATACGTCAGGATTTTTCACAAATTGCAACATTATATTCGAATTTTCCCATTTTTTTTATAGTTTTGGAACATTTCTAGCTCCTCCCTTTTTAAAAATTAGGAGCTGTGAATGATGCACATAGTAAACTATCTCATCAGGATATTTAGAGATA
The DNA here is from genome assembly GCA_024610705.1 of Tetragnatha versicolor. NCBI lineage: Eukaryota > Metazoa > Arthropoda > Arachnida > Araneae > Tetragnathidae > Tetragnatha > Tetragnatha versicolor. The sequence goes on from JANDEH010000010.1 coordinate 29,814,310, forward strand.
ATTATAGAGATTGAAATAAACTATTAGGCAAGACACTTAATCGTGCAATAATGAAGGATTTTTGTTGTATAGTTCAAAGAAACGTTCTTGTTGATAATCACAAGGGTAAATTTACCAAGAAGAGCTTCATAAGGTGGAAAAATTGGCTAAGGAGTGTGTAAATTAGTTTATTTTAGTTATATAATGATTTTTATGAAGGATATGTAATAAAAAATTTATTTTATAAGCATATTTTTATTAAAATTGAAATATTAACTTATTTTACAATCATACCTAAATTGTCGGGAAACATGCCATTCTAGGGCAAAACAGAGATCATTTTTGAGTTCAGGGATCCAAAAAACATTAAAACTAATCACCTCATTAATAAATTTGGATTAAAAAATCTACTTCTTAAGTGTATTTACATTTTTTTTAGAAATGTTGCTATATTTGCTCAATTTGTTACAAAATGCGATGTTTTAAAAATAAAAAGAGGTCATATTTGGATTCAGCACACCAAAACACATGAAAATGATATTCAGATAAAGTTTGAGTCGAAAAATAATATTTTTTAAAAGATACTTTCATTTTCTTAAAAAAATTGGCATTTTTGTTAAATTGTGAAGAAAGGTGAAGTCTTATGATAAAATGGAGGGCAATTTTAGATTCAGCACATCAAAAACCATAAAAGGTTTTATGGAAATATTTGAATAAAAAAATTAGTGTTAAGAGTCAATTTTTCAAAATTTTAAGGCATTTCCAAAAAAACCTAAAGACCTGAATTGTCAAAAAACGTGACGTTCCTGGGCAAAATGGAGGTCATTTTTGGATTCAGCGCACCAAAAATCATGTGAAAATAGTCCAAACAGCTCGGAAAAATTTTTTTGCGGACCTGTGTTATCATATTGGCCGGGGGAAATAAGTTCGGGAAGCGCACTTGTAAACTCGATATGCTCGATTGCTGTATATTAATAATGTTTAAATTAATACGTTAAAGTTTTGAGATGATTCGATAAGTTTAAGATAGAAATTTTGGCTTTAAAACTGTACAAACTAGTAATTGTCCATAGTTCTTTAGTACTTCCCTAGTTCCGTTGAGCAGCTGGCATGAAATAAAATCAAGACAGATGTTTCTCTGAACATTGAGAGCTGAGAGTCTTTTCCATAATATCAATGTTTTATTTGTTTCCAATTTCGAACAATAAGTGTTGCATTTTTAGTTTATTCAAAAATATTCATTCGCGCTTTACCTTAATTTAGCGAGGGCAATTCTCACAAGCTAAAATAATGCGTGCTTAAATATCGCACTGATTTCTGGATCTATAATTTAACTTACGATATATTACTAAATAGCTGTGTCTATGTGTAAGCTTTCTTGTGTTGATTTTGATATAGTTTACAGAAAATTTTCTTCAAATGACTAACAAATACCGAGAGAAGTTTTTCCCAATAGATGTTTTGTTTGAGATAAAAATTTCTCCTCTTAAACTTATTATTATCATCTCAAAACTTTGACATCTTAATATAAACATTGAAAATATACAACTTAACTTTCAGTAGCCATTTTAATCATGCATTCTCCCAGATCTTAAAGCGGCCAAATAAATTTTACGAAAAGCGTCGTTTGCGGTCTTCTTTTGTAGCCGCAATTTTGAAAAGAAATAATACCCCTACCAAAACCATACATTGTATTCTTAAATATACGTTAACCACAATCCCCTTTATTTGAAATCTCCACCTATTACCAGTTTTTCAAAAAAAAAATTCAAAACCAAAACTTAGTAAAAACTGTCAGAACTTTTCGACAACTTAATATCTTTCGTGAGCAATTTGTGTTATCAAAAGAACTATAAATTATGAAACAAATAAGAAGCACTACATGTTTACTACACTATGTTTTTTAATAGTGCCAAATGGATACTTTAAAATGGTCTTCACAACAGTAGAGTTTGGAAGTAGCGGAGCCCATTTTATCCTTCATACAGGCTTTGAACCATTTTTTCCTCAATTTTTTGTTTCTTGGAACGATTAAGAACCTTTTACTTGGTGTTTTTGCAGTCGATGAAGAGCATCCTGGCACAATGCAGTATTCATACGCTTTTTTTACTTCGGAATCCATTCTTTTTTACTGATGCACGTGCTTTCTATTGGGAAAAATAAGAGCGCGCGATCGGCGAAACCTCGGATACTACCAAATGACGTATCTGCGCAGTGGAGCGTTTTTAAGCACTGTGACTGCGCATCCTCTTTAAAAATTAATAAAAAATTAAATTAAAGTCGTAGCGACCTCGGGATTTTTGATAACAACTTTTTTCACCTAATTCTACCAGGAAAAAAATAAAACAGAAAATGGGAAACTACCCTATTGTCTATTAAGTTAGCCATTAAATGTATTATTTATCTTTTGGGGTTCAAGTGTAAGACACATCCAAGTTTTCTTAAGCAACAGGAGTTCATATACTTTCTTCTAACAATAACTTCAGTTATCATGTATTGAAAGTCCTAACGGATTTGCTTTTTCAGGACAAAGATAAGTCATTTAAGAAAGTGAACGCAATCCCTACAAACTATGATTACGATGATAAATCTTTTAAAAGCATCATACAAATAACATTCACAGACTATTTAGAAACTGGAATATATGTTTGCTATTATATCGGTTCATCTACCAATACCTCACTCTACATTTTTGTAAACGGTAAGTGCCTTTTGATAGTTAATTAAAATCACAGCTTTTATATTAAAATAAAATAATAAACTCATTCAAGTAAATAACAAAAAAAATAATATTTTTATTGTATGTTTATCGTTGAAACACCTTTTTAATCCTGACACTTCACCCCCCCCCAAGTACACCTTTAATATCAATACTTTTCAACGCCCAAAACAGCGGTAATTGATTCCTAGCGAGGCACTGATAATATGAATCACATATTTCTATACAATTCTGTGACCTATTGAAACCCCTTATTAATATTTCAAAAGTTCAAAAGATAAGTATTAACTCCAAGCATATGGATATCATTTATGCTCTATGATCTAATATTTTTTTAAAAATTTCATCAGTCATTAAATGATGTGCCTTTTTCTCCTTCCTCTTGGAATCACTCCTAAATCCGTATTTTTGAACTGTAGTTAATTCTCTTAATTCATTAAAAAGTACCTTTAAATCAGTAATATGCATAAAATATGCAATAGTGTATAAGGATGTATATTATGTGCTTCAAAATGTATTTCATGCATTTCAGATGAAACTCAATTGCTCTTACCACCAAAAGATTTCACTATTTCGCTCTTCGAAGGAGAACCTTCAATCCTACCTTGTCTGCCCAGCAATTCAAAAACGAAAGTCAGTCTGTGTAAATCCTCTGAGTGTAACCCTGTCCCAATGGATACTTCTATAATAGAGTACAGCCCTATGTTAGGGTTTCTTCTAAAAAACCCGAACAACAAGTCATTTGCAGGACTTTTTTATTGCATTGCCGAGTTTCAAAACAAAACCCAAGAAGAATTTTTGCATATAAGAATCTATAGTAAGTTATGTGACCTATATTATCAATTTGCAATAGATAAGAAGTGTGAGTGAATGAAAGAAGCCACTTTTATCAATGTTCTTCAGTTAAATTTCATTATTTATCTTTTTAAAATATTGCCATTAGTATATATAATTTGAAACTCTGTTCATGAGATCACACTAGCCTTTGTTTTCTTACAATGTATGATTGCCGTAGCAATGTAGCTAGCTTACAATGTATTTGACACCTCTACGTTCATACTTATAATATTATTTTACCATTCATTATTACAGATCTGAAATTTTTCTTTTCTTAGAGAAACCAAGCCGGATTCCTCAAGTTACTATTGATGACAAAAACGCCAAATACGTATTGATTCATACTAACTTCACAATAAAATGCATTGTCGTAGTTGAAAGTGGTATTGTTGTGAACAAAATCGAATGGTTCCATCCAGCAAGTAAGGTGAGACATCGAGCTTAAACTCCTTAAAAACTATTATCAGTGTTGGGAATAATTTTCCAGTTTCCTTTCACAGGTGAAAATAGGTAACAAAAAGGCACAGAAGGGTAAAAGTAGAGATATCGATACCTATTTCAAATTATTGACCATCCTTAACGCTCAAAAAAGTGATGAAGGTGTGTATCGGTGCAATGCTACTGACCTTTCAGGCCTAGACAACTCTGCCGAGATAGCTATAAAAATATATGGTAAGTTGCATACGGCTCATTTTCTACAAAACACAAAATTTCAAATTTGGAAAATCAGAAAAAACTTATATTAGTAAAATTGATGTTAGGTTTTGCTATACGTACCTTTCACACTTTACATTTTTAACATTTTACCTGGTCAGAAAATTTTTTTATCATTCAAACGTTTTTAATTAAATTCGTATTATAACACACGACTGACGTAATAAATAGACCTTATCGCAAAAAAGTTATTTTATAACTTCATAAAGGAAAGGAAATTATTTGAATAAGAAATAAGTTTTCAATATCGAGTCTGTAATTTATTTTTTAATTCCCTTTTAACTATCTAAACGAAATTTCCATGTGCCACTGTGCTTTATTTGTGATGAATTAAAAATCGATAAAGTATTTAACTTTATTGACTTGTAATATTACTTCTTCCTGGAATGTAATATCGTTCATCAAGAGAAATTTAAAGATGAGCATGCTTTTATCTTAAGCAAGTGAGATTAATTGCCACGTTTTGTTAAACAGATATTTACAATTTTTTTAGAAAAACCCTTGCCTCCTGTTGTCAATTTTACCCAGAGTCATGATATAATAATCATGGAAAAAGGCGAAGACGTAAAATTGACAGCATATTATTCTGTATTTCCTCCTACCAGTAACATTCAGCCTATATGGACAAAAAACAGCGTTCAACTACTAACCAGCCAAAAGTATACCATGAATGACACTGCATCATCTTTCACTTTGAAGATTTTCAATCTTTCTAGACTAGACACTGGAAAGTATTCTGTTATAGCCCACACTACTGACGGATCTTACAACAGAACTTTTGAACTTTTCGTCAAAGGTAAGAAGTTGAAATATGTTACTACTACTAGGATAATCATATACATTAATTAAAAACATAAAATACTATGTACCCTTCATTTATTTTTAGTAAATGTTATATTAAAAAGCGTTGAATATATATAATAAAAAGTCAAAGTCGCAGGACCTCTCGGGCTAAAAACTTTCCACTGATCAGTTTCAACACAATAAGATTACCGAGTAAAACAAACTTTGGGAATTTAATGTTCACTTGTATTTGATGCTATGAAATGTTTCTGTAATCTTGGTTATTGGTTAAGCCATACCTATTCTCTACCGTGATTAGTTAAGTTCTCAAGTAAAAAAAGCATCATATCAAATGATTTCGTTCGACGAATGAGGTGAGGGGGGAAAGAGAGATGAGGATTGGCTTATCAAGGACTAAAGATTCATTTGATTGGATGAATGAAATTTGATAAATTTTCCATTATTCCCTCTATAATAAGGCTGGTCTGTACAACATTCAGTCCACCAGCTCTCTGCAGCCCGATAAGTTTAATTTTCTAAAAATAACTGTGAACAATCATTTTTTATAAATCAAATTTTATATAATTTTCTTTATAAAATTTATCTCGTGTATTTCTTTGCTTCTTCTCATTCCTTTTCTCTTCAGCATCTCTTTGCTCTTGAGTCTCTTTCTTCTGTTCAGCATATCTTTGCTCTTGAGTCTCTCTCTCTTCTGTTCAGCATCTCTTTGCTCTTGAGTCTGTCTACTATTCAGCATGTCTTTGCTCTTGAATATATCTGCTTTTGAGCATATTCGACATCTTTTTGCTCTTTCACATCACTTTGGTCTTGCCTCTCTTCTCTCTTTTCATCAGCGCATCTCTTTGTTCTTGAGCCTTCCTTTGCTTTAGCCGCTTGTAATTTAAAAAATTTTGCAATGGACATAATTTTTATTAATTATTTTGTCAGATTCACCTGTTGTTAGAACAGAGAATTCGTCTTGCTGTTACATTCCTGGCTCAAATAATTCACTCCTTTGTGAAGCAGAAGGGTATCCGCCTCCAAGCATCACTTGGTACTGGATGCCTTTGGATTACTATGGTAAAAATTCTTCAGGACTGTATGATAAATGGGTCAAAGTAGAAAATGGAACAGAATGGGAAATGGCTAGAGATGATGGTACAGTGATGTCAATTCTCCAAGCAACTGCTATCAAATCAGGATTTTATAGATGTCAAACTCATAACGCAATCGGAACGGCTGAAGAAACAATTCAGTTCATAGTATCAGGTAATTTAGAAACTATTCAAATGATCTATGTGATAAAAATGTTAAGATTAAAGCGCATAATAAGGATGAGAAGTTCTATTAAAATCCATTTAAAATTTAAATGGTTATCAAAATTTTGGTTATCAAATATTTGAAACATCTCAAATGGAAAACTGGAACTTTGAGGTTGAACAGTAATAATATCAAGATAATCATACTTTTTATAAAGGAATAGTTTAATGGTTTTCTTAAGATAAGTGTGCATCTGTTGTTGTCGATGATTCTATTTAAGAAAACTCTATGCAATAAGATTTACCATTTTTCTATTGATTTTACATGCACTGTGATTTCAAACTTCTAATAAACCACATAAGATTAATTTATAGATTTGGACAGTGGATTCACAATCGAAACATCTGATGAAATACCATTGGCAATGGATTCATGGTCTATTACATGCAAAGCAAGTTCAGACATGGTCTCAAGTTTACAAATGAATTATAAAAGAAATGAAACTGACAACAGCACTGAAATACCAGATTATCTTTTGAGTAAGTGCTACATAGTAGGGTTGACTTTGATCAAGTAACTAAAAAATTATAAATAGTAGTAGTAGTATTCTTTTTCAACTAGCCTATTTCATTTTATATTCACTTTAAGAAAACAATATTCTTGTAGAAAAAATTATTACTTCGGAGTTCATTGGTGTTTATCTGCATTTTGATGCCATAAGAAAAAACGAATCAGGAATTTACACATGCGTTGGAGATTTACTGCTTGAAAATGGATCTACGAATAAGTTCTTGTTTATCAACGTTCGAGGTACCCAAACTTTCAAAAAAAAAATTTTTTCTCAACATATAATTCACACATTGACAAATCCGATTGAAAAGCAAGCATTAATTTTCTCTTACAGAACCTCAAGAGCCTCGGTTTGTGTCAGAAGAATGGGATCCTGAAATAGAAATAGACCCTTACAAATGGCTCAGACTAGACTGCGAAGTGTCCGGAGTTCCTACGCCGAAAGTTTCGTGGTACTGGAATGGAGTATTGCAAATCCATAATATCACCGGTGTATTCTTGATGGACAACTCTCAAAGACTCATCGTTGACAGACCCACAGAGGAGAACAGTGGCCAGTATAGTTGCGTGGCAGAGAATGGAATCGGTGTTATCATGCGGAATGTGTCGGTATCTGTTTCCAGCAGTAAGTAAATCTTTTGTGTGTGAAGTTTTTAGCATGAGGTTGTGTCGGTACTAAATAGAAGAATGAAGTGATAGAGATAGATATTATTGATCCCTCCAGCTTTTAAAAAAAATTGATTTCTTAAAACCTTCCAGTAGGCACGCTTTTTATAGAGAAAGAAAAAGGCGTTTGTATCTCCTATATACACAATCGTTAATGTATATTTTCAACCATAACAAGTTTTGAAACAGCTGTGATCCGTTTATGGTTAAAATGAGTACGTTTCATTTAAATATATTTGTAATATTAGATGATCAAATCAAATCTAAGCATCTATCACACACGCGCCCCCGCTGGAAAGTTAACCGAAAATAGGGTTTTACAATGCATTTAAAAAAGGTTTCATCTTATGCATCTATTTTAATCTGGTCTTCTTTCTAAAAGCACTGATGATAGAGGGGATTTCCTAGTTGGAGCTCTTTTTTTACAGAGAATTATCAGCTATAAGAAAATTATGAAAACTACAGGGACAAGTACTTTAAATTAATCTGTTGGATCAAAAGATCTAGAAAAATGGACATGGTCAACTGGTTTTTATATTAAGACATTTTTGCATTAATATAATATATAAGCTCAGTATGTTAAAAGGGACATCTTTTAAACAGGTCATTCTCTATCAGCTGTCCAAGGATCTCAAGACTCCAATCAGAGCTGGAAGAATATAACAGTTGGATTGGTGGTTGTCGTGCTTTTCATACTGTTGGTATGTTCTGCAGTAATAGTCTACAGGAGAAAGGTAATTACTTCTAATAAAATAAAAGCATTTATCTAATTTAAGTCGGTTTGTCACTTGGTATTTTAACACAATAATTCAAATAGGAGTCTTTATCGGTACCAACAGAGGTCAAAACTCAATCTCAAATTATTATTATTATCACAGCTTATCCTTAGTAAGAGAGGCCTTTTTAAATTACCAAATATTCATCTCATTAATTTTGATTTCCTCTCAGTTTCTTTAAAAGTTTCGATAAACTCATGAACGAGAAAATAGCACTTCAGCTGTCTATTTCATAGTTTCTAAAACGATAGATAGCGTTCTCCAATGCTGCAGGTGAAGAGCCTCTCCTTATTTTGAATGCAGCTCTCAGTTTATGTTTATGATATACAATAGGGTAGGTGGGGGTAAAAACCCGCACGAGGCAAAACCATGCACCGCGATTTTTAATTGTTAATGATCGATTCAAAAGTTGAAAACCAGGTGGTTGGTTTGTCTTACTGTGACCTATTGTTCAGCGAAAGTTCGTACCCCTAAGACACTCATGAGTTTAAAAAATGCTGTAAGTTTGTTTTTCATCATTTTGATGTAATTTTTCTGATCTTTTACTTAAAAATTACATAAAATAGGGCTTGAGGAGAAATACAAACAAATAGCCCAATGATAAGATAGCAATTCAACTTCAGTTTCATTTTGAAAGAATTGCCTCAACATGTCGCTAAAAATAATAAGCCTTGTTCTTCAAAATAAAGTAAAACGGGGCAAATCCACGCAGGTGTTTTGGGGCAAATCTACACAGCTTAAAAAGCTCAGGAATTCGTCCCAAAAGGAAAATGGGACTACTTGATCTCTAAAGAGGTTAATAAAGGTGCCCGAGATGCCAACCCTCTACCTGAAACCATCCTTTCTCCCTTTTGAAAGATATCTGATGGTCAATCTGAAATTAATTGCTACAACAGATTGACAATTTTCATTAAAACTGATCATATTTATATTTAATATTGTTGGTTGGCTTAGAAATATTAAAACAACATTAAAAGCATTATTTTTAGTGTTTTTATAATGAAAAATTCTGTTTATCACTGTTTATTTCATTTGGGCACCGAGATTTGCAAGTGCGGGTCTTTGCCCCATTTTGCGAGGCAAAGCCCCGCGAATTTTTTTTTCTACTAAATTGTAAATTTCTCCTAAAATACCATTGATAAGAGTTTAAACTTGGATTGGTTTCGTAAGTAGGATCTCAATCTAACATCTCCAATTGAAATTTCGGGATTTTCTACCCCCTTTCGACGACTATGTTAAAAATACTGAAAATTGCGTGGCTTTGCCCCCACCTACCCTACATAGCTTCGAACGGTTATCCATGTTGACATTCCCTACTCCTTGACGTTAAACGTATCAATAAGTATACACGTAAAAATTATATATACCAGTACAGAGTAATTTCTAAGATAATTTTTAGAGGTTTATCTGATCTAAAAGGTTTCAGGTATTTTAATTTTTAAGTTAACAAAAATACTTAATGCCTTAAAATAAAAAGTAGATTTCACATTTTAGCTGATTTGAAATTATGGCAAAATGAATAACTCGTTTTCATATTGATAATTATTTTTAATAGTGAATAAAAAAGAACACATTTCATAGCCATAAATTAAACAAAAAATACCTTATAATGGCAATAGTAATAAAGGAAGCGTGTAAAACTAATTTAATCAAAGGGCAAATAATGATGATTTGTGAATACATTTTCAACTACGAAAATCCTAAAAATTTGTAACTGAAAAAATTATTCTTCAAAATCTCCAACGTTAGAACATTTCATTATTTTCACAAAAAATTTTTATCATCTTCATTTCATCCATAATCGAAAAAAAACCAGAAACGCTTCAGATGCTTGATAAATACAAACGGCACTCTAAATTCTGATAGTATGAAACGCGACCCAACTTTTTAAAAAATAACTGATTCTTTGATCCTAATAATAGATATTTGCCCCATTTCGAAATCCAACCATGAATTTACTCCGGGTTAAAAAGCGAATCCATGTAGAAAGAAAGAGAAGGTCAAGTGTGCGAGTGAAGCCCAGATGTTGACCCAACCAAAAGAATGCTTTCCCGGAGGGATGTAGCAAGCGGTCGTAGGCACACATGAAAATGGTTATAAAGGGCAATAACACATGATAACAACGTATCGGGCGAAACGGAAAGCAGTTTTGCTGCGGAATTTTGATATTAGGGTTATTTTCGGTGTTAGACACTAGGAGACTTTTTCACATTTGTAGCCACTATATGTTTTGTGAAATATTTAAGGGGTTGTATGTTTGTTTGAGCTTACTTGTTTATCCCAATACTTTTCAGGTTTAATTGGAATTGATCATAGATAAATGCTCTCATTCGTTTGTTAACTTTTACAAATGGAAGACATAACTTTTAAATTAAGAAAGATAGTTTGTTTTAGCTTTAATTAATTAACCGTTTAAAAATTATACTTTAAATTCTGTAATTTAGCTTTATAAAGTTTTATATGAAAATTTTTCCCGATTCCTTTGTAATTAAATAAATAAAAAAATTTCTTGTCTATATACATGGTGTATCTGAAATGGTGCAACAAACTTTCGGGGATGATAGTTTAGACACCTCGACGAGTCAGAATCACATAGGACTTGGGCCGCAACAGTCGCAAACAGCCGTTCTGGAAACAGCTCTAGAAAACTGTTTGCGCACGCAAAAAACAAACTTTAACAGGATCTCAAGCGTTTGATATTGATTGTATTTACGTGAAACTTTGGACTTTAGGGTTTTCAACTATGATCTTTCAGATTATCAAATCAAAAGAAAGGATTTTGAAATACAAAATAAGGTTTTGGCAGAGTTTTCACACTTTTTTAACTTTTTTCATAATAAAACAAATTTTAAAGTGAAGACTTTTGAGATAATTTTAAAGATCATATTAAACCACAATTTTTGAGACCATAATTAAATTTTTACCAATAGTAGTTCTTTTACAAATTGAATTTTTCAATGATTTTTTTGGAGCGTCGCTCCATTGTTAACTCCCTGGGATTAGGTCTGAGACCCCCAACTCGTCTAGGTGTCTACTATCGTCCCTGAAAGTTTGTTGCACCATTTCAGATACACCCTGTATAGCAAAATTATTCTTAACCAAGTAAATTTTTTAATCTTTTAATTTTTAAATGTCATGTGTACAAAAATAATATTAGTATACATTATTTATCTTCTTAACATATTGGAATCCTTGCAAATTCAAATGCGTTAAATTATTTTCCTAAGAAATTTTTAGCTGCAATAAGAAAGTAAATTTTTTATTGTTTCTCTAACACTTCAATATTGTCGACGGTCGTTTCCTAAAAGTTGGTAAAACTTAAATGCATGAAGGAATTATAATGTATAATAACATTACTCTTCTCTTTTTGACGAACCGTTTCCTTTATATAAATGAGGTAACATATCAAAATTACATGCTACAAAATATACTTATACTTTTCATAAGTTTATAGATATAAATAAGAAATAAAGTTCATGAAATAGGGCAATACACTAATATAAATAATTTTTATCTTGATAATCAAAGATAAAAACTTAGATACTCAAATAAGCACTTATTTTTTGTGTTTAAAAACATTTTAAGAAAACTCCTAGTACCAATTTTTTTTAAATCTTAAGTATTCATATAAAAGAAGTTCTTAAAAACAAGCATCGAATGTATCATAACATTTGTTAAATGTGGGGAAATATGTATTTACGAAAAATTCATATTTTATATAGACGTTTATTAAGAAAGTTAAGTAAGTTTTTATCATTGTGTTTTTTTAGAGAAGACGCCTAATACTTCAAAGCTTCAATCATCAACTTTTTAAAGACGGCCAAATGGGCTTTTACGATCCAAGTATACCACTAGATGACCAGGTTGACCTCTTGCCGTACGATACAAGATGGGAATTTCCAAAGGAAAATTTAAAGTTTGGTAGGTTAGATTATAATGACTGTTATGTAAAATATATTGATAACTGTTTCCATTTTGGAGTATAAGGCATAAGGGGGCATTTTTAATTCAAATACTTTTTGTGGACATATTAAATGTCTGTAAAACTCCAATGTAAAAAAAAGAATAAAAAGTTATTTAAATGATTGAGTTTGTTTAGTTTTTAACCTAAAACACATCCATTAAAAACATGTAAAGTTAATCCAAAGAAAAAGAAAAATGTGATTTTTTCCCAAATCGGTTCTAGTTATAAATTTAGTATTTTAAAATGTTTTGTTACGTTAAAAGTTTAAATTCTCAAAAGAAGCGTTTTTAAGATAATTAAAAAAGTATGATGAAAAATAAATTAATTAAAAATGCAAATTGTAAATAATATCATATAAAACTTGAAACCAATTTACTCTGAAAATAACCTCTATATAGTATATTTAAGTAAATACTATGGGGCGTTAAATAGAACGCATTAAGTTTAGCAGGTAAAAAATATAATGAAAGATATATTTTTGTTCAAATGAAAAACTTCAATGAAAAGAAAAACGTGCTATTAAAATGCTTATTAACGTGCTTATTAAACGTGACACACACACACACACACACACACATACACACACACACACACACACACACACACACACACACACACACACACACACACACACACACACACACACACACACACACACACACACACACACACACACACACACACACACACACACACACACACACACACACACACACACACACATACTACTACTACTACTACTACTACTACTACTACTACTACTACTACTACTACTACTACTACTACTACTACTACTACTACTACTACTACTACTACTACTAATCGAATAAGTCAATGAAACACTGTGATGTGTTAGAAATAGTAGACAATAAAGGATATCAACGAATTCTCTTGTTTTGGACTTCAAATAAACAGTGTTCTAGAAAAAGAGAGGGAGTAAAGATTTACTACATAGTTAATAGTTAGCAGGGCTCCTGTAATGACCTGAATACCTTTTTTACTGTCACTTTTTTTAGAGAAAGAGGGAAACATAAAGTATAGGGGAAAAGACAGTGTAAGAATTGAGAAGGAAATATTACACTAAAACCATCTCGAAAGAAATTAAGGAAGCCCAATACCCACTTAAATTTTAATTCTGCCAAACAAAGATAAAATAAATTTTAAAATTATCTACTGTTTTTTATCTATACTGGGTATTTCACAAGGCTTCTCAAACTCTTCGCGAGGAGTAAATAAAAAATAGAGATATACCTAAGGTCCATTGGTTTTGAGAAAATCTCGAAAGAAAAAGGTATGATGTGTGTTACATCATTTTACGATGAAAAAAAGGTTTATGGAAAACGTGCAGTTATTTTGTTTTAAGATGGGAAAATATACTTTGTGCATGCATGTGCGCACCGTAGAGTGAAATAATCAAGTTTTTATTATGTACATGACTTGACATTTAAAAAAAATAAAAGTCTTCTATGAGGTTTTGTTCTTTGGCTATTTTTAAGTACTCTTCACAAAGAATCTTTCTGTACAGAGTTTGAGAGAACTTGGAGAAACACCCTGTATATTTATCATAATATTATGAATAACGCTATTCAGTTAGAGGCTTCTCCAAAGCGTAAATTTAGAATTAGAGGAGTATTTCACCAGTACCTCTGGTTAGAGGAATATGTGAGAAAACTCCAACCCTCAAGCGTCACCTCCAGTCATGGAACGGTTTCGTCCTTGTTAGGACTCATCAGCAGGGCATAGGAAGGCAACCCAAGAGAGCGGAGGGAGAGCTTTTAGTCTAGCCGACTATACCGGATAAAGTGGTGACCATTGATTATCCTCCACTATCCTTTTAGAATTGTCCAATTTGCTTTTTCGTACCACTAGTTCCAGTAACAGTCATTATTCTTTCACAGGTAGAACCCTCGGTCAAGGTGCCTTTGGCAGAGTGGTAAAAGCTGAAGCAATCGGATTGAATGATTATGAAACATCTACTTCAGTAGCCGTGAAAATGCTCAAAGGTAAAACAAGAACTTACACATTCGCGTTAAAAACTTTCTTTTCCAGGGTTCATACTTAATTAACTAAGAATTCCCCATATTCAAACGGAATTTAATCAACTTAACCTAAATTTTCTACAGAGAAATTTGTTGCTTAATGTTATACACTTTTATACAGATATCAGTATTTATCAGGAGAAAAAATTTCAGGAGTTTAAATGGATCTTGTTTAAAAAAAGCTACAGTCAGGGGTTTTTCAGGAAATTCATAAGGATTTTGAACCTTGATATACCCAATACATGACAGCATGACTGAATATTAGAAAGTCGAAATATTATGCTCTCTCCTCCAGAAAGTCTTGTGTTTAATTCTTCTTGAAAGGAAAGAGATTCCTCAACCGAAGTAAAGCCAAGAAAATACACAGTTAACTTCACTTTTGAATAATGTGTGCTCAAAGTATAGGAAACTACTCCGCAAAAGAGGGCTCGGAAAACATTAAACCCATATAAACAGTTTTAAACACAATTCTGAATTCTGGAGGAAAACAGAAGACGATTTATAAGGAAGGCTGGGGACACTTGATCCCCACTTCAGTTTTTAATTTTTTCTCTGTTGCAAATCATCAGATTTCAGAAACTTTTGACATGCATGCTATCCCTCTCACCAAATAATATTTTTATATGAAATTTATAAAAATAGTTTTCACGAAATAATTTTTTAAAAATTTTCTTACAAGGGGATCATGTATCCCTTGATGTGGGAATACATGATACCCACGCAGAAGGATACTTTATCCCACTCGGTAATTACATTAGATATTCATTATCATTATTTCAGCAATGCACCTACAAATATGGTTTACTAAATAACAATGATTCTAATTTTTTCTTGTTTTAAAGTTCTTTCCTTTCTTTTTGTTGTTTTAAAACCAACCTTGCAATGTGTAAAAAATTATGTTACTTTTACAAACGAGATATGACGTTTTTGATAAGTCTTTTACTCTCTGATACAGTTGTGCACACGCAATATATATTTTTTAAATAAAATTAACTTTTTCTGAATTAGTAATTTTATATAGGAAGCTAAAATTATAACAAATAATACAAAAACTCCAATCATAATAACAAAAATAAACTAATTTACTTCTTAATATGTAATAACGAAATTATGATTGATTTAAATATGATTATTGATTGATTTAAATAATTATTAAACTAATTGTAATCATTATTAAATTGAAAATAAAAGTGAAAGTGTGTGTTGACCAGAATACTCTGAAAAAAGGAAATAAAGCCTAGCAAAAGTTTCTAAAATTTAAAAATTTAAATGAATATTTGAATTACACAATATTGTACTTATTTATCAGATTCACTACAGTTTATATCTATTAATTAATAGAAAAACAAAAGTAATCATGTAATTGGATACTTAATCCCTGGGATCATGTATCCCTTGAAAAGAAGGATCAAATATCGCTAATATGATATTTATACAAAACATTCATTTTAAATTATAATAAATCGAAGGTTGTTCACTGAACAAATTACTCAATCATTAAAGAGACAGTCTATACTTTAAAATAACACTTAATTTAATTTTCAAAGTTGCATAGAACATTTACTATAAATATTTACATATTTTCCTTTTGAAAAAGTTTTCTTTCCACATTCAGATAATCATTTCTTGAGCTAAAACAAAAAGACTGAAAAAGACAAAGTGTTTCTACATTTTGTGAACAAGTATAACTTTAAAATTGCTGCTAGGTATCAAAAGCTCTCTTCTAATTGATTTTTACATATTTTTGGCTACGGAATCAATTATCCCTAAGTGATCAAGTATCCACAGTCTTCCCTACAATTTGGTCAATCATTGAATTCATCATTACGTACTTAAAAATCTGAGGGTGCACTTTTAAATATTTACGAAATTCATGAAACCCAAATTCGTGAAACTTCGAAATTTGTGAAATCCTATCGTGCATTGAGAGACCAAGAATAAGAATAGGGTAAAACTGTTAAATCTTATTGAAAATATTATCTGATAAAAATACTTTTCTTTCAGAAAAGTCAGATATCAACCAACAGAAAGCTTTAATAGCAGAACTGAAGATCCTGATACATTTAGGACATCATGTTAACATAGTGAACCTTATGGGGGCTGTCACTAAAAATATTTCTCAAGGTAAAATTCTGTTGTAACATTATTTTTGCATAATTAAAAGACGGATATATTTAATGGTATCATTTATTACACTCATGATAATATTTTACAGGAGAATTATATGTTATGGTGGAATACTGTCGCTATGGAAACCTTCGCTATTATCTCCTTCGGCATCGAGAATCTTTCGTGAGTGATACTAATGATCTCCTCGCTCTAAACTCTACAACTGAAAACTACAATGATGACAGCAATAACACGATGATGACTGAAATCAAATCTGATGTTGTCCCTTGTTCCACGGGGTCATCTTTTGCTGTGGACAACCCCAATTATAGGTATGAATTTTCAAACATTTCCGTCAGAGAAAATTTCAGTCTTCATTTTTAGGTGAATGCCGACCAGTTTTGGATTCTATAATTGTAAATTAATAAGGAGGGATTCACAAATTGATGTATTGCATTCAAAATACTTCTATTCAAAATATTTAAAAACTGTAGTGATTGTGTCTGATGGGAAATTCCAATGGTTTTATGGCTTTTGTGTCATAAAATCTCATCAATTAATCTATAATAATGTATAAAAGGACTGGAAAGTAGATGCCTGTTGTGCAGATTCATTCTAAACCTACCTAATCTAGTTCTCTTTGCCCTTGTTTCTCCTTTCCCACCTATTATTTCCCTTCATCTCTCTATCCATATAACTTTCCAAAAATGACGTGCAAAGAGATTCAAACTAGAATTTATTACATACTGTAGAAGCTCTTTTAAAAACTATTTGTCTCACTTTTTAAAGGAGTTAACCTTGGCAAGTCCTTATCGGTAGCCAAGTGAGCACTATTTTAGAACCGATCTATTCTTTAAACAATATAAGTCTAAAATATTGGCAAAGCAATGTCAACTAGTGACCACTATGGACATTCGCCACAGCTAACTTTTTCAAAAGGCGATACAGGTGGTTTTTATATAACGACTGAATGGGGATTATACCTTTTTAATCTTTACCTTTTCCAGTAGGCAGCGGTTCCAGAGCGTGAGCTCGGATCCAAGGGGAGGTTCCAGCAGTGGATTTCGGTCCAGCCGGTCCACAAGCTTCTCTTCAAATTCTGGCCGTTACTACTGCCGAGTTGATAGCCATGAGCACGTCATCACTACTTCGGACCTCATCTGCTTCGCGTTCCAATGTGCATCGGGAATGGAGTATCTAACCTCTAAAAAGGTGAGACAAGGAATGAACATTTTCCTTCAGGAAGGATTATAAGAAACATCAAACACACCAACACTTTTTTATCCATCTCATCCTCTCCATTCATCCCAACATCTTCATTTCTCTCATCCCTCCATGCTTCTCCTCTTCTTCACTCCTCTAACTTTCTTATTATATCCCTCTAATCATCTTCATCCTTATGTTCATCTCTGCCCTTCATCTCACCCTTTTCATCCTCTCCGTCTCCATCTTACTCTCATATTCTTCATCCCTCTCCCTCCCTCCCATCATTGCTATCTTACGATTTGTTCAGACTTTTCACTTTGTGTGTTCATTTTTAAGGAATAGGGGAGAGTGGGGCTATTTCGCACACACACACATGGGGCAAATTCAGACAGACGGCATTTCCCCTAGTAATTATTAATTTAAAAATCTGAAAAAAATACCAGTAGATGGAAGCGTGACTACCACCTCCTGCATGAATTTTCAAAGCCCTGAGCTATTTTGTTGTGTACGTACTAGAAATTTGCTAGCGTTAGAAGCAGCAAAGTAAATTTTCTTGTCATTTTGTTGGCGTAAAATATCAATCAAAAATAACTCTCAAGTGGACATTCAGCATTTTATTCAGTAAAGGCATTACTAAAGTAAGTTTCTAGAAAGGTTTTATTTCCCTGCTTTAATTATAAATATCTTGTTGGGACGTGGTAAGCTTGAACTGGTAGATGGGGCACATTTGTACACCAAAAGATGGGGCAGATTCGGACAGTGCGAATGTGCCTCATATTTCCCATTTTTGATTATGAAAGTGATTTATATGTTTATAAGTGCAGTATATTTAATAACTTGAAGTTTAATTGTTTTTTATTGTAATTGTTTCAAAATTTGGAGTTAATAGGAAATAACATCTTAAAGAAAGCTTCAGATTTAAGGAATTTAGACCCCGATTTAAACATTGAAGAAATAAATGTCCCTGATAATTGTTTAATACCAATTGACTTGGACTTAAGTTATTTTATTCTAGTAGAATTTGCTACTAAAAAGAAAATTTTGTTATGTTGGTCGAATAGAAAATTTGGAATTGAATGGTGCTTATTTAAAATTAATGATGAAAACTTTAAAATTAATGACGAAACTTTTATTTTCCCAGTAAGTAATGATTCAACATTCATACAAAAAGATAATATCGTATTAAAAGTTCCCCAACCGTCAGTTACAGGTGTTAATAAGCGATCTGTTGGTTCACTTTAATTTGTAATAAAACCTGAGAGTTAAAATGTTGGTTGAACTTTTCCTAACTAATTATATTATGTGAAGTATGTCAATATGCAATATACTCATTACTACAATTGTTTTCCTCATAAAAAACTTTGATGTTCAATATTTTCTGAAGCTGTTTTCTTTTTGTAAAAAAATCTTCAATTTAGAGGAAAAATATGTAAAAGTGACAAATATTTCGTTTAATTATCCTTACTTTAAAGTGCCATAAACTTTTTAGTATTAAAAATAATTATTATATAATTTTTTACATGTGTACGAATGTGCCCCACACGTGTGCGAAACTGCCCCACCCATGGGGCACATTCGCACGAAATTTCTCGTTTTTTAGATTGACGATATAGGTTAGAAATTCTAGATGAATGCGACCAATTATCGTTCTAAAATATTGGGAAAGGTCTTAACTTTCATTTGAATCCGAGTTTGTTTCAACATTTCATCTAGATCCAGAGAAATATGCCGAAATGCACTTTTTGTGCGAATGTGCCCCACTCTCCCCTAATCGAAAGTGAAAAGTGTGAATTGGTGTTTCACTCTTTTTTCCTTCATTTTTCTATACAAACTTCCGATTCACAAGAGTGAATCACTCAGAATGAACAGTGAAACAGGGTGAATGAGCCTTAATTCATATCTTTGTCATTATCTTAACTTTTCTTTCGTATCTCCTCTCCATTAATTTCATCTTCTCCATTCATCTCATATCCTTTATTTCTGATTTGTCCCTTATATCTTTATTTATTTAATTGAAATTTATTTATTTTTTCAATAATCAACATAAATTCCCTTTTTAATAAAAACATCCTTGCATTTGAGAGGAATATTCATTCACATGCGGCTTTTTATATAGTTAATTCATCGAGATTTAGCAGCAAGAAATGTGTTACTGGCAGACGACAAAATCGTCAAGATTTGCGATTTTGGTCTAGCCAAAGACTGCTATAAATATGAAAATTATGTAAAGAAAGGAGATGTAAGTACTCATGTTTTATACTGATATTTAGTAATGCTAATATTTAGGTATTATATAGCGCATTTTAATCCTGTTGCAGGGACCTTTACCAATAAAATGGATGGCAATAGAATCTATCAGGGATCATTTATTTACCTCAAAAAGTGATGTGTAAGTAATGTTATCCATGTATTAAAAATCTGGATATTTTATCCTTAAGGTAACTGCCTGCGTTGGGAGTAGAGATGTAAAGGCTGGAAAAAACCGGGTTTATTCCCGGGAATAAACCCGGTTTTTTGGGATGGGAATTTTGAATATTCCCGTTTTGAGATTTTAGAGTGAAATTTTGGGAATTTTGATTCTTTAGCTTTTTGTAAAAGTAAGTGATTTCAAGAATATTTCATATGTCATAATACTATAATTTGGTATAATTTTAAGGTTAATTTTAATTCTAAGACTTGGATTTCGGTTTAAGCTAAAAACAGAAGTAAGCGATGTAATATTATAAACCTCCTGAAATAATCTAAATAGTTTATAGAAAGAACTACAATTACTTGTGTTCGATCATGTTTAAAATTGTCTTAAACTCCTCAAAAGTCCTAGTAAATGAAAACTGATAGTGAAATATCGTTGTGTTTGTTTACGGTCAAAATTCCCAATATTCCCCTAAAATTCCCGGTTTATTCCCAAAAATCCCGGTTTTTTTCCCGCCTCTCAAAAAATGTGGGAATTTTACATCTCTAGTTGGGAGGCCTTTTTTAAAAATATTAACTAAATAACTATTTAATTGCTATTTTCTGAGAGCTAATGTTCTAAAACAATGAAAATCATTCAAAAATTAATTTTTAAAAAATTATTTTTTAAAATATTGAGAAATTTAAATGAAAATAAGGCTAAAATTTCAACTTGCGCCAACAACTCCCGAGAATGTTCTTTTATAGGTACAATTAAAAATTTTGCAGGATTTTGATCCTAAGACACTAATCTGTGTTACTATCTACAAAAAATCTGAGATTTTTAATATAGAAAAGAAATACAGGCACTTGAAATCGAAAAAAAGTAAAAATTCATGAAAAAAAACATTAAAATCAAGTTTACACACTTTAAAAAATACCTTAATTTAAATATTTTTCTTAGATTGTAGAAGATAACATGCGTTATAATATAAAGAGTGAAATAAATAAAAAGCATCAGAATATTTTAAGTAGTTTAAGAGTAATCACTGTTACCGTGATCCAAAATATACAAAAATGTCATTCTTCAGAAAGCGGCTTTAAAGTTTTAAATTGTATGTTAATCCTGCTACTACTCGGTACTAAAACAGCTGTAACTTGTGTTCTAGATTACTCAGAGTTTGAAGTAAGTAAGTTTTGGAAAGCTTATTAAACAGGCTATGAAATAAAACAATAAAACAAAATTCGGTATTTTTGACGAAAATGACGATTTCAACGCAGGCAGTTACGTACCTTAATAGAAGGAATTATGATCAATAATTGCCTTTACTGTTTCTACTGCTTAATTTTCTCCTACGACAACGAAAAATACCTTTTTATAAAAGTAGTTTAAAACAAAAAAAATCAGTGATTTAAATAAAAGTTAATATAATAGTTAAATAAAAGAGTTTTTGTCAAGAAAAAGAATACATTGATAAGTCGTGACATTGATAAGCCATTGACAGCCGATAAAAAGTAATGACTTACTTTTCAAAAGAAAAGAAGAAATAAATATTTCTTTTTTGCATTATTCTGAATAAAGTTAACAATTTGGGCGATTTATATGCCATTACCATTCAATATTGTCAAAAATGCAAATCGTACATTTTATCAATTACCATTACAAGTCTTCGTTAGCATCTAATCTAGTACATTTAAGAGGTAAATGCAGTCTCCCCTCTTTTTCTAGGTGGTCATTTGGTATTTTAATGTGGGAGTTCTTTACTCTTGGAAACAATCCATACCCCGGCATTGAGATTGATGAAGAGTTTTACAAGCGGCTTAATGCTGGTTATCGACTGGAAAAGCCAGACCATTGTCCTGATAATGTGTAAGCTAGTGTGATTTTCAAAACTTCTTAAAATTAGTATATGGGTTGCATGAAAAGAGGTGATGGCTTATTCATACTAGACATTTCTTATAAGAGCATAATCAAATTTGATTTCCCTCGTCATTTTTTTTTTCATTTTGGTATTGAATTTTTCACCGACGCACTGGCCTAGTGGAGAGCATCTTATTGCAAATCTGTACGTCTGGGGTTCGAATCCTCATTTGGAATGAATGTTAGTTTCTGTCCTTGTGTGTGATGGAGGAATGTGCCCCCCTGTTAAAAGGGGGTTGTGCGAGCGAATGTGTGTGTGGCGGGGGCAACAGTACTTCCCCTCCGTGGCTTCGGTCCACAGGTGCCCACTAGGTGACGTGAAGTAAGCTGCTTTCGGCATGTTTGGAGATGACCTCGGTCACAGTATGTGTTGTGCTCTGCCATTGGAACAAAAAATTGAATTTTTCCAATAACAGATGTTCAGATCACAAAAAGTAGGGATATGAGAAATCTCTTTATAAGCACTTCGGAGCCGTCACAGCTCCTTGTGAACGAACTGGTATCTATGATTTCAAAGGGTTTTCAAGATCTATTGATGGATGGTGTATTGTGCCTCATTGTCCTTAATATAATAGTCTTATTGGATTAATAAGTTAGATAATGTGCGTAATTAAACAATAAATACTTTTCTGTTTATCAAAGGATGTTAATTACTTCTTATAATATTTATTCTGTCATGTTAACTTCTTATTACGCAGTTTATAACTGAATATTTAATCCACATTCCCTAGTTACCAGATGATGCAAAGCTGCTGGCAAGCTCACCCCGATGACAGACCCGATTTCAGCCAGTTGTCCTTTTTACTAGGAGCGCTTCTTGAAGCTGGAGTAAAGCAGGTGAGTTTCAAAGAAATAAATTCTTCAAAGAAATACAATGCTGTCCTGGAATCACCACTATAAAGTCATTTTTAAGAGACTGCTACTTCTTTTTACAAATGGGCTTTCTTAGAAAATATTTTCCCTCCTTGCAGCCTCTTAGGGGACATCCATAAATTACGTGAGGTGTTTTTTCCAAAATCTTGACCCCCCCTCCCCCCTTGGTGAGATTTAGTGAGATTTTGCTGGACCCCCAAGTGAGATTTACCTACAACCTTTAAAAATAATTTTCTATCCAATTCGTTTGCATTTTGTGCTTCACAGCACCTAAAACTTTTCCATTATTAATGATGTGGGGGAAAAGGACATTATTCCACCTAAAAATCACCACAATATCTTATCTGTGGGTTTTATTCCTTTCTCAAACTTAAAAAAGTCGTATAATTTCTAACTTAAAAAGTTGACGTGAGATTTTAATCGGCCCCCCCTCCCCCCTTGGTGAGATTTGGTGAGATTTTTCCAAACCCCTCCCCCCTTTTTTAACTCACGTAATTTATGGATGTCCCCTTATAGCTATGGTTATCACAGACTCGAGTATAAACTAATTAAGATGAATTATCCTTTTAACATATTATAGTCTAAAGTAAAATTTAGTTTTAAGACTATCATTTTACCTCAACAAAATTTTATTTCACAGCATTACATTGATCTGAATGGACCTTACATGGAAATGAACTGCAAGAGTGAAAAACACGATTACTCCAATTCCCTAACAACTGAATGCTGCCAAGCGCCAAGTGAATACATGAATTCAGGAGCTGCGAGTTGGTACGACAGTTTGCCTTCAGAAAATCGTTCGATATTTAGTGACTCGGTGTCAAGAGAACCCGTGGAGTCTATCCCTATGATTCAATTAGAAACCATAGAAGAAAATGACGTTTTCGAAAGTGAAGATTTTCAAAAACAAAAAGACCTCCATTCCACGGACTATCTTCAAATGGGCGAAGGGAAAGTTCTTGATGAACGTTCCCATAAATTAGAAATATAGAAACTAGATATTCGTATTGTCTTTGTACAAAATGTTTTATTTATAAGATAGAAATAAAAGTTTAAATAAAAAGGAAGATAATGATAATGGAGCTTTATCTATGATCGACCAAGTCCCAAGTGAACAGAGGTTCTCAAACAGTGGTTCACAAATAAATTTTTGGTAGGTCTCCACAATATTTTGAATTTAGGAAGATGAGGGTCGTGGGTCACGTTAGATTCTGTTTATAAAACATGGGACTCATTTAGGGGGAAGGGGGGCACCCCCCAAGGTTTCCACTGTTATGTGAAAAATACCTGCAAGTCCCTTGAAAATTTTGTAACTTCCACAAGGAGCTTTGTATGAACTCAAAAAGTCTCAAAAGGAGTTAAAACACTACTTTTGAGGGTTAAATTTCAAAAACTTTTCTGGGGGAGGATCCCCAGCCCCCTCTAAAATTTTTACGTCGGTTGTTATGCAGATTTTTCCTCCTTAGAATTCTCTCATTTACAAGAAGCTTTTCCCTTTACGAGCTCCCCAAAGAGTTTGAAAGAGGTAAAGCACTAGTTAAAGGGGAAATTCCAAAAAATACTATAGGGCATACCCCCGCCCCCTCTATAATTTTGACCTCAGTTAAACAGTGTTTTTCCCCTTGAAAATTCTGCCACCTTCTTCTTCAAAAAAATTTTGGGGTGAGGACCCCAACCCCCTCTAAAAAATTTTATGTCAGTTACACAGTTTTTCCCTTTAGAATTTTGCTACTTACAAGAAGCTTTTCCCTTTAGGAGCTCCCTAAAAAGTTTGAAAAAGAGATAAAGCACTAGTTTAAAGGGGAATTTAAAAAAAATTGGGGGGAGGCCCCATTGAAACTTTGACGTTTATTTACAACTCTTTTCCCTAGATTATTCTGTGGTTTACAAGAAACTGTTCTCTTTGAATGCAGCTCAAAGGGTCTCAAAATGAGCAAAAACACTACTTTAAAAGGCAAATTTTCAAAATTTTCCTGGGGTTTAACCCCAGACCCCCTTTTTCCTTTGAGTTCACGCTGTCAAATTTTGACATTATATATAATATCATTCAAATACTACTTTTCAGTGTTCTAAAACTTAACCTATAAATGTGCTCGTACCTTAAAAATGAAGTTGAGGAACCCCCCAAAAAGTCTAGTTACAACGTGATTCAGACCCATTTAAAAAAATCCTTGCCACCCAAACAAAACTGAAATGACGCCAAAATGAACTGTGGATCGCGATGTTCAAAGTCAAACGTTTGAAGAACCCCCCTGCTTTAGAGAGTTGCGTGGCCTCTTATACTAACTTAAATCAAATTTTATTTTAGAAAGAAATAAAAACCTTCTCCAAATTTTCTGAATTCATCAACCCAAGCTATTTTTAAATAGGGTAAAATTTCCTCTACTTATTTTACTTCAAACAAAATAGTAAACTAAATTAATATTGTGACTTCGTGCTTTCATTTTTGTAAATTTTTCTACATCCAAAGGCTGATAGACATGACTCGGTAAACGCTATGTAAGTCATGTTCCTCGACGCCACCCACTCTATACTTTAACTCCCTGCATTTAGGCGAAAGCTCAAAAAATTCTAAATAAAGTAAAATTGTAATAATTTTCTAGATAATTTCTGTAAAAGAATTTTCAATCTTATTTTACTTGCATCATGCTTATTCTGTGTAAGAGCAATTTGCCAATATCTATTAACATTTGACTCAATAAAAATACCTTTTTAACTTCTGTGCTTCCCATTTACTTTTAATTTTAACTGGTAATTGAATGTTTGGGATCAGTCGGAAATAAAAAAATGGCTTTAAACAGAAAATTAATTCCTTTCAGAAGAGAAATTATAGATAATTTATTTTAAAATAAGTAAAAAAGTGGATGGTGCTTAGTTAAAAAGGGTTGAATTTTAGTGTATTTTCACCAACAAAAAAATCCATTTTAAAAACCATTAATTTTATTGAACTATAGATTCTTTTAAAAAGTATTAATGTTTTCAATAACTGCGTGTTTAATTTTATGTAAGTAAGTATTATTGAAAACAAATTAATAGCAATGATTTAATTTGAATTCACTATTATATTATGGTAAAATAAAAGAAATGGAGGGGCCTTGTAAAATATATTCTAGACCTAGTACAGCCCCTCAACAAATTCCTAAATAAATCTGGAGGAGGACTGGGTTTTTTAAAATTCTACAGCTTTCAGTTCAATGAGCTCTGCATTTATCTTGGGGTGTGATCCAAAGCAGGAGAGAAAGGGATTTGGAAGATATATCCCCCCGAAATTCAGAAATTTTCCTTTTCGGAGTATAGAAAGGGACAAAATTTATCCCATATCCACCAAAAAAAATTCCAATATCCCCCTCCAAAATCCTTTTTCTGGTTACGCCAATGATTCCAAAGGGTCTCAAAATGAACTGAAACACTATTTTGAGGGGCGAATTTCAGCAAAAGTATTTGTGTAAATTATCTAAAACTTAAAACAATGCTACATAATACGTATCCAAATATTAAGGATAATTAGATTTTTTGGCAATAACTACATGAATATTTTTTTCCTGCAAAGATATGAGCAAGACCTTAAAAAAGTGAATCCAAGAGTTAAAATTAGATTGAATCTGATAAATGAAGATTAAGGAAAGGCGGCGTCACTTAATATTGGCTAAAAAATCATACTTAAGGGTATTCCAAGAACTTTAAATCATACACGGAGTTCAGAAACATCATATCCTTAAAGGTATTTTTTTGTCAAATAAATGACTCTATATGAACATTTCCGCAACAAAACAACCGTTCCGAATGTTATGGAACTGCAGTATCAATGGGGGCCTCTGTGTGGCACAAAAAAATTAAAGACTGAACAGAAGACTATCCCATCTTATCATCAAAAGAAGGTTTGATGAGCTAATTAAAACTAATAAAACTAGCGCATAACTCATTGCCCTTTTGACACCCAAAGTAAAGTGCACATAGAGTTTTTGTCCTGAGAATCAAATTAATCTAATTTTTTCATTAAAATGGTTCAAAGATTGGGGAATCAAAATTGCGTACGTCCGCCACTCTTTGAAGGAGTTTCTGATAAAGGACAGCCGACAGCATAGAAATGCTTATCTAATCATCCTGCAACCCTAAATATCTTCCCTTCGGACATATTTCTAATCCCTCGGTTAAAATTCAGCTTAAAAATTAGTCTTTTCTACAACTCAAAGACCTTGTAAGTGCAGAAAAAACGTAACGCCTCTTCCAAACATGCGTCTGCTTTTGGAGCTTGCATGGCCCTACAAAGACTCCAGGGCTGAAACCATTTGCCACACATAGTAGCTGGGATTCCACACAACCATTAACTGCAGTCATACATAGTTTAGGGTGGTCCTTATTTGTATGGTAAAATTTTTGTTTAGGAATTCAATTAATGACGCCCCCTAGTTTTTTGTCACTATAGAAAATAATAATGTATGCAAAATTTAAGCTCATTCAGACAATAATTACACGTGCCGCAAAAGTATTAAAGTTTTTTAAAAATGCTAAATTTTTCAAAAAACAACTAAAAAAACAAATAATATTCAAAACTACTCTGATTATTAAGACATTTAATTGTAAAAGCGCCCACAGCATGAGATACTTCATCTAACCTCTTCACACCCCAGTTCCACCGTGGTGGACCTTTGCTTACCCCCTCAAAAACAAACTTTTTACTGAAATTTATCAGCTAAAAGCTGAAATAAGTATTATTTGATGTTTTTATTTTCTATTTCAATCTAGAGATGGCGCTTTAAAACAATATTTTGCGCACAGCACATATTTAAAAAGATGATTTTGGAAAAAATGGCGTCCTATCTAAAACTTGGGAATATTAATTAATTTAAACCTAAATTAATTTATTTATGAGACTTAATTTGACTAGTTTTATTAATTAGTATCCTTTCAAGAAGAATAAAACCGTTTGTAAAGAAATCGAACAAATTTTGAGTTTTGGAGAGCAAGATATAGAGAGGTCCACCAGGGTGGAACTCGGTTCTTAACGATGGTAATTGTGTAGGAGTAAAAATTAATAAAAAACGGGTAAATAAACTATTTTGAGAATTTAAAACACTTATTTTATAATTTAAATGATAATTATTATTTTTGTCATTTAAAAATTTGAATTTCATACAGAAAAAAAAATTTAAAAATTTTTTTTTCAAAATTTTTTTAATTTTTCAAAAATTTTTAAAATAAATTCTGTAAAACTCAAAATGAGTACTATTTTCCACAGTATAAATGTAAATTTACTTTGATTATTGCATAAAAATGTTAAAAACATGCACAAAAAGTTTTCTATGCCAATAAAAATGAATTTTTGAATTTTTAAAAAATTAAATTTTCTAAAAAATTCTTTATTTTAAAAAGGAAATTAAGTTACAACCTTCAAATAACCTACTATGACAAAAAAATTATAAATAATTCATATATTTAAATTATAATTATTAGTCCAGGCAACGAAGGGTTATAGAGGGAAGTTCTTGGAACACAATTTTTGACTTTAGAACTTTGTTTGGACTAGTTTGAAGGTAAACATATCAAAAGTCCTCGACCCTAGCCCCTGAGCTTAATTTAGGGGGGGCGTTTAAAAGTCTCATTTTTCAGTTTTTGGCTTATTACTCATAGAAAATGCATCCCCACGAAAAAGTTTCAAATATCTTTTTTAAAGTAGATAAAATTACCAACAATTTAAGACCATTCCCAGGTTTATAGGTCCAATAGATTCCGAGTTACATCTCTTCAAAAATGGAAAATTTTTGAAAAAAGTTCGAAAAATTGAGTAAAAGTCGTATTTAAAGCAATTTATTGGCTATATTACACTTCTAAGAGTAAAGTAAGGGGTAAAACATTATAACACAATTATTTAGCTTTAATTTAAGCCCTGAACCAAGTCTGTGAGATCAATAGTTCTTACGCTATCTGAAAAAAACAAAAATTGGGAAAATGGGATTTTCCCAGAAAAGAGACCTAGAGGCTTGAGGGTACAGTAAAAGAGAAGAAAGTGGTATAAATTAATATACTAATATTGAAAACAGTATTTATTTGTCTGAATTTTTCCATTTTTACCTTATAAAATTTATTAATTACCTATTTCTTAAAATATTAATTATTTTCAATTTAATTAACTATTTGTACTATATTTATTGAATTTAAGAAATGAGGGTCATATTTATGAATTTTGCATACTTGTCATACATAAATTACAGCTTATAACATTTGGCAGGCATAGGTTCATGTTGGTATAACGGTTAAGAGGAAATTTCGAGAGGCTTTTGTCCTCTCAAAAAGGAACGGATAGGGCTATGTTGGTGTAAAAAAGGAAGAACACTGAAAAAACAGCAGGCTACAGGTTTGTAGGAATACAGTAAAATAGAAGAAAAGTCGTAAAACATAAAGGGCATGACCACTCTATACAAAATGAAAGCTGATTAAATATGCCCCAAGTTTTACTCAGTACAAGTGTAGGCCCGATGACCAGGTTCCTCACACTTAATTAAAGAAAATCTAGAAATGGGAAAATATTTTGCTATGACCATGTTTGTGCATATAGGATAGGCATTGTGATAGTTTTACAAAACAACCGTTTAGTGAAAACGAAGTTTATTGGCATTGAAAAGTAACATAAAACATTACAATAGTAGGTATTATTCAGTTAATTTCTTGCTCTCTTAGGGCGGGGAGGACCTTGATCCTCGATTTTGTTTTCATCTTCTGTATCATCCTCTCCATCGGATCCCTGTAGGGAAACGGTTAGAGGATTCCTAGAGCTTGTGTTTGTCACTCCCTTCTGCGAAAGATAACAATGATAACAGGAAGGCCATATGGACAATGAGAGAGAATGAGAAAATTAAGTGTTAACAATGTTTTGAAGCCGATCAGAGCCCGAATTACAAGTTTGGTGGGGTCCAGGACAAAAGACTCACTTGGGGCCTTCGACATGTCTTAAAGTAAAATTTAAATTTATTAGACCTGGAATATCACAGCACAGACGATATTTAATTTAAAGAAGAATATTAAATTTAAGTAAAAATGCTAAAGGGTTTCGATATGTTCAGCAAGGAATCGAATCGGAATGGCGCTCCCAGGAAAAATCAAAACATGAACAGCATCAAAAAAGTTATAGAGTAAGAACTTTTGATCTCACAGACTTGGTTCAAGGCTTAAATTAAAGTTAAATAATCAGCTTTCATTTTGTATTGAGTGGTCATGTCTTTCATGTTTCACGACTTTTCATCTCTTTTACTGTATTACTACAAACCTGTAGGCTGCTGTTTTTTCAGTGTTCTTCCTTTTTTACACCAACATAGCCTTATCCGTTCCTTTTTGAGGAGACAAAAGCCTCTCGAAATTTCCTCTTAACCGTTATACCAACATGAACCTATTTCTTCAAAATTTTATAAGCTGTAATTTATGTATGACAAGTATGCAAAATTCATAAATATGACCCTCATTTTTTAAATTAAATAAATATTGTACAAATAATTAATTAAATTGAAAATAATTAATAATTAAGAAATAGGTAATTAATAAATTTATAAGGTAAAAATGGAATACTTCAGACAAATAAATACTGTTTTCAATATTAGTATATTAATTTATACCACTTTCTTCTCTTTTACTGTACCCTCAAACCTCTAGGTCTCCTTTCTGGGAAAATCCCATTTTCCCAATTTTTATTTTTTTTCAGATAGCGTTAGAACAATTGATCTCACAGACTTGGTTCAGGGCTTAAATTAAAGCTAAATAATTGTGTTATAAGGTTTTAGCCCTTACTTCACTCTTAGAAGTGTAATATAGCCAATAAATTGCTTTAAATACGACTTTTACTCTATTTCTCGAACTTTTTTCAAAAATTTTCCATTTTTGAAGAGATGTAACTCGGAATCTATTGGACCTATAAACCTGGGAATGGTCTTAAATTGTTGGTAATTTTATCTACTTTAAAAAAGATATTTGAAACTTTTTCATGGGGATGCATTTTCTATGAGTAATAAGCCAAAAACTGAAAAATGAGACTTTTAAACGCCCCCCCCCTAAATTAAGCTCAGGGGCTAGGGTCGAGGACTTTTGATATGTTTACCTCCAAACTAGTCCAAACAAAGTTCTAAAGTCAAAAATTGTGTTCCAAGAACTTCCCTCTACACCCTTTTTTGAGCATTCGTTGCCTGGACTATATAGAAAGTAACAATTTTATACCATAGAAATTGTGTCATGTTTTACTACGTTGAGAACTGAGGTCCACCAGGGTGGACCTTAAATTGTAAGCCCCCTGAAAAACATTTTCTTGAATTGAAGATTTTATGAACTTTGTGAAGCATTTTAATACTATTTTAAGAAAAAAATTTGAGTTGAAAGAATTTTTTTATACCTCGGGTCTGAAGAGGCTAAGTAACAACTTCAACGAGATTGTGTTACCCCCTGCTCACGTTCTAGATCCGCCACTGACACTGAGTTTGTTAATTAAACAATGGAAGTTGAAAATAAAGGGGAAACCCTTCAAACAAAGTTGAAACAGTAAATATTTGGTAAAAAGTTATCTAATTAATCTTTAAATTTTAATAAGACAACATTATGAGAGAGTGAAAAAAAAAACATTAAAAGAGAGTTTAAAGAGAGTGAAAAAAATTGAAAAAATTATTTTATACTTTTTTCTTTCAGTTAATTAAAAAATGTATTTAAAAACCTCATCATTATTAACCTAATACTATTTAACTACTCAACTAAAATTTAACCTGCTACAGGTACCCCAAGCGTATTTTTTCAAAATTTAAATTTTTAAATTTTTAATTTAATTTTTTGGAAGATTTGTTATCTTTTAAAATTTTAATTATAATATACACTATCAAAGCAGTGGTTAAAAATAAAGTTTCTCTATTAGTGGGGAGTGGGGGGAAGATATCAATTCAGGGTCATGCGGGTCACAAAAAAAATTATGCAAAATTTAGGCTCATTCGAACAATAATAACACTTGCTGGCCCATGAAGTTAAAAAAAAACTAAAAACCAAATATTTTGCTCATGAATTTTTCTGAAGAACAAATTTTATTTTAGATATAATGTACCAGGTTTCATTCTTCTATCACCCTTCTTTCGGTAATAATAGTTTTTATGTCAAAAGAACTTTTGTAAAGTGATTTTTCCTGCATTTTTGAACAGCTAATATTAGCTGCTTTTGAGCAATAAACCTGAAAGTAGTCGCATCTTGTTCGTTAATTCATACTCTTTAATTTGGTGTTCATCAGTTCATCATAACCACCTTTTTTCCAAAAAAAGATTTTTCGAAATTTGAAAAGAAGTGAAAAAATTAAATAAGGAATTTGCCCAAGTGAGCTTTTGATATAAATAGGTAATTTTCAGTAGTAAAAACGAGCGCTGAATTCAAAAATCTGGTCGAAATTTTCATTTAGTTTAATGAAAATTAATTATTTTAATTTAAAAATCGATCAAAAATCACGTGACTGAAAACGCGATATGATTGGTTCGAGAGAATTCTACGTCACGGGTCATGAACTTCTGCTTTGGATATTCACCCGTTCTGTTTGCATCGCGCGTGTGTATTCTTTCATATACAAGCGTGTATAATCATCGTTCTTTTTTATTATTAGTAAGATAGACATGGAATAAGGATTTGTTATCGAAAAAGGATCGTTTCGAACTCGAAACGATTATTTTGGAAACGTTCGTCCCGGAGCTCCCGATTCCTCAAAAACGTATCGTCCACCATATTGTTTTGAGATTCCGAAGCGCATTTTGATTGCTTTTACACTTTTTGTGGCCCGTTTTAATAGTTTTAAAAAATCTAAAACAGCTATTTATTACCAAAATAAGTCCTCAGACGTTAAAATATTACGAAAGTAATGGACATCTAGTGTCTTACTTGTGGTGTTTCTTAACAGATTGCAGCACAAAGGAAGCTATGTGGAAACAATTGATTAGTTCGTGAATACGGCCCTTACTTTCGTATTGATTCTTATCATTAATAACCGATGTATTTACTTATTATAGAAGTTTTAAAGAAATATTGGAAGTATATAGTACTGTTTCTATTGGTAAATACTGTTTGAAATAAATTCCTCCCTTTCATATCGTATTTTAGCTATATCATTTGTTTGAACCTTGAAGTTGGGAACATAAACATAAAAATAGTAATACTCTAGCATAAAAATTTTTGTTGAATATGAAGAAAATCAAAAAATTTCAATACATTTTCAAAGGCATCCCACTGTATAAAAAAAGTTCATGAATAAGTTAGGTTAAAAAGCAAATAGCCTTACAATTTCTTTAATGATATTTGAGTAATAATATAAAAAAATTAACAATGAAAAAGAACTATAATCACTGAAAAAATATATTTTCTCTTTTATAAACTATTTAGTTAAGTTTATTTTAACTTTATTAAAGAAATTTAGCCAGAAAAAGTAATTATTAAATTTGAACTGTATATTCATCTTAAAAGTGAATTCTCTCACAAAAATCACGCACATAGCAAATAATAAAAATAAACTAGAACAATTTTAAGAATAGTCCCCAACTAAAACATCCTTCATATATCCTTCTTCCAAGCCCCCTGATGACGAGGCATGGATGGAGTTCCTGGTTCGTACTTTTTAATCTTCATATAACAGTGGTTTTTTAAATAGTACTACTAGAAGAGTTAGAAATTCAAGTACCATAGGAATTTTGCACCATTTATCTCGAACTTTTTTAACTTTTGGAACACAAAAAAATAACTTTCCCGGAGTTTTGCTCGTCGAGTTTTTACACTCCGGAACAATGCAGTACTTGTAGACCATAATTCAAAGCTGCGAAATAGCGATTTCCATTTCCAATACACGGCGTATCGCACTCTACCCAAGATCGTTCGTGACCTGTGACGTCACACGCTGAGCTCAACCCGTTTTAGCACAGTTCGAAACGGGCGATATTTAAAAATTTTTTTCTATTCGAAAAACATTTCCGATTAACCTGAAATTTTGCACATAGCTCTTTTTTAGCATGGAGTATCAATTAAAAATATAAAAAAAATCGGGCAAATTCCTTATTGTTTTTCAAAACTTTTTTATTAAGAAAATTTAAAGCATTTCAACTTCTAAAATAAACATTTGTACCTAATTTCAAGTTACAAATAAAATTTAATCATGTAGAAAAAATAAAAATCTTCGAAATATTGGAAATCCCTGTTCGTTCTACACAATCAGCCATCAGAGGCAAGATTTCATTTCCCGCCAAGGGTTCAAAGATGATTGATGAAAAAAATTATTACAAGTGGCACACTTGACATATGAAAATCATAAACCGTTATATTATTGGAACCATGGGCGTAGCCAGGGGGAGGCAGGGAGGGGCAGCTGCCCCCCCTAAGTCCTGAGGAATTTACTATTTAAACCTTTATTATTGTAATAAGTTGTTCATTAAAATCATAATTCTACCTAAAAATGTAGGTCCAAATTTGGGTTTACGTGTACCAAAAAACAGTTTGAATCCCTGTTCTTAGGGTCAAATTTTCGAACATTTTTTGGGGGAGGGCAACCAGGCCCCCTTTTAGTATTTAAACCTTTCACACTTTTTTGTAATAAGTTCATTAAAATCAAAATTTTACCTAAAGATGTTTGTCCAAATTTGGGTTTACTTGTACCAAAAAACAGTTTAAAACCCTGTTCTTAGGGTCAAATTTTCAAAAATTTTCTGGGGGTGGTCCCCCAGACTACCTTTGAATCTTGAACCTTTATTGCTAGAGACTTTTTTATAAGTTTTTCTTGGAAGCAAATTCTACCTAAAAAAGTGTAAAAAATCTGCATTGAACCTATTAATATGGATAAAAGGGGCTGAAAAACATTTTTAGGCCCCTCCCGAAATAGATTTCTACTCGCCAGCACTCATTCAAAATTTAATAAAAGAGCTAACGCTCCCACCAAGGGGGGTAGAACAAAAAACTACTTTTAAGTGTCCGATTACAAAAACAAAAACCCTCATTGTTTCCACGCTACCCACAAAACTTTTACATTAATTTCATTAAAGGTCAAAAACCCCTCTTGAAACAATACTGTGTCTACGGCCCTCTCTCACGGGGCTTTAAAATTGTTCTCCACAAACATAAAAAAGTCGACCCTGCTTGCCCCCCCTAAGCGGAACCCTGGCTACGCCCATGATTGGAGATTGGAACACTGATCGAAAAAGGTTCACCATCTCCCACATCCGTAAAGAATAATGTAAAAATCAAAATTACTTAGTTAACTAAAGATATCACTAGATGGCAGCTGGAAACAAATGAACAATAATCCCTGAGTTGTTATAATCAAGAACGAGCCAAAAGCAAAGGATATAGCCAAGTGTCAACAAAAGTCACTGACAAAAGTAGCCAACTTGGCAATAAGTAGAAGTTGTAGTAGGTAATGGCTCCCAAAGAGGCTGAAACAAACAACATTAAACTATCTAATAGCACTTTCCTTTAAATTTTAACACTAGATAATGTATAAATACAGCAAATTCAATTTTTCCAGAGAAATGGATTTACGGTGTCTTTTCTGTAACAATCAATCACTTATCATATTTATCGCCAAAGAACATGATAAACCTAGTCATTTGGCGATTGTTTTGATGTGTAAATCCCGATGTTTACCCTGAAGTGGTGTGAGCCGATGCACGTTTGTTTTGTCTGTTTGTTACTTACCACTTCGTCATCCTACTGTAGATATTTCTGCGACTGCGCAGGCAGATATGTTTGACAACAAATCATAAATGGAGATATGACTGCATTAAGTTTATTATTTTAATTGAAGAGTGTTTCCTTCTTTTTTAGCTTAAATAACTTTAAAAATCTTCATAAACCAAATGAGAGTTAGATTAGTTTGA
Organism: Tetragnatha versicolor; assembly: GCA_024610705.1. Taxonomy (NCBI): domain Eukaryota; kingdom Metazoa; phylum Arthropoda; class Arachnida; order Araneae; family Tetragnathidae; genus Tetragnatha; species Tetragnatha versicolor. The sequence goes on from JANDEH010000010.1 coordinate 29,849,974, forward strand.
ATATGGAAAATACAGGAATGTCCAGGGTCAAGTTCGGAGCTTGCGCAAAAGCCCCTCTCGTTGGATGCCGAAGTGAAGGAGTAACTATTTTTGTTTCAGCAATCTTTCTCAGCTGAGCGCGTATTTTACTCGAACTGTCATCTGTTGTTGGTTGTTTAGATGCCGCTAAAGTTGCATTTCTGAGAAGCGTGTGCTCAAATTTGTGATCAAAACTGATCAAATGTCTTCCAGTAAAAATATCAAGCCTCAGACTTTGGACATTTCTTCACAAATTGGGAATATGGATGTCCCATTCATTTGTGATGCAGCAAGTAAAATGTTCGTAAGTGCAGCCAAAGTGATGGTTATATTTCAAGGATCCCGATTAAAAAGTACTAGTCCAGTGGTTGTGAAGCTACAAACTCTGTTTGATTCAGTTGCATTTGTAATCAATGATAAACCTGATGAGAAGATAAATAGGCAAGATGTAGACTTATTAAAACAACGAGCATTGAAGGCTATCGAAGAAGGTAAGAAGCTGATAATTTTGAACTCCAGTTTCTCAAATTTGAGTCTAAATCGTTTTTATGCAGCTCTAGCGCACAAAGCTTCTTATCTGATTTTAGTAATACCGCCTGTGATTAATATTCTTAGTGGAAACTGGTTTTTATCAAATAAGTATCAACCATTATTTTGTGCTTGGTACCTCCATGAAGTTGATTCATATGCTCTATGCTTGGAAGCTAGGAGAACAATTTTATCCATTTATGATTATATATCAGAATTCTTCAATCAGTTTGCTTCAGATAACATTTTACCGGATAATTTTGAAAGGAGCTACCAGATGAGATGCGACTCCAGAGAAATAAAAACTTGTGTTTCCAAGATTTTCAGAGACAAAAATGACGTAAATATGTATTTTGAAAAGCCTGCTGTTAAAAAAAGTTATGGTAAAAGTACGAGACTTGAAATTACTGCTATTGTGGTTACTCCTGACTCGATATTTGCCAGGGTAAAGTTGAATCCTCATCAAATGGAACTTTATGACATGGAAGAAAAGAGCTATCAGATACCTCGTTACCCGTCCATTTTGTACAAACAATCACTCAAGGGTTTGCCAGATATAAAGCTTAGTTCTTGTCCGTGTAGATGCCGTCAGACTTTAAGATCTGAACCTCAACGTGAGATAATTTCTTATGTTGCTAATCCTGGGGAAGTCAAATACGCCCAAGCTCATATCAACTTGGGTTTTATTCCCAACTCACCAGTTCATAAGAGAAATGTTGATGCCAGTTTAGCAGCTGAAATAGAATCAGAAATCATGGATCTGGCAGTTGATATAGATTTGCATGATTTAGAAGAATATTTTGTGAAAAAAATTGACAAGATTTGGTATATTTTCTTAAAACAACCTTTAACAGTTGAGGCTTTTTTTACTACCTGTTGCAAACCTCAATAAGCTTTTAAGAATAATTGGGTATGTATATTAAGCCATTTGACTTTCTGCCAAAACAAAAGTAAAGCTCTACTAATGAGTAATTATGTCATTTATGAAAATCAATCATACTAATATTGAAATATGTTTCTATAATCTATATAAAAGGCTGTGAAATAGTTTTTGTTGTTATTGTATTGAAGTATTTATGATGTAAAACTTCAAAATTTGTTGATATGTATTTGTTGTTGTATTGCACTACAAAATTTTCTATGACTTTCAGTTTTTCTATGATGGTAGCTTAATATTTTTGCTAATTCATAATTCATAAGGGGCCCTCCATAAATGATGTCCCTTTTTTCACAACATTTTAGACCTCCCTTTGCTACATCTCATGCTCTCCTACCTTTAATATGTTTGCAATTAGGTTGGTAAGAATCTGAGACCCAATTTTTTTATTCAAGTTCCACCCCTCCTTATAATTTCAAAGTGAACTCTTATTTAGTTAGTATGAATTGTATAATAATGCTGTTTAACCCTTTTAATAGAGCTAGACCTATGATGTCCCATCGATAAAGCTTGTAACATCATTGTTGTTGTTGATACCTCATCAGTCTTCTATAGTACTAGATTACAACCTTTCCTGTCAGTCACATCACAAGCTGACGCAAGAAGACTCCACACTTTCTAGCTACCTCATTGGTGATAAAGAAATAGCGAGCGATTCTCGGAATGGCCAATAAGGTAGCTAAGAAGTATGGCGTGATCTTATGTCAACCCGTGACATCACTGACAGGAAAGGTTGTAATCCAGTATAGAGCTTCAGACATTTGCTTAAGGATCACATAACGATGTTTCAACAACAATGTTACTAGCTTTATTGATAGGACATATGTCCCGCCTTATTAAAAGGGTTGAACTATATTTTCAAGAGAAAATTGTGGCACAGCTTCGTTAAGAGTCGACAAGCTGCCATGTTTACCCACAGCTCAAATTAGATCTATATGGTTATGTCATCATTTGAGCTGTGGGTAAACATGGCGGCTGGTCGACTCTTATCAAAGCTGTGCCATAATTGTTACTTAGCTTCTTTTTGTTGATTTTCTATGTTTGATGTCAACATTCTGACCCCCTTTGTCACAAATTGATGAACCCCCTCCTTTCTCTTTCCAAGTGTGATGTCATTTAGGGACAGCCCCTAAGCTTTCCATTCGATTGTCATAGTTGTACCTGGCTCATTTGGCAAGTGAAAATATAAGTAGCAGAGAGAATTATAAAGCTGCAATCCAGAGAGTGATTATTAAATTTTATAATAAAATGGTCATATTTAAAGAATCGAGGCCTTAGTAATATTCATTTTGATTCCAGTGTATTTCAATACAATAAATCTAAAACCACCATTAGCATCTCTTACAAGGGGAGGATACCAACGTGTCATCACCGATTCGGTTCATTTTTGGTGTGCAAGTAGTGCATGACTAGGACATCAATTTGTGAAAATATTAAGAAGCAACTCTCAAAAGTTTAGGAGAAAATCGCGATTAAAAATTTTAACATGTAGTCATATATCTAAAAAGATTCGTATCGTGCAAGCAGATCGTGGCAAAGAAGTAAGAGCTGCGACTCCCAATCCAAAGGTTCCGGGTTCGTTCCTCGGTGGGTGTCATAAATTTTATTTTTATTTTCCATACAATTAAGAGTACAGATACGAAATAAAATTAGAATATTTAATTACTAATTTTAAAATTTTTTTCTTGTTAAAAAAATTTTTTGGTTATTTTATAATATTTTCAATACGATCATAAAAATTGGATTTAATTATTATTTTTTGGGGAAACAAGGAATGAAAATATTTTTTCAAAACAAAAAAAATAGTTTTCATTTTTATAGTTGTAATATTTTCACAAATTGATGTCCTAGTCATGCACTACTTACACACCAAAAATGAACCGAATCGGTGATGACACGTTGGGATCCTCCCCTTGTTAGTGCATTTCCCAGATTGTAAAAAATTTAAATATAAATAATACATTTTAAAATCTTTAAAATATAGAGAAAAAGTACTATTTTTCTAACAATTATATTTTTAATAATATTACTAGTGTGGGTATATTTCTGTACTGAAACAAATAAATTATTTTTTGAGGCATAGCTAGGCATTGGCTATTGTCTGTCTTTCCTTGCTAGGCGGTTAGTGTAACCCCAAACGGACAACCATTCACTCCCTAGGGTTGGGGAGGTATAGAGAGAGATTAAGCCAACAACCCCACCTGCCTTCCCTCTTCTTCAAAGTAGAAGGTGCTATTTAGCCTAGCTAGCTACCCACATTTCCTGCACCCCTACTTCACCATGGATTTCCCAGTTCGCAACCGCCTAGCAAAGAAAGACAGGCTGTATCATTGACATCCTTGGCCTTGCAAAGTCTTTGGAAGAGAAATAAACACACATAGAGGAGATAATTTTTTTTTAAATTTGCCCATGCTACACTGACCTAGATAACCTAATAACTAGGCATATCTTTCTCACCTAAAAATGTTAACATGGATATTAATGGTTGCTTTCACCCAGCTGAGTAATAAAACTTAAAAATTAATCTCATGAAGTAAGGGACCCTAGTTACATGATTGCCCCAAATACACAGATCTCCTCTTATGCTTTTTTTTATAAATCTTAAATGAGTTTATACAATAAACTTGAGACCTTGAGAAAAATAACTCCGCCATTCCTTGATTTGGTCGGGCAAGACCAATGTCAGTAATTCTAAGATTTAGTAGAAAGTAAAAACCACTTCCATTTAAAAAATTTTGTGAAAGTAACTTAGAAGTAGCAATTTATTAATTGGAGGATTAAATCAATTTTCTCAGGTATACTATGTACAAGTGACTAGGATTTTCCGAAACTATTTGGTCAGTTTATACTATACAAAAAAGGCAAATATCACTATTGACTTCAGAATCAGTGATTTTGATCCTTTTAACTGTGATACATTTCATAGGGAAGACAGAAGAACTTTTTAAAAAGCTAACTCAAAATATTTCTTGTTTTGTTTGGATTCAAGTTTAAAACAATGCTTTTGTCTTCCCTATTAATATGCACAAACATGTGCATATTTCAAGTCAAAACTAGATTTAGGAATCAATTGGTCAATTAATTACATCTATTTTCAAATCTTGTTTTAAAAGTTATTCTGGTAAAACTACTTTGTATAATATTCTTAACACTTATAGTTACGAAAAAAAGGGTATTTTTTTAGGAAGCTGGTTGTTTGAAAATTTAGGTACTTTTGTATAAGCCTGTTATGTTTTTCCTAATCCCAATATATTGCCACAAACTAAATATAATACCAATATTAGAAATGGTTGTAACTGAATGAGGATCAGAAATCAAACAACAAGTTAGTTTATTATAAGAGTCGTAACTAGACTTGTTTCATGGGGTTGACTCAACATTATTTCCAGGGTACCCCTTTAGGAGTACTTATACACATTAAGTTCTGGAGTACTTTTACGAAAGATTTGAACTTAAATGCACTAAATGTCAAAATTTATAACCAATGTGAACTGAAGTAAAAATCCAAGCGTGGGAATCCTCCCATAGAAATTTTTTGAAAATTTCCTCTCAAAGTAGTGTTTAGGGCCAAGATCCTCCCCCAAAATATGTCTTGAAATTTGCCCCTTTTAAAAAGTGTATTATCCAGGGGTGCAGAATATGTCCGAACGATGTTCGGGGGAAATTTTTGCCCCAGATAGAAAGGAAAACTAAAACAATTGAATCATCAATAGCCGACAAACGAATATTTTGGGTAGTGACTGCATCATAACCTCCAATTTTAACGGAAATCAGGTGAAAACTCTGGAATTTCGGATGTAGAGTGGGAAAACAACGGATCTGCGCAAAAAATCTTAGTTTCCTGGGTGAATGTCTGAAAGTTGGCTTTTCCTTGCTTTTTGTTTAGTATGCAGGAAAAACAACGTATTTCACTGAAAAGTTGAGTTAATTAAGGAGAAATTTACAGGTAGCTTAAATTTGAGAAGGATAGATAATTTTTCATATTTTAAGAAAAGAGGCACTTCTGAACTAAGATTATAAGTGTGTAAGAAAGACTAAAAAGAGATTATAAAGATCATTAGAACTTAAATTTTTATGGATTATGCGAAAATATGGAATCTGAAAAAGAAAATTTATAATTGAAAAAACTCTAACTTCTTTGAATGAAATCTCATTTTGGGGGAAATTTGGTTGAAAACAAATCGTGTTCTGGGGAAATTTTGGGCCCTGAAACATTTTCTGCACCTCTGGTATTATCTAGTTTTGAGACCCTTTTGGGCTACACTAGAGGACCGTCCATTAAGCGGCAGAATGTTCAAGGAAAATAGTGTTAATAGACGTCAAAATTTCAAAGAAGGTTTGAGGGTCATCCCCCAGAATTTTTTTTAATGTTACCCTTATGTTTTATCCCATTTTAGCCCTTTGGGTTACACCTGAAGAAGTTGTAGAATTAATTCCCTAAGAATTCCACTTGTTGAGTTACAGAATTGTCAAGGAAAAGTAGTTTAAAAATTTATGTCATAACTTTTGTCATTCGCTGTTGGGCACTATCTGACATTTTCTTTGGTGGCATTTTCAAATTCAATGGGCTAATGCGTAAATACCATAATTTTGTAAGAAACCTTTCATTAATATCATAACTTCTATCTTTACTAGAAACTATTTCTAAAGTTCTCATCAACTCCCAGTTTGGAACCAATTCTTTGACTGTTTAACACTATTTTTAAACTGAATCATTTTACCTAAAAAAAGGAGTTTGATGTATTATTTTTTTTTAAATTGCTTCACTGAATTTATTTACTTGAATCATAAATTCTGTTAAACTTTGCATAAAATAAATTTTTGTTAAAAGTTTAAACTCAACTCTATTTTGACTGTAGTTCATGTATAAATGTATATCATTATTATATATATATATATATATATATATATATATATATATATATATATATATATATATATATATATATATATATATATATATATATACAGGGTGTTTCAAAATTGCGTTGCACGGCTTTTATTCGGAACCAGCACCTCCTAGGGTCATGGAAGTAAGGTCTACCCCTAGGTAAGTGACCCTGGAAAATTCATTGAGATGACCTACAGCGCCCCTAGCGGCGAAATTAAAAAGTTAAAAAAATTAATTTAAAAACTAAAGGAGATAGAGCAAAAACCTCAGTGAGAGTATTGTTGCCAACGTCAAGAAGAACTCATTGAAAAAAATTTGATCAAAATATCTGGAATATTCGCGGAGATATTAGCATGTGAAAATAGCACTTTTTCGGGGGTCAAAAAGTAAAAAGTTCGCATATTTGCAAATTTTTTTTATTTTTTGATAAAATTTTGTGTTCTTTCAACTAAAAAAACACAAAACTACACAATAACACTGAAAAATTTGCAAATATGCGAACTTTTTACTTTTTGACCCCCGAAAAAGTGCTATTTTCACATGCCAATATCTCCGCGAATATTCCAGATATTTTGATCAAATTTTTTTCAATGAGTTCTTCTTGACGTTGGCAACAATACTCTCTGTGAGGTTTTTGCTCTATCTCCTTTAGTTTTTAAATTAATTTTTTTAACTTTTTAATTTCGCCGCTAGGGGCGCTGTAAGTCATCTCAATGGATTCTCCAGGGTCACTTACCCAGGGGTAGACCTTACTTCCATGACCCTAGGAAGCGCTGGTTTCGAATAAAAGCCGTGCAACGCAATTTTGAAACACCCTGTATGTATATATATATATATATATATATATATATATTTATTTTTATTTTTTTTTTTTTTAACTATTGTATGTTACTTGTTATTCATTGAACATTTTATGAACAAGTCAATTTTATTGTGACACATTGTGCCTCAGACTTAACCCTTTCACAACCATAAAAAATTACCTAAATTCAAATGCATTTTTACATAGGTTAGTTTTATTATATTTTTGATAAATATCTTGTATAAACTATAATTGAAGAAGGACTAAAAAAGGTTAGGCAGTAAAATAATATAACTAAGTTAATCATGTTATGTCAGTATGCTAAATCATGTGAATCATCTAAAAGTATCTTTTAGTCAAAGACAATGATATCAAGGAGTATGCAAATTTATTCAATTAAAATATAGTATGAAAAAAGTTAAGTTAATTAGTATTTGCAATTTATGATGCTTCAGTGAATCTTAATACTTTATTTAATACATTTATTTAAGGACCCATATTTTGACTTTCGGTACACACAAGCATTGACTGTACATATGTGCTCTGAATATTGCAATCACCAATTTGTTTTCTTATTTTTGGTGTATTTAAATAAAAAAGGCTGTTATTTGAGTATTAATTTATTTGTACTTTTTATTATTTATTTGTCTTTGGATCGTTTGTGAAAGAAGTTTTGACTTTCTTTTGTATGATTTTTTTAAAACTAGTAAGTTGTACATGATGTTGAAAAGTCCGTTTCATAGCCTTTATTTGGAACTAATGCTAACGAGGGGTATAGTCATAGGGGGGGGGAGGTAAGTAACAAAGTAACCAACCATAAGTATATACAGGGTGTTTCAAAAGTCCGTTTCGCGGCTTTTATTTGGAACCAACGTATCCTAGGGTTATGGAAGTAAGGTGTACCCCTAGGCAAGTGACCCTGGAGAATTCATTGAGATGACTTACAGCGTCCCTAGCGGCGAAATAAAAAAGTTAAAAATTTATATAAAAACTGTAGGAGCAAAAACCTCAGTGAGTATTGTTGCCGACGTTACAATTTTTTGATTGAATTTTGCCTTTATTCAACTAAAAAAACACAATAGGGGCCATTCAAATATTACGTAAGCGCTTTTTTGGTCATTTTTAACCCCCTCCCCCTTGTCAGCAAGGATAAGCAAACCTCAACCCCCCCCACCAAAAATACTTAAGATATTGCCGGACCCCCCCCTCCTGAAATTTTGGCATCCCTTTTAATAAGTACTGTTTTTTTTCTCCTTGAAAATTAGGTGACTTATTCAAGCAGCTGTCCTTTTTCAAAAATGAGTCTAAACATTACTTTTCGGGGTTAAATTTCAAAATGTTTGGGGGTTCTATCCCAAGAAAAAAGTGCTTATGTCAGATTTCCCGATTTTTTTTGTTAAATTTTTTTTTGGCTGAGTTTTGAAATTATTTATATAAGAAACAAGATTTTTGGAAAATGCAGTATCTTACGTAAGCATCACTCATATCCCCCTCCCCCCTTGTCAGGAAAAATAAGCAAAGAGCAAACCCCCTCCCCCCCCTTAGGTGCTTACGTAATATTTGAACGGCCCCATACAACTAAAAAAATTTACCACATAACAGAACTAATTTTATCCACTATCCCCCTCTGAATTTTTTCTGGACTACTGCACATAAGGTTATACTCAGGGACATATCCAGATTGAGGTTGGGGGATATCCACCCAAAAATGTCAAATTTTACTTTTTTGACCATAGAAAAGAACTTCTTTTCTGGATATACCACTGGTTGTAGTATACAGGGTGTATCTGAAATGGTGCAACAAACTTTCCGGGATGATAGGTAGACACCTAGACAGGTCAGTCAGTATAAATTAGGATAGGGGGTCCCAGGGAGTTAAAACTGGAGCGACACCCTAAAAAAATCATTGAAAAATTCTATTTGTAGAAGAACTATTATTGGTAAAAATTTAATTATGGTCTTTAAAATTTTGGTTTAATATGATCTTTAAAATTATTTTAAAAGTCTTCACTTTAAAATTTTATTGTGAAAAAAGTTAAAAAAACACAAAAAAATGTGAAAACTCTGCCAAAACCTTATTTTGTACTTCGAAATCCTATTTTTAAAGAATTTAAAGGAATTCAGGTAAATGTGGGTATAGTGGACACTTAAAGGAAAATTTTTGCTTAAATTCTCAATAAATACCAACCTATTTGCTTGAAAACGGTTATCATCCTATTTTAAGGTTAATTGGATCTTCTCCTTTCGATTTTATCATTAACAATTTTAATTAGATTGGTTAAAGTATTTTTGATTAATTTTTAAAAAGTACTCCAAATTGCATCTACTGTCTGTCTATCACGAGAAAAGCTCTGGCCGTCGCTAGTTCACATAAGCGGTCATAAGGATTTTTTTAATTTACCTTAGTAGGCTCATGTGAACTAGCCACACACAGCCAGAGCTCTTCTTGTGATAGACCAGTGGTTTGTTTCCCAACAGGTGGTCCGTGAGGCCATCGGAGGTGGTCCGCCGCGAGAGGATTTTTAAACATATCCAAAAATTTGTTATAATTAAAAAATAGTTTTCCACATCACATATCCCATAAAGTAGTAAAAATCCATAAATGAAAACCCAAATATCATTCGTCTCATAAATAAGAATTGTTAGGTTCTCTTTCTCTCCCATGATTCATTTGTTCATTTCACTCACGTTATTAAACTGTTTTTGTCTGAATTCTAATTGTTTATAAACTTTTTCATCATCTTATAACCAAAAAATGTTCAAATGCATTAAAGAAATAAACAATTTTTAGTTTCTTTTTTCGTTTAATTCTCAAAACAATTTCATTAAGAGCTCGAAATTTTTATATTATTATTACAACATGTCCTGTTATACGCAAGGTCATAACAGGAATGTTGCGCCAGACCACTTCTGAAAAGTTTCTGAATTTGAAAAAACTGCATTAAAAACACAATGCTGAGTTTCCTGGAAGAAAGAGTTGTTAAATTTTAGTAGTAGCATTATGAAATAAGCAGCCTATGAAATTCTGTTGTAAGCGGGCCTCTTTAGAAATCCACCACTGGCTTTAACCCTTTATCTACTGCATTATGATTTTGTGCAATTTTTTTTCATGCAAATATTTGTTGTTAATAGATATACGCAGGGCTCGATTTCTAAAAAAAGAGGTACTGGAACGGTAAAATTATTGGTATCAAAACTGAAAAGGCGAATACTTAGATTGTACTAGATTAGGGAGATTGTTCTAACTTAATTATTGTTTATTGTATAAGACGATGAACTCTTTTTACAGTGGGTTATACTAGAGAGCCTGTATACGAGAGAGAGGCGACGACTCGATTAAAAGCGTCTCTGCGCATCCAATTCTGTCCAAACTGTATCATGCCACTTGTCTCGCGTCCCATGCTAATCCTATGGAGGGAAACCTGTTTACCGATCTGCGCGCGCTATACTGAGTTGTCACCTCTCTTGTATACAGGCTCTCTAGGTCAGAGGTCGGCAACTTGCGGTTCGCGAGCCGCATGCGGCTCTTTCGATGTAAAGTTGCGGCTCTCCAGTTCCATATTTCTCCAGTTTCCAAAAATTTCGGGAGAGAACTCCCAAACACTCCTCAAAATTTCGGAATATGTGCTGTTTTTCCTTGAAAATTCGGGGTATTCCATGTCAAATCAACACAGTTTTGGGACATTTTAGGACTTCAAGTCTCAGATTTTCTTGATTTTTGGTATGCAGTAAGTCATCATAGAGATATGAAAAAATGCCAAATTTCAGCTTCCTAGCTCAAATACTTTTGAAGTTATAAAGTTTTGAATTTTCCTCAAAAAACTGCACTTTTTGACATCTTTGATTGCCTGTAAGTTGGAAACCAATTATAATACAGTCTTGGGAGTGGTATCATTGTAAAGCCCATTCGTGGGGCTTTAAAATGATGTGCAGCAATACTGGGTCACCATTAAATTTTTTTTTGAAATTTTAAAATTAAATTTTAAAATTTAAATATCTCAAAAAATGGTATTTTTAAAAATCTGAAAAAATTACCAAAAATAGTTTGTGTTGACTACTTACTTATGGCAAAAGCTTGTGATGGGATCTCAATGGGATCAGGTGATAATAAGCACCCAAAAAACACATGTTTTATGAAAACTGTAAAGATATGTACTAATGAAGATATTTTTATGTACTAATTTTTCTTCATTGAGTATGTAGAATATGTAAAATATTAGAAAAGTTGGGATTTCCCATATTAACAAAAAACTAAGCAAATTTTAAAAATTTCAAATTTTTTAAAATTTTTAAATTTTGTAGTACAGGCATGTGATACATGTCTATATGCTATATTTTAGTGCTATTTACGAATATCAGGCCAACTTTTGAATAAAATTTAGAATAAGTGTGGAAAAATTGAATAATTTATCTTTAATAACTTCTTTTGTTTAAATTGCTTCAATTTTTCCACACTTAATTTAAATTTTATTCAAAAGTTGGCCGAATATTTGTAAACAGCACTAAAATATAGCCTATAGACATCTATCACATGCCTGTACTATAAAATTAAAAAATTTTAAATTTGTTTAAAATTTAAATTTTTTGAAATATTTTTTGTCTTTTTTAAATTTTAATAATTTTTTGAATGATTCATTACCAAATATTGTCAAAATATTTTCTGTTCCATTTGATATAAGGATTTCACCCCCTGTATCTTTTTCAAAGTTTATTTGAAAAATTAATTATTAAACTAATGACTAGATCGTAAATAGAGGTTTTTATATATATATATATAACTATAATATCCATGGAAAAGGACCTTGGTAAAGATGCTTATGATTTAAAAAAGTTGATTTTTAAAATAACACAATGTTACACACACAAAATAACATATAAAAATAGTCCCTTGAAAGTTTGAAAAGAAAATAACTTTTAATTTTTACATGTTATTTTGCGTTAAAAATTGTGTTGTTATTTCAAAAATTAACCTTTTTTAAATAATGAGGCATTTACCAAGGTTCTTTATCCATGGATATTAGTTAGATAGCTTTATAAAAAACCTCAATTTATGATCTAGTCATTAGTTTAATAATTAATTTATTAAAATAAACTTTGGAAACAATATAGGGGTGAAATCATTTTATCAAATGAAACAGAATTTTTTTTGACAATATTTGATGATAAAAGATTTAAAAATATAAAAATTTTAAAAAGACAAAAAATATTTCAAAAATTTAAATTTTTAACAATTTTAAAACTTTTTAAATTTTGTAGTACAGGCATGTGATAGATGTCTATAGGCTATATTTTAGTGCTGTTTATGAATATGCCAACTTTTGAATAAAATTTAGAATTAGTGTGGAAAAATTGAAGCAATATAAACAAAAGAAGTAATTAAAGATAAATTATTCAATTTTTCCACACTTATTCTAAATTTTATTCAAAAGTTGGCCTGATATTCGTAAACAGCACTAAAATATAGCATATAGACATGTATCACATGCCTGTACTACAAAATTTAAAAATTTGAAATTTTTAAAATTTGTTAAATTTGCTTAGTTTTTTTGTTAATATGGGAAATCCCAACTTTTCTAATATTTTACATATTCTACATACTCAATGAAGCAAAATTAGTACATAAAAATATCTTCATTAATACATATATTTACAGTTTTCATAAAACATGTGTTTTTTGGGTGCTTATTATCACCTGATCCCATTGAGATCCCATCACAAGCTTTTGCCATCAGTAAGTAGTCAACACAAACTATTTTTGGTAATTTTTTCAGATTTTTAAAAATACCATTTTTTGAGATAATTAAATTTTAAAATTTAATTTTAAAATTTCAAAAAAAAATTTAATGGTGACCCGATATTGCTGCACATCATTTTAAAGCCCCACGAATGGGCTTTACAATGATACCACTCCCAAGACTGTATTATAATTGGTTGCCAACTTACAGGCAATCAAAGATGTCAAAAAGTGCAGTTTTTTGAGGAAAATTCAAAACTTTAAAAATTTATAACTTCAAAAGTATTTGAGCTAGGAAGCTGAAATTTGGCATTTTTTCATATCTCTATAATGACTTACTGCATACCAAAAATCAAGAAAATCTGAGACATCAAGTGTGAATGAGTGTGTTGATTTGACGTGGAATACCCCCTGTGATTTATAAGGAGTGATCCTAATTTGGTCATAATAGAAGTTCTAAAAAACGAATTAAAAAATTATTTTAGGAGAAAATTTCCAAAATTTTTCTGAAGTGGGATCCTCACCCCCTCTCTTTAGTTTGCGGTTAATTTTAACTATACTATTTTTCCTTGAAAATTCTGCCACTTAAAAAAATGAGGGGTGCTCTTTGGTTGTAATCCAAAAAGGCCTAAAAATGAGCTACAAAGCTATTTTGAAATAGAAATTTCGAAAAAAATTTCTGGAGGAGGACCCCCAGATCCTCCAATTTTTCTAGGAATTTACTTTGTTTACACAATTTTGAAATTAATTTACATAATGTAAGTCATCTACAACTTCATGTAAAAAAGTACCCGAACCCGAAAGGAGGTACCTCAGAAAAAATGAGTAAAAAATGCTCCCCAACTAAAATCAAATACAGGGTGTCCCATAAATAGTGGGTCACACTTCTGGAGGGGATAGTAGACACCTAGACGAGTCAGAATCACATAGGAATTGGGGGTCCCAGACCAAATCCCAGGGAGTTAAAAATGGAGCGACACCACAAAACAATTATTGAAAAATTCAATCTGTAGAAGAACTACTATTGGTAAAAACTTAATCATGGTCTCAAATTTTGGGGTTTAACATGATATTTAAAATCATTTTAACGTTTTCATTTTAAAAATTTTTTTACTACGAAAAAAAGTCAAAAACCACAAAAATATGTGAAAAATCTGCCAAAACTTTATTTTGTATTTAGAAATCCTTTCTTTTGATTTGATAATCTGAAAGATCATATTTTAAAACCCTTAAGTCCAAAGTTTCACGTAAATACCATCAATATTAAACGCTTGAGATCTAATTAAAGTTTGATTTTTGAGTGCGAAAACAGCTCAAGAAAACGAACGTTCAGGGAGAATCTACGAGTTACGGATAGATAATCGCTAACTTTCTTTTCTCTCCCAGTTTGGCGAAACATACCAAGCTCCTACTGATCGCCAAGACAGCTTGGGCGATTTGTTGTTGGCGAAAGTTGGCGAGGAATCTCGTATCGCAAATAATGGTGAGAAATTTAGCGAGCATCAATCCGTAATTCGTAGATTTTCCCTCAACGTTCCTTTTCTGGATCTGTTTTCGCAAGCAAAAATCAAACTTTAATTAGATCTCAAGCGTTTAATATTGATGGTATTTACGTGAAACTTTGGACTTAAGGGTTTTCAACTATGATCTTTCAGATTATCAAATCAAAAGAAAGGATTTCTAAATACAAAATAAAGTTTTGGCAGATTTTTCACATATTTTTGTGGTTTTTGACTTTATTTCGTAGTAAAAAAATTTTTAAAATGAAAACTTTTACAATGATTTTAAAGATCATGATAAACCACAAAATTTGAGGCCATGATTAAGTTTTTACCAATAGTAGTTCTTCTACAGATTGAATTTTTCAATAATTGTTTTGTGGTGTCGCTCCATTTTTAACTCCCTGGGATTTGGTCTGGGACCCCCGATTCCTATGTGATTCTGACTCGTCTAGGTGTCTACTATCCCCTCTAGAAGTGTGGCCCACTATTTATGGGACACCCTGTATATTAAGCATAGGGTGGGTTGGGGTAAAGTGGGTCTTGGAGTAAAATGGGTCAGTTATAGTTAATTCGTTATAAATCAAATTTAAATTGAATTTTTTTTCAATAATTTTTTAAATTATATTCTTTAATCTGTTGGCAACTTTTTTCGACTGTCAAAAATTAAAATTTATGAATTTGAGGACTGAAAAAATATTTAATTTGAACCGTAAATGATGTCATTGAAAAAACAGGGTTTACCAACTTCGAAATAACTATATATTGTAATAAATTACAGAAAACTTTTTAAGTTTTTTTTAAGTTTTTCATAAAAGAAAGTCCGAGAGACATTTCAAGCCAATCAGCTTAGAAAAATATAAAATATTTTATCTTTTATAACGATTATTTGTACTTCGGGTAAAATGGGTCATAGTTAGGAGGCCTTCTGTATTAAGTAAAAACAATGTTTTTAACTTATTTCCTTCAAATATACATTGAACTGTCAAACAAGTTTATTTTTTCTCCAAATGAAGTATTTTAATTGCTACTTTTGAACAATGTTCATTAACTTAGGTATTTTACAATTTCATTAAAGTACAACTTAAAAAAAAACTTTTCAGAGTAAAACGGCTTAGCCGATTGCCTTTTTTCTTATTTTCATGTATATTCATAATATATTTTTAACATCTTTTTGCAATGAGACCCATTTTACCCCACATTGGGGTAAAATAGGTCACTACTTTTGATGCTAAGTTTATAACCAACTTATAACTAAAAAATATTTGATAAAATTAGATGAAAATGTTCTAAAGGGTTGTAATGTCAAGATCCAATTGAAAGAAATCATTAAAAAGTAATAGTTTTGATGAAATAAAACTTAGAATGTGAAAGTACCTAAAAATTTACCCATTTTACCCCAACCCACCCTATACCATAAAAAGCAAAACAATTTGTTGTTGTTGTTGTCGTGTGCCACTTGGAATACCCAAGCTCCACAAGGATTCAAGGCAAAGGGGGTGCGGCTCCTGAGAAAGTGGGGCCCATAAATGGCAGGAGTCCGACTTCTGCCTCATGAGATGATAGATGCTGCCACTATCTATCGCCACCTCCACAATTTTGCCATGCATCTGAAGGGGAGGGAAATAGTCTCCAGACACCTGGACCCAAGGTAAACAAAACAATTTAGTGGCTCTTTAAAAACTGGGAAATTTTTTAAATTGTAACTTTTGGATCTTCCGTTTCAAAAGGTTGCCGACCCCTGCTCTAGGTTATACAGGGTGTATCTGAAATGGTGCAACAAACTTTCAGGGATGATAGAAGATACCTGGACGAGTCAGAATCACATAGGATTTGAGGGTCCCAGACCAAATCCCAGGGAGTTAAAAATGGAAGGACACCCCAAAAAATCATTGAAAAATTAAATATGTAGAAGAACTACTATTGGTAAAAATTTAAATAGGGTTACAAAAACAGTGGTTTATTATGATCTTTAAAATTATCTCAAACGTCTTCACTTTAAAATTTGTTTTATGAAAAAGTTAAAAAACCACAAAAAATTGTGAAAACTCTGCCAAAACCTTATTTTGTATTTCGAAATCATTTCTTTTGATTCGATAATCTGAAAGATCATAGTTGAAAACGCTCAAGTCCAAAGTTTCACGTAAATGTAATCAATATTAAACGCTTGAGATCCCCTGTTCAAGTTTGTTTTTTGGGTGCGCAAACAGTTTTCTAGAGCTGTTTCCAGAACAGCTGTTTGCGCACACAAAAAGCAAACTTTAACAGGGGGGATCTCAAGCGTTTAATATTGATTGTATTTACGTGAAACTTTGGACTCGAGGGTTTTCAACTATGATCTTTCAGATTATCAAATCCAAAGAAAGGATTTCGAAATACAAAATAAGGTTTTGGCGGAGTTTTCACATTTTTTTGTGTTTTTTTTAAAACTTTTTCATAAGAAAACAAATTTTGAAGTGAAGACTTTTGAGATAATTTTAAAGATCATATTAAACCACAATTTTTGAGACCATACTTAATTTTTTACCAATAGTAGTTCTTCTACGAATTGAATTTTTCGATGAATTAAAATATTTGGAATTTGTTTACATTAACTTGGAAAATCTTACGTAAGAATGGGTTTGACCCCCACCCTCCAAGTAAGGGTATATAGATATTTTTCAACCCCCTCCATCTCGGGACCCTTACGTAATTAATGAATGGCCCCTTATCAATGAACCATTAGTGTTGTTTTTTAAATTTGAAATATGCCTTTTTATATTTTTTGGTAGGATTCTTACTGTTATAAACTTAATCTGAAAATAAATGTGATAAGTTGAGTTCCAAGTACAAAAGGGGGGGGGTTTGGGGGTTCTCCCCCCCAAAACTTTTGGAAATTTGACCATAAAACAGGGTTTTAATTCATTTTAGGACTTTTTTCGAACATAGAAAGGTATCCGCTGGTCTGATGAATGGGTCTCGCGGGCGTTGTTAGGAGACCCCTGAAATAGAATATAATTTTTTTTTCCGAAAAAGGTTACGGAACGCCGCGCCGTTCCGGCTGAAATCGAGCCCACGTTAATAAAATACTCATCGTTGGGAAATTTAATCCACTACAGCTAATTAATTAAAGTTGTGATTACTTTTGAGTATCGTCAGTACACCGAGGGTTAAAATATTCTCACAATACAAAAAAAAACATTGATTTTCATACGAGTTTTAAGTCTTAAAAATAATACACTTTCCTTTTGAATTTAACTACTTTTGAGGGAACAAAACATTGAGTCCGATCAAAATGGCAGCTGAAAACACAACTTCAGTTTTAAATCTATTCGCATTTCCTGTTAAAATACTTATCATAGAACCCGTGTTGCCTTTTTCCGGGAAGAGGAAAACCAGAAGAGTGTTCCTGCAAAGTACCGTCAGTATATTCGTAAGGAATAAGGATGGTTATTGGTTATTCTATATAATTCTAAAGTTGGCACGCCTTGTAAGTACCGTCAGAAAAAAAGGGTTAATGAGTTATAATTCTGAGAAATGCCCATATTCAACACTAACCTGGTGGCACCACTGATTAGTATTTTAAGTGTGAAAACCATAAGCTTTACACCAAGAGTTGACCAGGTCAGGGTAAATAAGACAATTTAGTTGGCATCAGGGGGGGATTCGGGGATATAAATACCACAGAGAAAAATCCTAACAGAGGGTCCAAAACGATATATTCAAAAGTTGGACGGGTTGGAGGGCGCCACGATCAACTAAATGATTGACAGAGAGATCAAACCTGTGATTGGCTGTCACGCAATCTTCTATTTCGAAGGAAGAAGTTTTTCTCAACCAATCAGGCTTTTCCGTCCCGCCTCTCGTGACGTTGATGCGATCGCAGCGCCACCCAACCCATCCAACTTTTCGATTTCCATTAGCGCTTATGGCGACGGACTCTCTGTTCTAGTACTCTGTGATAAATACCTCCCAAAAGTCAAATAAATTTTTTTTGACAGTAGAAAATAAATAAATTTATAAAACTTGACGAATTCATTCACACCCTTTTAATAATGTCAGAATGCTATAGTTCCACTTTTCCATAAATACTGAGACTGGCAATGGCAGCTGAGATGGGTAGAAGGTATCTAATTGGCTCTAGAGAGTCTGGTCGAATCTTAATTTTAAACGATATTAAATGGGATAGGGTTATTTTAGTTGAAAGAATAAAATTATAAATAATGTTTTTTATTAAAGTAACCCCTATAAGCAAGCAAAAACAAGCATTTACTTATTTTTTTAAATGATTGAAATGAAACAAATCAACTGATAACTATGTCATGGTTATTCTAAACAAATTTATTATTTACATAGTTTGAAAACAGCAACAATTTAAAATAAAATTGACAATGCCGTGTAAATTTCTTTTGAATTTGATTATAGCAATATTTTACTTGAAAACTTAAGTAACATAAAAAATGAAATGTTTCAAAAACTGTGGTGTAAAAATACAGTATGAATGAAAAATGTACACAAATGATATATATAACATTTACAAATATGCTTAATAACTTAAATTCATGGTACTCATTAAGTACAAAAAAATTCATTGGAAAAAGTATGAATCAACATACACAATATTGTAAAAAGGTAGCAATAAATACGAATGGAATAACATTATGCTAACTTGGCACAACTTTAAATAAATGCCACAGGCACTAAAGCCTTATTTACACATGCTTAGTAAAACTGCTTACCAAATTTCAAAATGCATTTTTATAGAGTATAGGCTTAAAAATATGAAACAAGGGCTTTCCATGGAAAGTAGAAGACTAATATCATACCATGGAAAATTATATACTTTTGAAACAAAAACACTAACTTCCTAAATTCCGGCAATTAAGTTATTTTAACACAAAATTAAGTAATCCAGATGTGTGAATCACCTAATGATAAAAAAACACATAAATTAATGCATCAATCCCAAAATAGTTACACAGTATAAACTTTGGAAATGCCATGGAGTTTACTGGTGAAAATAACAAAACTTCATTACCCGGCTACTTAACAGCATTTCCACAGCCAGATGGGTTAATTTTTTGGAATTGGTCTCTATACTACATTACAATGTTTTTTGTCAGTGACGTCACAGGTTGACGTAGGAACGAACCTAACTTTCTAGCTATCTAATTAGCAAAAAAGACAGAATGAGCGAGTCATCTCTAACTCAGCAATTAGGTAGCTAAAAAGTATCCTACCTCAATCAGATTATCTTTATAAATCTATAATTTTTCTTCAACCTTCCCTAAAAACCTCTTGTTATATATATAAATGTTTACAAGCTTTTTACAATTTTTTTCCAACTGAAAACATGTTACACAATTATTAGTGAAACTTATTTTCTACTGTTTAGTGAGCAGTCCCACAAAGCTTGTGTAAGCAAGGCTTAATTCATTAACAAATTGGTATAAAATCTCACTAAACTTTTACCAAAAACACAACCGGGTTACAAAATGCATTAAAGCAAGAATTTAATCACAATTAACAATCAAGTTAAAGTATGCTAGAGCAAATGGGTAATTAATAAAGCTGTTACTTTGGAAAGGTGAAACATTTATCTAAACAAGAAATAATTTAATATTTACAAAAATATTCAAATATAAGACAGACTGAACTTTTTGGAAAGTCCTTAAACAAAAAATCGTCAAAGTTAAAAAAAATTATTTGATCAAATTTGTGTTTTAATTTTAAAAATTTCACCTGAACTATACAATGTTATGAATTCATTAATTGTACAATGTCATGATAAGGAATTCCAACTGAATAATTTTGTAATATGATTAAGCTATTCTACATTAGATGATTACGCACAAACACTGACTCATGTTAAAATGAGTTACAGATAGCCATAAATACAATTACTACAACCACACACTATATACAAAACATTCCACTACTGTAGAAACAATGAAAGGTGAAGGGCAACCCGTTTACAGTGATTTTTAAATTAGATTCTTTACAAGCCAAATTAACACATTGTTGACAGAGAATGCAAAATAAAGTAAAATTGTAATAAGAAGAGCCCTTCAGTGATCTTGGAAAAGTGAGCAGTAATGCCAAGACTAAAAAATGCTGTTGAGTGAGAAAAAAAATTTCATTTGACCAATGTTAATATAAAATACTGTAACTTCACACGACTATGGTCCTTTGGCCTTCTACTTTAAAACTGGTATGTGTCGTATCAGTATCTGTTATTGTTATATCAACCCAATAAAATATTTAAGATTAAGTAGTAAACACAATAGATATAAATAATCTAACTTCCATTGTAAAAACTTGTCTTCAAATTGAAATGGTATACTTTTTAGATAGTTATAAAACAATATGCCATTTAAACATGTTTTAGAAATCATGTTGATAATTGAAATTAAGCAAAAAAAAAACTGAAAACACATACTTTAATGATTTATAGTGCATATAATATGACTAAAGTTTGGTAAAAAAATTTCTTAAATTTATACTATATCAATAATACAGGGATGAGTTTGTCCTAAGATGAAAAAAGAGGAAAAAGCGTGCAAGCTTAATTAATATATTTTTTAGCTAGAAACAGATAATTTAAACAATAAATTTTAATTTACCTGGTTTATATATTGGGGAATTTTAATAACTTTAAACTGATATAAAACTAGTCCATTTATATTAACCAGATGAATTTCTCTATACATAGAATGCATACTTTACGATTCCGCAGAAGAAACTAATGCCTTATACTTATTAGTACTATTTTAAATTGAATAACTGATACCACACTATCTGTAAAAGCACCTAATCTTTCAGTTATAAATAGTTGTGTGAAATCACAATATTTCTGGGTACTCTTCCAAAATCCCGGCGCAAGCGATAAAGTAGCCAGTAATGATGCTTCTGTTTCGAAAGGTCATGTGAGCTGTCGCCAAAAAATCTGCTTGGCGAGATTTGCGCTGGTATTCTGGAAGAGTACCTATTTCTGAAATGTCCAATTTTGTTGATATAAATATCTGAATTTATAGATTAAGATCAAAATATAATGATCAAACATATCATAATTGGTTTCCGACTTGTCAAAATATTATTCAATTAATCAGGCATGTGATTCCTCAAGAAATTATCTGAGAATTTTTGAAGCGTCCAAATTAGTTACAGTGGCATATATAAAAATTATTTCAGGAGGGGCCAAAATTATTCCTAAGCCTCATTCCACATACCAATAGGTTCAATTAAAATCTAATAAAACTGAATACACAAGTTTTTGACAAGCAGATAAATTGTTGCCAGACCTGGCAATAAACAATTTCTTTGGAAAATACTTTGGCATTTCCTGGAAATAGTTATAATTGAGAATTTAATAAAATTTTTTAGGGGAATGCATTTATAATATTCATTAGCAAAATAATAAAATATTGCAAATGACGACCGTTTTACATAAACACTCCGCCTCCCATCATTTTCCAAAAACAATAGAAACAATCGATTCAATAGTACCAACAAATAACTTAATTTGCTTCAACTGGAAATTCTTAAATGGAAGCAAAATATTCCGATTTTCCCCGCTTTGATAAATTAATTCTGTAAACAATTCAACAGAAAATAAAATTTCAAAAAATCTGAATTCTAATAAATACCTCTAAAATTAACAGATTTCCGCTAATTAGTGGAAAAATCAAATGCCTGATTAATACTTCTCATAGGGGATAAATCCTTTCCCTGAAGTTTAAATACTTAATGGCAAATATATATTCTAGTATTTAATATAATCTCAGGTACAATAATAGCTTTAATATTTGAAGAAAAATTTTAAGTGTTCTAAGGTGGCTTTCATCCATGATTTTTCATCAAAATAAAACAAAGTTTTGCTTATCAACAAATATTATCAAAATTGAATTCAATCTTATACTTACTATCCACAAAGTTTCTATGCTACCCAAAAAATAATTTTATATTTCCTTCTTTAAAGAATATAGTTTAAAATTTTTTATTAGTAAAGTGAAAAAAGAAAACAGCCACAAGATTCTCTTAATATGCATACTTCTAAACGTTTTAAACAATGCAAGATAAACGGAATTTTGCAATTTCTCAACAATGTGTTAGGTATTTCTGACTTAGCACAGGATGAAATTCCATCTTAGATGAAATATATACTGCCAGTAAACTTCTTCCGATTGATGCATAAAATGCTATCAGAATATCACGCACAAGCACATAAACCAGAAGCACACATAGGCTGTCCAAAAAGCAAGTAGGAATGCTCTTGGGGGAAAAATTATCACACCCTATTCAAAAATTGAATGTAAAAAAAATTCTAACGTACAGCAATTTTGAGAAGTAAAAATTACAAGTTAACTTAAGTAGATTATCATTTCATGTCATTTCTGTAACACATGAGAAAATAACTGAAAAATTATGAAATACTACTCCCATCATCTGCTTCAAGGCTCTATAGCCAGCATACCCAAAATACAGAGATGAAAATTCACAAAAACGAGATTTTACTCACCCTCTCCTATTTTGAAAAGCCTATGCAAACAATCAGTTTTCATGCATCAGAATTCTAATGAAGCTCTTTTGCTGTAGCAGTTTTTCAGAATTTACAAATCAGATGAGCTTAAATGAGAAGCTTTGTTTTCTCCTGACCCGGAATTTACGTTTGATTCTGACTGACTCGCGTTAGATGCCACAGATGAAGGGGGGAAAGAAGGTGGAAATGAAAACTGACTATTTTCTTGACTATACATGGAAGAAGACTGACTAAATGGGAGAAATGAAGACACTGATGGTTGCAACCAAGCCCTGGGAGCTTGCATATCTGACAAGGATGACGGTGCAGAAGGAATATGAGATGGCATGGGGTAAATGTGAGACATGTGCTGCAGATGAGCATTATGTTCTTGACTATGCTGAAGAGGAAGCAGAGGTTGCGGGTGTTGAATTTGAGGTACTGGCTTTTGGGAAGAGAAGGTGGGGAAAACCTGAAAGTCAGAACCAGCCAAAGGATGTGGAAAGTTTGAGAAGTGATTTTCTGGATGACGAAACTGCTGAGTTGCATCTGGAACCAGAGGATGGCCCTGAGTAACTACAGAGGGCTCCAGCGGAGATTTTTTAGGCGGCGGCTTATTTGTGGATTTCCTTTTGCGTGGTGCGGGCTGATTTCGAGGTGCAACACCACTTTGTCGAGGGTTATGCCTAGAATGTCCTAGAGAGGTAAATTGTTCACTATGAATTTTGGGTTGCATTTGAGGTGTGTTTGTGTGAGAAATCCCTGCATGCTGCTGAAAGGATTGTTCCAATGTACTACCTGATGAGGCAGATGAACTGGGTTGAGATGCAGGGTAATGAGTCTGTGCCTGAGGTGTTGGTTTTAAATTGTACACAGACTGTGTTGCATTCAGCTGCTGTACACTGGAGTCAGATTTGTTTGACAACTGGGGAGATTTACACACAGGATGCGATGACTGTACATTCTGAGATTGAAAACTTGATGAAGATACTGCCTGCAGTGAAGTATTTTGATGAAAAATATTTTTTTGAGGTAATAAATCAGGTGTCACTGATTTCAACCCAGAGGTTAAAGTATTTGCCTGTGACACTGGAAAATGTTCCACAGGGGATATCTGAAGGTTTGGGTTTAGCTTATTTGTAAGTGATGCTAACGAGTCTGGTAATGTGCTTGATTTTGGCGACTCAGACAGAGATATTGAAATATTCTTAGAGTTTTGAAGAGCTTGAGGTACATTCTGAGAATTCAAAGAACTTGAAACTTCAGTATTAAGGCTAGATGAGTCTTCACTTTGTTTTGCCACAGAAGGTGTGTCAGAGTCACCAGCATTGTCCAAGAGCTCTTCTTTCTGTTGGTTATGAGTAGCCACTGGCCGTACTGATTGCGATTGCTGGCTTATATTAGGTTGAGTGATGGTTATTTGAGGTCTGATATTTTTTCCTGTGACGATTGGAGAGAATGGAAGTTTTGATAGCTTTTGAATAGGCCTGCGCTTACCTTGCTGAGGTTGCAATAGCATTTGTTGAACTCTGACAGGCTGAGCTAATTGAGGGGCTATTTTTTGACGATTCTGTTGGCTGGTGGGATTGATTGGCATTATGGTGATCTGTTTATTTTTTGAAAGGACCTGAGGAATTTCACATCTTTCTTTCGAATTGGACCCGGACGAATTTTGAGGTGAGGATGGAGAGATTTTTCTAATTGTTATTTGTTTTCCAGGAAATTTCACAGGTTGCATACTATCCAACTTGTCTTGGTCAAGACTTCCTGTGTCACTTTCTGAAGAATTTGTAGAAGCGTTTGAAGCTGTTCCACTTTTTCTAAGGGAAGGTTCATCGTCATCACTCAAGTCTATTACTTCAGGAGCAGCACATCGAGTCGAGTTTGAGGCAGTACTGCCAGCAGCACCCCGGGAGCCTCCATACCTAACTGTTCCACCACATTGAAGTGTTTGCTTTATTATCTAGAAAATAAATAAAAATTAAACATAAACTAATACAGCAATATAAATAAAAATTGTTCAAGGTTGAATTACATTTATAATTAGTGTATCCAACTTACCCCAATGCTTTGACCTCTTGGAGTACTTATGACAGTAGTAGGTTGATTACCACCTGAAATACAGAATCCTTTTAACTCAATCTAAATTATAAAGAAAAATTTTTAATATTTTAGTTCCTCGCACTAACAGGTCTTTAAAGAAAAGAATCAGACATACTTAATTTCTAAAAATTCCAAAATCTTATAATAGGCATATTAATAAGAATAAGGTATCAAATCAAATATATTGGCATACAGCCATAATAGAGAGATCCATTACATTTGCACTTAAAAAATCTAAAAAAATTATCAATTTATTCTTATTTAGTTAAAATTACAACATTAACAAAACAATTTTATTGAAACAAATGTACAGAAACATAGTTATTACCTTTAGGTGCAGTGGGTCTAAAATGAGTGACAACATTAGGACGAAACTGTGTCTTAGCTAGCAAGCTAGGAGGTAATTGTACTGCAATAATGCGTCCATCGGGCAAACGCAGATATACACCTTTAGGTGTTCTTAAAACAAGAACGTCTTGTCCAGCAGGAATAACAACTGGTGGTGCACCAGGAGTAAGCACAGGAATACTAACATCTGTAACAAAAAATACAATTGTTATTATCAGGCAAAAACATAGTTGGATTGAGACACTTACAACAACAACCAACTTCAACAACTTTACATTGCAGTTCTTGTTATTGCAGCAAGCATCTAAATATTTACTAAAAACAATAAAAAATACATAAAATTACTTCAAAATACTAGTGTTTCCAATTAAGATTCTATAAAGCATTCTTAAGGGTTCTTCAAAAAATATGGAATACTAACATTTGTAATGGATCTAGAGGGGGCATTCCTGGCCACAACCACCAAAAAGTATCTTAAGAATACATTGACATTTTTTAGGGGAAAGGCCCATTTACTTACAACTTAGGTACCAAACAAAATACTTTTAGGTACGAAAAATTTTTTTGTGAGTTATGGGTAGTAAAGAGCTGAAGCATTTTTAATGTATAATTCAAAAATGTTTTGGGGAGTATCTCAAAGCATTAACACAGCAGTCATTTTGACTATTTTGCATTTTCGAATCGTAGTTATTTTCAAAAGTATTTGAGTCACAGTTCTACTTTTGTGAATTTCGTTAATTTAAGGTTTTGTTTCAGCCATCCAAATTTTTTCATTTTTTAACACAAGTTCCGGAGTTATTAACTGGTCTACCTAGAACCGCCAGCAGTCATTTTGACTGGTGAACAATTGGAGCAATTTTTTTTGTGTATAATCACTTAAATTATGACATTAATTATTTCCAAGGGGTTTCTCAGACTAAATGTATAATATATTTGGGTTGACACCTTTAAATGAACAATACATCATTTTATTCTCAGAAATTCATATAAACCAACTCGCTAAAATTTGGATATTTCCCATGCCTTTATTATTATTTTAATAATTAAAACTAATTAAATAACTGGTAGATATAAATTTATATTTAAATTGAGAAAACAATTGGGGATCTAAGGCAGTGGTCTCCAACCCCCGGTCCGCGGACCGGTGCCAGTCCGTGGATCGAATGGTACCGGGCCGCGGGCCGACCATTTCATTGAAAATGAATTTAAATTCCCAGGTTTATACTCCAAATTAATGAATGAAATGAATTATAAATCACTTTATATTTATTTTTTGGTGTAACTGTATTTTATTTTGAAAGCATGTTTAAGTACAATTAAATTGAAATTAATAAATCAAAATAATCTAGAATGTAAACAATCAACCCCCTCCCCAGCGGGCCGCGGTGAAATTATCAAACGTTGACCGGTCGGTGGTGGTAAAAAGGTTGGGGACCACTGATCTAAGGTATGCCCTTGTCTTTGTATTGATGTTAAAAAAACGTCTCCAGAGTCAAAATGCACAGTATGGATTGGATAGTTTTAGATTCCAGATATTTGCAACAATTATAAAAATTAACAGTGTGAAAAAGGTTAGAAACTTTCTTGTAGTTTTTACTTGTGTGAAAAAAGTGTAAAACTATCTATTTTCAGGAATTTATAACCAAAATCAATGTTTAAATTATAAAAAATGTTTTCAAATAACGTATAGTAAACAACCTTAATGGTAGCTAAAAGTATTGCATGCAATTTCTTATTCAAAAGATAGTTCTGGCTGAAAAAAGTCTAGCAGTCAAAATGACTGCCTCGGGCGGTTCTAGTGTTAAACTAAAGCCTCGGCATTTAAATCATCAATCGTTTTAAACTTTGCATCAGAATTTTCTTTCCCTCCTGAAATAACCACAAAGCCCCTTTTAGAAAATTTAATACATTGACAATAAACAGTAAAATCTCAAAAAGGTTCTTTGAAAGGAAAACATTAATATGAATTGATAAAAATCATACTTGATGGCATCGTAAGTTTTTGAACCATGACACCTTGCTTGAATAAGCTACTCATGAGAGAGGGAGAAGCTGTAATAGGTGTGGCAGTAGTCCCAGCACGTACATTTGATCCTGTTGTCGGAGTTTGGTTAGGTAAAACTCGAATAGTTGTTCCACCAACCCATTGACATTGCCTGTAAAATAAAATACATTTTAGAATTACTGGCAATTATAGAAACACAATAACAAACAACTATTCTAATACAGAGGATATTTATCATCTAATACTCAAAATTATATGGAAAAGTTATCAAAACCCTTTTAGTAGCATTTAAAAATTTCGGTTCTTATGTATTATACAGTCGACCGTGCAGCTTAATCAAAAATGTTATCAAATCCCATTCATTTTTATGTACAGCTGAATTAGATGGCCACTAAATGGTCGACGGGATAATACGTAAGTACCAAAATTTCAACACACTTTCCATTACCGAGATAACTTGAAAAAAAATTAAATTCATAAACTGAATTTAAAAATTATCAAATGATTAAAAACTCAAAGCTTTTTTTATACATCCAAAAACTAGATCAAAGGTTTCAATAAAAGAAATAAAAAAATGACTATGAATAATTATCCTTTCAAAATGAAACCTGGTTGCTTAAACAAATATTTTCTTACTTGTTATTTATAATTATCTGTCCACCACCTGGTGTACCAGCAGGGAGATATGTGTACGTGGTTCGAATATTTATCATATTTGCTCGTTTAGCCATTTCATAGCTTTGCTTGGCTAGTCTTTTCTCTTGCTTTGTTAACTTTAAATCTTTTCTATCTAACAATAGAGATTCATGCTCAAAAGGTTCCTGAAAGTAATAAATAAAGCAAATTTTTAGTAACTGTTGGTTCATTAAAGAAATATGAAGAATTTTTTTGGTAAGCTTGAACTCGACATCACTTACTTTACTAAGACTAGGACTCATCTCAGAAACCAAGTACTTCAAAACTTTATCAGTGTAAGATGATGAAAATTTAGAAAGTTCTTGAACAGGACCATCATCTTCATCATCTTGAATTAAAGTTGTAACATCTTTCCATGTAAAATTACTTTCAGGGTTTAGTTCATCTACTACTCTATCTGTAAGAAAGAAAACAATTTCAAGAGAAAGGTTTAAGAGAACTATATAAATTAAATACTAAGCATGAGTTTAAGTTTTGAAATCAACAGAGGTATATCCAATATGGATGTTGAGATTTAAGTAAGATACAAA
Source organism: Tetragnatha versicolor (assembly GCA_024610705.1). NCBI lineage: Eukaryota > Metazoa > Arthropoda > Arachnida > Araneae > Tetragnathidae > Tetragnatha > Tetragnatha versicolor. The sequence goes on from JANDEH010000010.1 coordinate 29,878,562, forward strand.
ATAGTATAAGTTAAAATTTTTGTCGGTAAGCCAAAAGGAGATATTTTGACTTGGTCAAGAGTACTAAGTCACACAACAAATAATTTCAATTTAGTTGATTTATGATGACACTAGCACTGTGCACCATGTCCAGCATTGCTTGGTCAATAAAAAGTTAAAAAAAAGTGTAATCTGCTTTGGAAGACTAGCTTCACCCATACAAATATGCCCTCATTTATAAAAAACTATGACTTTTCCCACAGACTTTGCCTGCATGAAAGTGCCTGAGGTTTTTTATTACAGCAGGCAATATTAAGTTAAAAAAGAGACAGCTACAGATGGGCTTTGCCTGTCCTAATGTGGCTTCTTAAAATCTAAATTGGAAAAATTTTGGCAGCAGTGCAAAATTGAAAATGATCTGATCAAAGAATAGATTTAAAAAAGACTGCAAAACTAACTTACCTGACATTCCTTGCTTATTTACTTGCCTATCATATATTCTTTTTTCTAGACTGTTATCAGTAACTAATCTATAGATATGGCATTGCTTCTTTTGGCCATAACGGTAAATTCTACATACAGCCTGCGAAAATAAAATATTTTTGTTTAGAGCAAGAGACACTAAATACAAAGGCAGATCTTAAATATAATTATAATTAACAATTTCATGCAGTTCAAATAATTATTCAGCTAAGCAAAGGACCTGAATATGGGGCCTGCAGAGAATTGCAATTGATTCTTAAATTGCCCCACAAGATTATTTGGAATTTATTGGAACTTATTGTTCTAAACACTAATAAGAAAATTATCTTGAATGAAACCAAACACAGTAAATTACCTGAGCGTCATGACAAGGGTTCCAAGAAGCATCCATAACAACAATGCGATTTGCTCCAACTAAGTTGATTCCAAGACAACCAGCTCTAGTAGACAATAAGAATAATGAAACATTTTCATTACGATTAAACTCATTAATCAGCTTTTCTCTTTCTTGGGCAGAAGTACTTCCATCCAAACCTAAACACAAAAAAATATAATAGATTACCAATAAATTCTAAAATGAAGATGAGAAAAAAATTAAGATGAAAACATCCAGCCTTGCCATTACATTAAGCCAGGGGTTCTCAACCTTTTTGACTCCGCGACCCCCTTTTCAGGGAAACTATTTCGGCGACCCCCTCAGACCTAAAATGTTAAGACTTTAATAATTATCTACCATTTTGTCGTCATTTCACTCGCAATATGCTGCCGATGCATCCTATATTTACTTTTATTCAAAATAGTTCATGCATGAAACGAACTCTATTATCTGTAATAATCTATAAGTTTTAAAAATTGCTGTGTGTATAAAAAATAATGCAATAATGACTCTTTTTAATTTTTGTTTCGCGACCCACCGGTTGAGAACCCCTGCATTAAGCAAATGAATCCACACTTTTAAATGGCACTCTTAAGTGGTATTAAGTTCCAGGAAATCTAACTTACGAAAATAGTTCTTATTGCGGCACCAAAATTCAGTTGGGAAAGCATCCAGTTGATCAGTCTTTGTTGGAACTTGTATTTTCCCCAAGAAGTGTTCTAATAGATCCAAGGTTGATAAAGATTGACTGAACACTAATAACTTGTCTCCCACTCGTAGTGTCTCAGCAATTATCACAAAGAGGACCATCATTTTATGACTATTTTCTAAAACTCCAAGAACATACTCTTTCATGAGAGGAATAGCCTAAAAGAGTAATTTAAGATTTATAACAAAAATCAATGGACATTTAGCATTATGTTGAGGTTGAAAGGAATTAAGAGGTTAAAGGGAGTACAGGGCTCACACTCACTTTAAAATATTTGTATCAATTTTTGTATCAGGTAAAACCAAGTTTTGTATCACAAAAAATGTCTTTTGTATCAGGTAAAACCAAGTTTTGTATCACAAAAAACGCCTTTTATAGCAATTTGATTGCAGGGAAGCTTTTGTAATTTAAAATTACAATTCCCTTCATTATATTTTAAACTTGCATCAGTAAAACTTTTCGTACGACATGAAAACAATAATTTTGATTACGACAAATAATGTGCGTATAGATTTAATTCATAAATACTTAACTTAAACCTCTATTAATTTATCAGCTCATATCCAATTTTTACACCTTATCAATTTTTATTTACTTGAGGTTAGGTCTAGTGATAATTCACCTCCTAAGTAATTAGTTCTGACCATAGTAAAGTTGTTTTTTCTACAATGTAAATACAATAGTGAAAGAAAGCCAACTTCAATTAGGCACCGTAGGACGCAATCGCGGATAAAACGAAACTTTCTCGAAAAATCGCTATTTTTCGGCTTTTCAAGATCGTGATACTGACACGAGATGAAGCCGACTTCAACTTAGCGTCCGCGGCCGTCGAAAATAGTGGCGGAAGAAACGGAACACGCGGCGCACAAAACGAAACTTTCGCGAAAAATCGCGGCTTTTTCCGCGATTTACCTGTTTCCAAACACCTAGAAAAGGCAGACACTTTAATTTGGCGCAACAAGATTTTTTTTACGTTTTCACGGAGGAAAAATGCCAAAAAAAAAACGTAAATTCCGTAAAAATTTCGGGTCGATCCGTAAAACCGTAAATTTTGGTGCACAGTCATAAATTTTACGGACAATCCGTAAAACTTGGCAGCTATGTTAAAAGAAGCCATCTTCAACTACTTGCTGGAAAACGGTACTTGCGTGAAAAATCGCTATTTTTCTACTTTTCCGCAGAATGCGATCCTAAACACCGAACGACGGCTTCTAACCACTATAAAGTTGTTTCCTCCACATCGCAAGAAGCCAACTTCAACTTGGCGCCCGCCGGCCGTCCAAGAAAAAATATCCTAAAAGTAGAGCATAATTGGGAAAAAACTTGCGCTTCTAAGTGCTTTTTATGATAGATTTCCGATTTTCCGTAGCTTTTTCGATGTTATCCATAGTCCGTAGTTTAACAAAGGCATCCGTAGAAACTACGGAGAATCCGTAGTAGTATTCTCTGAAAATGGCGCAGTTTTGGCGCAGGAGCTGGTAAAATAGGCAATTTGTATCAGTATGTATCAAAATTTGGTTTTGGCGCAGTTTGGCGCAAATGGCGCAGGCGTGTGAGCCCTGGGAGTATGGTTTCTTCTTTAGTATGATTATTTTGCTATACTAAAGAAGTGTTGGGGAGGTTTTTAAAAAAAATGTGTAAATAAATTTTACATACCCACTCATAGCTGATAGATGAATCAGCCTTGTCTCTGAAAGGCATAACAGTTGTCTCTGCATTATTTTGATCATTTTCTGCTTGCGACTGTTCAGGTTTAATTGGCATTGGAAGAGTGTTGCTAGAGTCTGGCTTTCCCATCAAAGGTTTGGTACATTTTGCAGTAAACATCCCGGATTCTTGCTTCGTGGGTTGGAGAGAGTAGTTATCATGGGTCATAGAAGGATTAGGTTGAAATGCAGGATTGCTGTTTTGAAGTTGCTTCATTCCTTGTTGTCCCATAGCTATTTGAGTTGGATTCGGGCTTCCATTTTGAAATGACTGGACAGAAAATGGTGCTTGTTTAGCTGAAGTTGCTGGTAAATTCTGACACATTGATTTTCCACGTGCTTGCTTGGCTTTAGCACCTCTAACAGGAAACTTAGAAGCCTGTTGATTAAGGGAAGGTGAAGATAGCCCTTGGTTTGTAACACTTGATTGATTTGGATTAGAGTATTCTCCTTGAAATGGCTCTTTTAATGCATCTGCATTCGAAGATTGAGGGAAAGAACCAGAAAATACCTGAGGGTTAGGAAATTGACTTGAATGCAAATTCTGATGTTTAAACTGTTGGGATGGCTGGGAAACTTGTGCCGAAGATTGATTAGACCCTTCCGGCGCAGGTCCTTTCTGTTGAGAAAACGACTGCTGTGACTGTTGGACTTGCTGAGGAGAAGGTTGTTGAGAAAACTGTTGAGGGTTTGTTTGTTGATTAAATGACTGTTGAGACTGAGATGGTTTTGTAAATTGCTGAGGAGATAACTGTTGTGAAGTATTTGCTTGATTAAATCCCTGCTGAGATTGTGGAGGCTGAGTAAATTGTTGAGGGGATGGTTGTTGTGGAAATGGTTGTGGAGTATTATTCTGTGAAAATGATTGAGGTGATTGAGAAAATTGTTGACATGACTGTTGGGAAAATTGTTGAGAATTTGTTGAGTGTGAAAAAGATTGCAGCTGCTGATTGAATTGTTGAGTCGAAGCATTAGTTTGCTGAGTATACTGCTGAGTTGAAGCATTAGTTTGCTGATTGAATTGCTGAGTTGGAGCATTTGTTTGTGGATTAAACTGCTGATTTCCAGCATTAGGTGGCTGATTAAACTGTTGAGTAGAAGAAGTTTGTTGATTAAACTGCTGAGATGAAGCATTAGCTTGCTGGTTAAACTGCTGAGCTGAAGCATTAGTTTGTTGGTTAAACTGCTGAGCTGAAGCATTAGTTTGTTGAATAAACTGTTGAGTGGATGCATTAGCTTGCTGACCATATTGAGGGGATGCATTAGTCTGCTGAGTATATTGTTGTGGTGATGTATTAGTTTGTTGAGTATATTGCTGAGGTGATGTATTAGTTTGTTGAGTATATTGTTGGGGTGATGCATTGGTTGGTTGAGAAAATGTCTGAGACTGAGAAGGTGGGGGAAATTGTTGAGGAGATGGTTGTTGTGAAAACTGTTGTAAAGAAGAGTTTGATTGCTGAGAAGAGCTAACTTGTTGAGGAAATGATTGTTGTGTCTGGGATGGCTGAGTATATTGTTGAGGTGATGGCTGCTGGGGGAACTGCTGAGAAGGTTGAGTTGCATACTGGTGAGGAGAACTAGTTTGAGAAAACTGTTGAGGAGACGGAGAAGTTTGCTGTGTAAATTGCTGAGGAGAAGGTTGAGAATACTGTTGTGGGGATTGTGCTGGTTGAGAAAATTGTTGGGGCGATGGTTGTTGGGAAAATTGTTGGGGCGATGGCTGTTGAGAATACTGTTGAGGGGACTGAACTGGTTGGGAAAACTGTTGAGTGTACTGCTGGGAGTTTTGAAGTTGTTTTTGAGAATACTGTGATGGATTAAACTGTGGTGGAGATGGTTGCTTATATCCTTGGGAACTAGCATTAACTTGATGTTTATAGATTTGAGAAGATTGGTTTTGTTGTGGAGAATATTGCTGTGTTTGATTTGATTGATTGAGAGAAGACTGCCCAGGTAACTGGTTGAATTGTTCTGTTGTCTGTCTTGAGTTGTATGGTTGTGATATTTGTTTGTTAAACGGTTCTGCAGTTGGTTGATTAAAATCTTGAGAAGATTGAGCTGTTTGTTGCGAAAACTGCTGATGACCCATGAAAAGTTGAGAAGACTGAGAACTTGACTGAGACAGCGTACTTGATGGTTGATTATACTGCTGAGGAGACTTTTCTGTAAATTGCTGAGGTGAATGAGGAGGTTGGGTTTGGTTGTATTGTTGAGGAGATTGCAAGGAATACTGCTGAGGTTGGGAAAATTGAGGTTGCTGGGAACATGATTGAGAAGATATTTGTTGAGGATAAGATTTCTGGGTTGGAGAACTCTGAGAAAAATGTGGTTTACTTGGCTGAGAAAAGGTCTGACTCTGTGTTGATTGGGGATATTGCTTCCCTTTAGAAGATGGTGAAGAAAACTGCTGAGTAGGCATGGACTGCTGAGAAAAACAAGAATTTATTGCTGGTTGAGAATACTGTGACGAGTTCAACAGTTGTCCAAATTGTTGAGAAGACTGAGGTTGGTTAAATTGTGGAGACACTTGATTTCCACAACCAGAAAACTGCTGAGAAGATGGTTGGTTGTATGACTGGGTAGAATTAATCGATTGGTTATACTGAGTATTGCTTGAAATTTGGATATACTGGTCAGATGATGTAACTTCATGAGGACTAAATTGGTTAGTTGTCTGCGAATTTTGAGAAGGTGGTGAACCAAAGGGCAGTGATGATCCAGACGCTTGAGAGTACTGAGATTCAGAAGCCTTGTGAGATGGAAATGTTGGTTGGTTGAAATTTTGATTTCCTTCTTCAGTGGAATTCGAGCCTTGTTTTTGGCTTGAAGTTGAAAACTGAAGGTTTGATGGAGACCGTGGAGGAAATGTACTTGGCTGCTTAGTGCCATACTTAGAACCTTCAGTAGACTGATTACTGTATGGCTGATGAGAAGAAAATCCTTGTTGAGAAAATTGCTGGGATGTCTGGTCATTATACTGTGGATCAGATGGCAAGTACTGTTGTGAGTATCCTTGATGAGAATAATGAGCCTGGTTAGGCGAAGTTTGTTCAGAAAAAGACTGTTGGCCAAAATGCTGCGATGAGGAAAACTCTGAAGTTGGTTGAGGATACATATCAGTAAACCCTTGTTGGGTAGAGGATGGCTGTGAAGGTGTTGACGGTTGGTGACTTGAACTCGGTTGAGGAAAATGATCTGATGACGAGATATGAGGGAAAACATCAGAGCTGGGAAACTGAGAAGATGAGGAAGTAGGTGGTTGGGAAAACTGTTGAGTAGACTGCTTTTGTGAAAAGTGAGTTGGTTGGAAATGAGGCGAGGTCTGTTCAGAGATGTGAGATTGTGGATTGGAATATGACTGTGAAGTGGAATGAGAACTTGGCATATTTTCTGACATTGGGGATGAAAACTGTAACGACTGAGTTTGCTCAGAGTACTGGTGTTGTTTAGAAGTTGGGGGATATGACTGAGAATATTGGGATGAATTCTGAGAATTGAACGACTGAGAATACTGCTGAGATGTTTGTGAACTAAATTTACTACTGGGAGACTGAGGAAAGTTCATTTCTTGCCCACTTGATTGCTTTGGAAACAGGGTCTGACCTGATTTTTGTGGATACTGGTCCGTTGGTTGAGAGTACGGCAAAGAATTAGATTGAGGGGCAAAGGACTGAGACGGTTTTGCTTGAAAACTCGTTTGAGTGGGGGATGAAGGATGAGATGAGCTCTCTTCTTGTGGATTTGACTGACCACCATATTGGGAATATTGGTTCGAGGATTGAGAATATTGTTGCATTGAATGAGGATATTGCGAGCTCGATTGAATAGAGGTTTGTGAGGAGTATGGCGTTTGAGAAGATCCTGGAGAGTTATTATTTGAAGACAGGTACTGTGTTGATGGAGAGGCATTAAACTGCCCAGAACCTGCAGGATAACTTCGCTGGCATGCTTGCTGGTTGGTGTTACTTTTAGAATACTGACTTTGATAAGATTGTGAATCTTGAAAGTCTTTTTGATCAGTAACATTTGTCTGGCCATAGGAAAATTCGTCTTTGCAAGCCACAGCTGTATTGGAACTTGCTTCTTGCTCACACTTTATATTCTCTTGTTTTATAGTACCCTCTACTGAGTTTGGTAAGCAAGGTTGAGGCTTTAAACTCCGTGGAAGTGCCCGAAGAGGCCTTTGCATAGCTTTAGATTTTGCTTGACTTATGGCTGAAAAATATTTAAACATTAGCACATTTATAAAAATAACACTTAATCATGAAATATTATTAACTGTTGGGTTAAGTAAAAAATCTAATTCTACCTTTTTTAAAAGTCAAGCATATTTTAGTTATCTTAAATATGAATAAAAAAAGTAGGGAAATGTGATAGAATTACCTCTCTTTTTTGCACCGGGCCCAGATAAACCAGAATTGGTGGCTATGTCAATGTCTAAATCAATATCTTCTTGAGCCTTTTTCTCTTGCAGAAGTTTGTACAGAATATCAGGATGGTTCCAGATCTGGAAAATTAAAATAATGTTTGAACCCTTCAAAATTAACACCAATCTTTAAGCTTCAATATTAAGAATCTACCAAGCTAAGCACTTGGAAATAAACTAAATTGGAAATAAACTTAAAAATACTTAGTCTTTTAAGTTCATATTTTACATATTAATAGATTATTGCAAACAAATTATAACAGCTTGCTAGATGGTAAAAGACAAATTGCTAAAATATGTAACTTTGAAAAATAGTACATGTTCTGAATGCTTGTGTTTTTGGTTAGATTATTATTATGAAAAATAAGGAATGAAAAGAAACTTACCTTGCAACATACTGCAAACAACTTTAATGGATTAGTAGCCTGCTGAACATATAACAAATCTTTAACAAAACATTTATACAGTTGTCTTTGAATCGGAGTCATTCGGATAAGCAAAACATGTTCTTCTTTCTTAGGAAGTACAGCCCTCAAAACTGAATGCCCTCTTCTGCAATTAAAAGAATGTTATTAATAATCAAAATATACTCTATGAATAGCAAAATTATTCCTTAGGGCAGCCTCTAAAAAGGTTACCACTATTTTAACCCCTTTAACAAAAATTAAACTTAAAAAAGATTTTAAATGATTTTCTTTATCAAATATTCCAAACATTTAGCAACCGAACTGACAGACCTAAAAAGTGCTTTTATGTTTCATACACTTGTCTATTTTTAAAGTAAATTACCACATATAGAAAAATTTATTTTTGATTTAAATGATAACAAAGAATTAAGAATACATTTAAATCCAAAAAAATGTAGTTAATACTTAAAATTACTGAAATAAAAAGGCTTGGGAAATTTAAAACATTGTGTTACATTTAACTAGGTTTTAAATTTTATTTGAAATGTGACTTAATGGAAGCCCTTTAAACTAAAAATAAGATTTTAAAATTATTTTAAAATGAGAAATTTTATCATGCAAAACATATAAAACTAGATGCAAATATAGAATTAAAATATCAGGTTAACCCTCTCGCCACCCTGGGCCTCACATGAGGCTCCTACTTATGAGCTCAATTTTTGTACGATGTAAACACGCAAATTTATTTTCTTTTCATCAGTGACTTCACTGATTCATGTAGATCACATTTGAGACTTCTACATGGTTTCTAAATTCGTTCCTAAATGGCAGCAAGATGATTTATACCTCAATGTTTACATTTTAAGCTGTGATGCTTGTGAAGAGAAAATACTAGCTAGATAATAGCTTCTGTAGAACATTTTTTATAGGTTGGTAGATATTTTCTTATATCGTAATCTTCTAATATGACCAGGTCTTTCAATAAGTTCTAAACCAAGTATTTTCTGTTAAAATAAAAAAAATATGGCCTCATATGGCTCATAAAAATAACTAGGAAGGAGTGAACACAAGTAAAAAATTTTTTCCAGACAAATTATAGGGACATTTTGGATGTATTGAGAAGAAGAAAAAAAAGTTTTTTTCACTTTTTTGATGTTCTGGTGCCGAGAGGGTTAAATAAGAAAAGTCCCACAACTCAAAATTTACCTCTGGACAAATCCAACAAGCAAACTATGTAGCACATGAGAACGGAATCTCATTAGTTGTCTATCTCGGGGAGTACTGTCTATACATTGACCATTCGATATTGGTCTTTCAAACATGTTGCAAAATTCAGCCCTTGACCCAAGATAGTTTGGGCGAACAAAGTCAACCATGCACCAGTATTCCAACAAATTATTTTGCAAAGGGTAGCCAGTTAAGACAACCCGTCTCCTGAAATAAGCAAATAAAAACATTACCAAAAGAATTTATAAAGCCTTCAAATAGCCTTACTAAAAAACAATTCTTAAATTTTTAAAATAATTTCATGATATCCCTTTTTTAGGAATATTCTCCTAAATTTACAAAGTTCTATCAAAACTAGCTAAATGTCAAGTTTAAAAGGATGTTCAGTTTAACAACTATTGGTATTACTTTTGCTTTCAACAACTATAAGAAAGGAATTTATACAATAGAACTCCAATTATCCGAATCCATTGGGACGATAAAAAATTTGGATAATCAGATTTTTTCCTAAAAAGGTCCATTTAAATTAGTTACTGTATGTATGTTAAAAATGGGAGAAAAAGAAAGATAAATTTTTAAAGAAAGATATCTTTTAATTAATTACAAATGAAAATGCAACATTCAGATAATCGGAGTTCCACTGTACTTCTTTTTTAATTGTACGAGTATTTGCTCCAAGTAAAACTTGCTTCTAATACTTTAAAAAATATTTTTTATTCAATGAAATTAACTTACTTAAAAAAATCTTGCAAAATAATAAAATCACAGTTCAGATAATATTCTCTGAACAAAAGGTGACTTTTTAATGGTAAGATTTATCAAAGTTATTATTTTCAGGTTTTTAACACTAATACTACATGACCATTTCATATTATCAAACATATTTACATTTACTTCCATTTATCAGTAAAAAAATAGAATATTCTCAAAATTATCACCCTTGGAGAATATTCTCACTCTATGTATAACATTAAAAAAATATGAACTGATTACGATGTACACACCTGGTTTTTATACTTTTTAATGCCATTGATGTACTAGCAAGACTGTTTTTGATTCTGTGCCCTTCATCACAAATAACAAGATCTGGTCCAGGAATGACAATGTGTTCATACATTTCTAAAAAGAGAAAAGTTATACATTAGAGATAACATTTTCGGCAAATTGATTACAAAGTTCACAAAATAATGAAATATTTCTAATTAAGAAATCTTAAATTGCAAAAAGTGATTAAGAATATCTTTGTTCTCAGACATTATTAGCTATAATTAGTGCTTTATTTCTCAAAACACAGCTGTACAAACTAGTTTTCTGTGGTATGTAAGGGATCTTCATAAAAAAAATAGCTATACAGATACGAAAATTTCTAAGAGGCAAAAGCCATTTTGGGGTGTTTTGCCTTAAACTGAGCCATTTTTAATGAACAAAGTATAATATAAGTCTAAGTAATTAGACCCACTAATTTACAGACTAAAAGAAAACAGTACGTACCATCCATATACTTCTTTATTTGTTCATTAGTTTCAGGTTCAACAAGTTCTTGCTTCTTGAGTCGTTTACTCTTCTTTAGTGGAATCTTGGGCATTTTCCTCAAAGCTAACATTCTATACATTTCATAACCCATCAGCAGTACACCACCGAGTTTTCGCCATTCCGCTGAAAAACCCAATTAATCAAATTGAAAATGATTTCAAACTTCGTTGTTAAAAGTGACATATCAACTTTTCCAGACACCAACTCATTTTATTGTTTAGGCTGATAAATTAATGCTAGGAGTTAAACTTAGGATACCACAATTTAACAAGCTAATAGCAGTTGTAGCAAAGGATCATGTTATATGGGGTATCCACTATTAATAAGAACCATTTGCTTTGTTTTTGCTTGTTAGAGTAAACGGCTCAGAGTAGAGCCTTTTGCACAAAATTCAATGAAATTTAAAATGGTATTTATCTGTTGATTCTTGTCGTATCGAACTTTTTTTATTGATATAAAATTAATGAATATTTTCTACTTAATGGAATTGACTGGACCTAGAGACCATATAAAAATTTAAATTTCAGTATTTTTATATAAAATTTTTTCAACCAAAAAAGCATCACATACAAGGTGTGGCTATAAAATAATGAGACTGATGTTGTAAATCACAGTATTTTTAATTTATTTATATTTAATTATTATCACCTTTGATATACATCCCTCCTTTATCCCCAGACCCTTTTTTGTGAATTTTCTGCTGTTTGAAAATAATCTGGAAGTCTTCTTCTATGAGCTCCTTTCTGACGTTTAAGGGATATCGAGATTCAAAGCACTGAAATTGTGTTTTTAGAATTCATATTTGACCTTGGGAGTTAAATAGTCACATAGAGCAAGTTCAAATAAAAAATGAGGATGGTTTTACACTGGGATGTGTTATTTGGCAAGAAACGTCTTTAAGAACATTGCAGATTCATGGTCATGCTAACTCATATGTCATGACATATGAGTTAGAATTTCTATGCAGAATTTGCCCTGCACATTATTTGTTGATTCAAACAGTTACAGCAATGGCACAAATACAGAAATGGCTATTAAATTGAATAATATTAGCAATATTTTTAAGGGTAGTCGGTACCTTGTATACCGAGAATGTTAAATTAAAAAATTTTATGTACCTTTTTCTCAAAAACTGTAGGACATAAAAGCTTCAAAATTTTTATATGCAATCAATAAACATTAGTCTTCAAACAGACTTGGGCTTTTATCAATATAATGTTTAGATAATTTTTTAAAAAATAATTAGCGAGCCTCACTTAGAAATTCTGAAAAAACGTCATTTTAGTCTACGAAAACTGCTCTAAAACATGTTTAACTGAAAATATTGAAAAAGCTCATGTTAAAAGTATATGTCAAGAACATACAGTGCAAATATGAGCTCAATACATACAGTAGATGTTGAGAAAAAGGTACACGTAGTTTAAAAAGTTCATTTTGAGAAAAACGCATTTTAATGTTAAAATCTTCCGAGGTGAAATAGAATTTTTGAGTTTTTAAAAGACAATTCAATACACTTCTACTTTGAATTTTTGCATAAATGAGGCATCGTTGTAAAGGTCATGAAATGCAAAATCTGAAACATTCAAAATATCAAAATCAAGTTTTTGAAGGTATCAAAGGTACTGACTCCCTTAAATAAGTTCAATCATTTTTTGACAAGAGCTTCTTGAATTGTAAATCCTTTTCTACATCTTCACAGTCATCTTAAACCCTTAAAAAACTTGTGTGCATGACAAATATTTATTTCTATATCAGTCTTTTAATTTATAAAATGAGTTTCTGTTGCCGTTTTTTCATGTTTCGAGTGAAATTTAACGACAATTCGTCGCTCTATTACTATGCACTTACCATTTTTCCGGCAAAATTTAACAATATGCTTTTATATAAACATTCACTATGGGCAGAATAATTTGTTAACTAACACAAGAGTTGTTTCATTTAAAACAGAAGGTTCCATACCAAAAAAACAGTCTAATGTTCAAATTTGTCACATGCTAAGTTTTTCTATAGGAGCCTCAGTCTCGTTATTTAACCTTTTAAACGCCACAGTTCAAATTTCAAATTAAAGGTTCTGATTTTGGCTTAAATGGCTTGTTTCGTCATTACTAAAACCATTCTGGTCATTTTTTGGCAGAACAAAATCCTAATTATGATTTTGAGGATGTTCCCATTTGGGAACATCGGCGTTTGGGGTGAAGTTTTTGGGGGATTTCCAAAAGGCACATATTTAACAATTAATTCAAATAAAATGATTGAAATAGGTTTCTACTCAATAATAATGATGGATGGTTTTTCATTTTTATTACAGATACGATAGGGTAACATTTTATAGATTTTCAAAAGAAAAAATTGGCATGTTTATTGCGTACGCGAAGCTTTTCCGTACATTTTTCTAGCACTATGGGTAATATTTTGGTATAAAAATTGGTTCCCATGCGCTTCCAAGCTAAACAGTTACGTTTCTGAATGAAAAATTACTTTTTATTACGGTTCTATACGGATATTTAGCATAAAATCCACTAATTGAATTCAAATCTAATTAGCTTTCAAAAGAGATAACCATAATTATCTCCATTGATTCATTAAGGTATCCGCCTACCTTTGAGACCATTTTTTTGAAATACTTGATTTACAAATTTTATTTTTTAATTTTTAGTTTAAATGTACATCAAAACATTGATCAATGCTAAAAAAACAAAGTTAATTATATTACTTTCTAAAATATGGGGTAATTAGTGTAAAATTTAAGTGAATTTTTATAAAACCCCTCTCACTCTTGCCCCAAAACTATTACCCCTATATAAATTTCCTTTGGACACAAGTATCCTATAACACTTATCTTCAGAATGGACTATTTTCCAAAACATATTTTGAAAAGTAATTGTTTTACAGCATAACATGTAAAGGTAAGTGAAAAATTTCAAAATTTCTACTACCATTTAACAAAAAAACATCAATAAAAACAAAAATAATAAACTTACATAAAAATCTGTAGTCCATCTGGTTAATAACAGTATGATTAATATACTGTTAAAATTTGGAGTGAATATCTTGGATAGTTTTTGAGTAATCATGTAAATAGTGGAGGGTTTTTATGCAAAATTTAGTTCCGAGAAAATTAGCTTCAAAGTTTATATTTGTATACGATCACACACGACTATCGTTTTAAAAATGCTGTAATTTCTTTTCTAATTCACCTATAAATAAAATGAAAGCAGTTTTTGAAAGATAAAAGTCTTAAACTACTCGAAAAAGTAAGAAAAAAATTTTCGTCGAAAAAGTCGAAAATCGTCATTTTTGGGGTAGGCGGATACCTTAAAGCTGTGTTTCTCATGGAAGATTCCGAAATGAACCACATATCTCTTACATCCAACTTACGTTAGAAGAGTGTTTTTAGATGTACATACTTTTCCTTATTTTTAAAATTCTACAATTTTATTCCTAAAATTTTTATGTAAAAAAAGTACTTGAACAAAATATATATGCAAGTCCTCAGAAGCACTCCAAATATGCTCTTTGCGTAACCCCAAATGATAATTACTGAAAATTAATTGATCGGGGAGTTAGAAAAATATACAAGTGTAAGAATCTGCTATAAAGATTTGGCATTTATTTCTCCATAAATCAAGTGAAAAAATAAAAATTACATATTTTTGAATTTAAAACATCATTCTTAACCTGTTTAGATCCTTTGAGACAAAAAAGGTTAAAAAAATTAAAGAAAATAGGAAATAACTTGAAATTTTGCATGTTATAAAAATCCCCTCAAATACTATACCCCAAACGCCGTCAAATATGTTCCCATTTGGGAACATATGTGTTGTATTGGTAATTACTCTCCAAAATTGGAATATGAAGCTATTCTGTCAAGCCAAATGGAAAGATGTGTACTTAAGCTTCCTAAACACAGCAAAATTATTTAAAACCAAATATAATTAAAATTTTCACAAGTTGAAACTTGTGCAACTTTTGGAAAAGACAAAAATCTTTAATTTTGATGAAAATTCTACAAAAAGGATTAAATTGCACTTAAAAAACTTTTGCATGTAAAATAACTTCATTTCTTTGAGTTGCTTTCTACCAAGTATCAAATCCTGCATGAAAATTTAAGTTCTACTGATGTTCCCATTTGGGAACATCGGCAGGTAAAAGGTTAATAGCCACACCTTGTATGCTAGCTAACTACATTTTAAAATTTTTGTCATTGGAAGTAAGCATCTATATTGAATGTTTTATTAAGTTACATATCCAACAATGATGTACAAAAATTTACTAGTAACTCAAATTACATTAAACAGTTAATTGCTGTTAGATACTTATGAAAGTGGTATTTTAAAAAGAGCTAAATAATTCAAATAATTTGAGAAGACCAAATGTTAGAGTTAAAAGGCTTTATATGCTAAGAAATCTAGATTTGTCAAAAGAAAGTGCATGCTTACCGATCAATCCAGCTCTAGCTGCCATGGTTTTAAAGTTCTCATTTAATGTGAATACATGATAAGTTCTTGGCCTAATTTCTTCAATTGATTGAGCTTCATCAACACAACTTTTAGCTGGAACCCACATATCAAATTCAGCTTTCCAATTTTGGATAGTATTTATGGGAACAATACATAAAACTAATTTAGCCGGTATGTGTCGCAAGAAAACATCAACAAATGACACCACCTGAAAATATAGGAAAATTTGTTAGGTTTGCACATTAAGACTGTTGTGATATTTTCACAGTCATTTTATGATCTTTTATCTTCCAATTATTTTTACTTTTCAAAATGCATTTTATAGTTATTGAGGCAAGATGTCAAATGACATAACAGAAAATACATTAAGAGTTTCATATACCACCATTTGGTAGATGAACTTCCAGTCATTTAAAAAATGTATAGTAGTAACTCAATATATTTTGTATTCATCTGGAGAGTGGAATCTTCTACTAGTCACTTGTATCATTAGGCTTCTTTCAAAATTATAATGAACTTGGAAAAAATTGCATTACCAGAGACTCCAACTTTCAAAGATGGTTGTCAGTAGTCCTTATGAGCAAGGAATTTTTTTTTGGAAGTTGATCCTAAAAACAGGGTTGTTTTATACACCTAGTCCGATTTTTTTAGGGGTGGATCCCCTGCACGCCCCCTTGATGTCATATCTAACAAGATTTTTAAAAATACTGCATTAAGCTTCAGAGTGATCTATCAGTAAAAATTTACAAGTTAGGAAATCCTTAAGAAGAATTAGTTGAAAACACTGACTAAAATCGATATAAACACGATCTGAGAGGTATCGCTGGACTTATTAGGCTCCTCTGGTCATGCTTAAATTTTTCCTACAGAGTTATTACAATGTGAAAAGAAGCCAGCTTCAACTACGCGCCGGAAAAACGGCACTTACGCGAAAAATCGCTGTTTTTCGACTTTTCCGCCGAATGCGGTCCTAAACACAGGACGACGGCTTCTAACCACTATAAAGATGTTTTTTCCACATCGCACTAACAACACAAGAAGAAGCCGATTTCAACTTGGCGCCCGCCGCTGCGCCGTCCGAAAGAAGTCGAGGGAAGAACGGAATACCGAATACCCCACATGCAACACGAAACCCGATCGCTCGTCACCCTGTTTTATGAAGACTGAAAATATCCTAAAAATAGAGAATAATTGGGAAAAAACTTGCGCTTCTAAGTGCTTTTTATGATAGATTTCCGATTTTCCGTAGCTTTTTCGATGTTATCCGTAGTCCGTAGTTTAACGACGGCATCCGTAGAAACTACGGTGAATCCGTAGTAGTTGGAGTCTCTGCATTACCCTTTTCCCAATTTAATTTTACAATTATTGAAGGGTTTAAGAAAATAAACCACAGGTTGTTATAATGTGCAAGAAGCTACAAATTGACCCATTTTATTTGTTTAAATACTAGAATTTGATTTTTCAAACACATGCGACAAATCATGGGTGCCTCCTATCACACTAAAAATAAATTCTTAATGTCATCTTTTTAAAGCAATCATACCTGAACAGTTTTACCAAGCCCCATACTATGGGCCAAAATGCAACCAAATCCACTTGATGATTTGTATCTTTCTATGTTTTCTACAACATTATCATATAAAAAGCGAATGCCACCAATCTGAAAAAAAGGAAGAGAACATGAGTTCCCAAATACTTCATCACCTTTATAGTATTCAAATAATTTCACTACATTTTAGCATAAATCTTTGATATACTTAGTTCACAGCAATTAATTTTACATAACTGGCTCAAGGGGAAATCAAGCAAAAATCAACTTGGAGCTTACTTGATGTGGCTTTATAACCTTGGCAATCTGAGGCGCTAAAAATATATCAGGATCTTCAGGTGGATGGCCAACATTAACCAAAACCCTGCCTTCTTCATCCAGAAGATTAAAACAGTCATTAGTGTGTGCTCCACTGTTGTTGGGATCTTCAGCAGTTCCTTCTTCAGTCTCCCCTTCATCACTTAAAACCATGACATCATCATCCTTTTTATCCGAGTCCTCGCTATCACTCTCATTACCAGAACTTGAACTGGAGATATCAATGATATTTTCTAAAAGATTTAATTAATGCAATAATAAATTACATGCATGTATTGCAGATTATATTAACTTTTTAGAAAATTAAAAAGAAAGATTTGAACCTAATCGCTTCAAATAGTTTGATTGTGGGAGCGACATATAATAAGGCCGAGATTTTTGAAATTTTACTCTTTAAAACAGCATTTCAACTGGTTTTCTTGTAATTTGGGATGAACTGCAGTTGCATCATTTCCTAAGAAAACTATTAAATTCAAAATCATGTTGCGACCCACCAAAACTTAAATGGCGACCCACTAGTGGGTCGCAACCCACAGTTTGAGAACCTCTGGTTTAAACCACCTTATACAGAAAGGGAATTGAGATAGTCTAGGATAATTTTAAGTTATATACTGGTCCCTTCAGCTTTGAACTATCCGAATTGAACTGCATTTCTAATTAAAATGTACCAAAGATAAGTTTTTAAAGAAAATTCTAGGATAAAAACCATACCTTCAACAGATGGAGGTATTATGGTTTGAAGATTTGCTTTTTTATCATCATCACTACTTTCCAACAGCACAACGTCACTTTCAGTTTTTATTGTAGTCTTGTTGGAATTTTTTGCGGCCTCTGAATCACTTATTGATGAATCAAAGATATTTGAGCCATCATCAGGGGGTTGACTGAATAACTGAGTCAAGGCTTCTTTTTCAACTTCTATTTGCTGGAGCCTTTCTTGAAGAGCTCTCATTTGAGCTTCTTGCAACCGTCTGATACGTTCTTGTTCTTCTTTTTGAGCCGACAGGGTAACAGCATCCAATTCATCTTCTAATTTTATATCTCTGAAAAATTATGAAAAGGTTTTAAGGCATTGAACTATTAGATCTACAATATAAAGTTATCTTTATTCTGGCTAGAACCTCCTTCTGAAACACCAGATCCCCCTTTAGTATTAAAAATATTCCCAGAAATTCTTGGTTTACATTAAAAAATAAACAGTATTTAAATAAATAATATCTTGTGCAATAAACACCAACAGAGCAAATTTTAAAAACATCAGAATAAAAAAAAAATTTATAGCTAAACTCACGTATCATTTTATCTTTATGCTTACCTAATATTGCACCTTTCAAACTTTTTCTTTTTAGAAAGCTTGTCATCCTTCTTACTATTCTTTTCTCCAGATTCATCTTTCTTATCTTTTTTATTCTCTGGTGAATCTTCAGCCTCATTTAAATTAGAATTATCACAAGCTTGGTTGTCAGTTTCTTCAACTGGTAAACCAGCACCATTATCCGAATGAGGACGAGATATATTGGAAGAAAGGGCACATTCTGAATCAATGTCAGATTTGAAATCTCCTAAATCATCTGAATTTTTAATATCATACATCATATCATCATCAGGAGAAAATAAATCTGCTTTGCTTTCAGTACTTAGATCATCGGTAAATCCACTATCACTTTTTATATCTTTAGAAACTGTCATTTCACTGTCTGATGGAAAATTCTTATTATCTGGTATAAATTTGTTTTCAGATATTGAGTGTTTTCTTTCATCAGCTGGAAAATTGCTGTCTATGGTGAAGTCCTTTGTATCTGCTAAATAAGATTTATCACCATCTAACATAGGCTCAGATTTGACTTGAGGTGGTTTGATTTCAACAGTTAAATCTTTTAAATCCTTAATGTCAAGTTCATTTTCTTTCTTAATTTGAGCTTTATTAAAATCCAAAGAACCTAGTTGACTGGTAACTTTGTCGGATGTTATATACTTAAGTTCTTCAGGGTCAGGTTTGCTTTCTGATTTCATTATTGTTAGCAAATTTGAAACAGGAATACTATCACTTTTTTCATCTTTAGAATTGACCAAATGTATTGTGACATCACCAGTGCCTAAAAGAATATCATTCATCCGTTTTAATTTGTGCTGACTATCATCAATTTCATCATCCCACTTTCGTTTTCCTTCATTTTTCACATGACTTTCTTTCATGAAAGGCAATTCTTTTTCTTTGGAGTTATCACCATCTGAACGGCCATCTTTGGATTCACAAGGATTTTGTAAAGCAACTGAAAAAATAAACAGTCAAAAATATTACTAAATATTTTAATCTACAAGACTATACTTTAAAACCTCAGTGACCACCTCTTCTAACAACCATGTTTTGAAGACACTCAATGTCCCTCAATCCTTCCAATGTTAAAATACATCGGCAGAACAGACAGAAGTAAATTCCTAAACCCCTTCACCATGACTGGTTTACCCAATTACAAAAAAAGAAAGAAATAGTGTCCCACTTAATTGATTTTAATAAATTCTTTACATCCATTTAAGTACTTTTAAAACATTTGTTCCTCCATTGGATGACATAGAAAGGTATGGTAAGGTGGAGGGTGCATGTTCTTTTTCTCTTTAAACAGTCTCAAATCTAAGCTACTTTAGAGGATTTTATAGCCTGGAACCTTTTTCTCGGATCAGAAGGTGGTCATCCTGAGAGGTTTAACTGTATTAGTATACCTATTAAGTTTTTACAAGTAATAATTCAATCAGTTAAAATAAATCCCACCTGAACACTACATTATTCTATGGTGAAGAATTTATGCTAAATATACAATGGCAAAGATTTTTATTTCCTTCCAAATTTCAGTAACAAAACATTAAGATGCTAAAACTTACTTTCAAGGGAAGCGAAATTGCCATCCCAATCTTTCATACGTTCATGAGGTACAGTGGGTCCACTACCCACATCATTAGGTTGAGCTTCATCTGGAGGAAAAACTTCCATTGCACTAGTCACAATGGAATACTTCTAAGAATCTAAAATAGAAGCAATTTCTATTGGTTTTTTACTTCGAGCAAATAACATTAGCCAATATTTTTATACTTCATAGGAAAAATAAAATTGGTAAACCCCCAGTAGGGCGTTGCATAAATGTTTTTGGGATTTCTCAAGTGCCCCCCTCAAGTTGTTACAAATACTGAAACATCATTACCTGCAAATTGTCAGCAGTGGCGGATCCAGGGAGGGGATTAGGGGGGGAGAAAATTTCAAAAATAACTAAAACCCCCTTTTTCAGAACTAAAATTCAAAAAAATGTCATTGTAATTCATGTGATGTCGGACAAGAATAAAAAAAATGCAAGGGGGGCATGCTCATCCCGAGAAAAATTCAAAAATAGTTAAAATCCCCTTCTGTTTTGTCACCATATCTTCGGATGGGGGAGATGTGGGGAATGCGAAATATTTTCTGCCTTTCCTGTTTTTGCTTCCCACGTGACTTGACCAGGGGACGACTGGGGGTGACATTTTCTACTTGAAACGGTGGGTCAGTTCATTATTTGTAATTTTGTTCTCGAGAAGTTGGTATCTCGGTGCTGCTGGATTAGAGGAAAAAACTATTTTTTCAGTCCCAGGCTTCAGTAATGGTAAATTGTTTTAGTAATTAATCAGGGCCGTATCCAAAGGGGGTTTGGGTTCAACCCCCCCGAAATTTCAACATCAATTTTTTACTTACTGTTTTTCCTTAAAAATTCGTCTTAAAATGCATAAAATCCCTACTTTTAAGGTTCAAAATTCAAAAATTTTCTTGGGGAGAACCCCCAACCCCCTTGAAATTGAAATCTATAATACAGATTACAGTCGTTCCTTGAAAATTTTGGGACTTACAAGAGAAAGAGGGAACTCGGGGGAGGAAAAAAGGGAAAAGTGACTCAAAAACTAGTTAAAATCCTGCTTTTAGGGTCAAATTTCCAGAAATTTTCTGTGGGAGGACCCCCAGACCCGCCTTTGGAACTTGGAACTCTATTATTTACAATGTTTTTGTAAAAAGTTCGCCAAAATGCAAAAATCCAACCAAACTGGAAATTAAACTCTTGAAAATTATGTCCGAAATCCGGATTAGGTGTACCAAAACGAGTTGAAAATCTGCTTTTTAGACTTGTATTTCCAAAAATTTTCTGGGGGAGGAACCCCAGACCCCCCCTTTAGGACATTAGAAGACTATTTTGATATTGAAAATTCTTTGCCCCCCTAAACCAAATTCTGGATCCACCTCTGTCTATCTTACCTTGGTCACCACCAAAATTGAACTAAAGTTTCAAGAAATTTCTGGCCACCCCCCCGAAAAAAGTCTAGTTACGGCCCTGTAATTAATAGTTACACAAATTAACTATTGTATGCAATAATGAGTCGTAAATGACTTCAAAATTAATAAATCTTTAGCCTATGCTTTCGAATAACAAATTTCCTTCCTCCATTAATTTGCAAAAAAGTTTTTGAAATTGTTTTTTCTAGTACGGGATAAATTTGATTTCATATTTTAACTGTTTTTCACTTCAAAAACAGTTCTTCTAATGATCTAATTAAAAATATTCATTTTGCATACAGATTAATGTTTTTATAGAGAAGTATCGTATTTTTCCAAATGGCCCCCCCGAAAATTTGGTCTGGATCCGCCCCTGATTGTCAGGTTGTCCCAAGTTAATGTAGGGAAAATATTGAAAATATCTTAGCTTTTTGTTGTTTTTAATTTAATTGGCATGAACGCTGTAAATATAAAGTTAAAACCTATAAATCATCTTCGGAACATCATTGTCTTAAAATCCCACTAAAAAACCTTCAATGGCATCTACTGGTGGATGTTCTCCAAGGGTTAAAAGCACTCTTACCGAGAAATGAAGAGGATAGTGGGCGCTTGCTTATGGGAGGTGGATCGAGATATACTAGGTTATCAGATAATACCAGCTAGCAGCTATAATAAATAGGAAAAAGATTCAATAAAACTATCTAGTGGCTTGTATCCACATCTCGTTCCCAAGCACCTGCGATCTTCCTCTTTTCCAAGTGAGTTTTAAACCTTGGGGAACTTCCCACAGGTGCCGTTTAATGTTTTCCCAGATTTAGGAACAATTACATTCCAAAGTGGATAAATAGGTTTTAACTCAATATTGACAGTGTTCAGGCTAATTAAATAAAAAACAAAAAAATTAAGATATTTTCAATTTTGCCCTACACATTTATGTGGGAAAACTACTTTTGAGGTGCGCAAGGGTCAGAAATTGGCTTAGAGACCTGAAATATTGTAGGTAATAATGTTTCAGTATTTATAACACGAGGGAGGGGCACCTGGACAATTAAAAAAATCCCATAGACTTTTGCAATACCCTAACCCCAGTTAAATTGACTGTAACCCACTGGGTATTTACCTGTCTCATATCACTGGTCAAGGAAGTGCAAAAAAGGTATAGCTTACACTTTCTCTCATACAACTTAAAATGAACTTGTAAACATCTCTAGGGCTTCTGTCCTTTGGAAGCATTTTTTGTCTCCTGGCCTAAAAAAAAGGCATTTAATAATCTAGATTTTAAACATGAAAATATTCATTTCATTCAAAATAAATGCATATTGCTTCATATTATGATTTGAATTTAAATAGAATTTTTTAATTGACGTACTTGCAGTAACAAAGAGCTACCTTTGAACTCGAAACAGCCTTATAACACTAGAAAATGGAGGAGCCTGAGTGAAATTTCCATTATTTTTAGTAAGTCAATATCACAGAGTACTAGAACAGAGAGTACGTGGCCATAGGCGCAAATGGAAATCGAAAAGTTGTATGAATGTGGGGCTTTTTTGGCGCTGGGATCGCATCTACGTCACGGAAGGAGCGGAAAAAGCCCAATTGGGCGAGAAAAATTTTTTTCCTTCTACTTTCAATATAGCAGATTAAGTGTCAGCCAATCACAGGTTTGGTCACCAAACTGTAATGCCGAGCTCTCTATCAATTATTTATAATTCCTCGTGGCGCCCTCATATCCATTCAACTTTTGAAAATATCGTTTTGGACCCTGTTAGGATTTTTTGCTGTGGTCCATTTCCACATACAGTGTAGTGTCTTTATTTAATAAATGCCCAAAATAGTAAATAGTTCGAAGTTTATTTTTTCATAGAAATATTTTACATTTTGACATTTTTTAACTGTTAATTGCAAACAAAAATTGCAACTGGAATAACAACTATGGAGTAGAGGGCAGTTCAAATATTATGTTTCAAGCATGTTTTAGTCATTTTTGACCTCCCTTGTTAGCAAAGATAAGAAAACCACAACTCGCCCAATGATTACACAAGAAAACTGCCCGACCCTCATCCCCGAAAAATCAAGAGCCTGAAATATTTTTCTAGTTTAATTTGTTTTGTAAAATTTACTTTTTGTTGAATTTTGAAACTTTTTATGAAGAAACAAGATATTTTTGAAAATGCAGTGTTTGTAACATCTAACCATTATTCATACACCCCTTCCCAGGCATGTGATTGCTCAAGAAAGAAATTATCTGAAAATTTTTAGAAGCGTCTAGATAAGTTACAGTGGTATAGAAATTTATTCTGGGAGGGGTCCAAATTCAAATCCCTATCCCATACAATAGGTTCAATTTACCTTTTTAATACTTTTTAGATAGGTTTCTTATCTTACTAAACTCAATCTCAGAAATTTTTTGAAATTTGACCTTAAAAAGGGTTTTAAATCAGGGTTGGGTTTCTTCCGGAAGAAACTAGTTTCTTCCAGGACAGTGGAAGAAACTGGAAAAAACCGGAAGAAATGGAAGAAACTGGAAGGAACTAACAAAAAGCTTTATACAGAAGCACCCAATTTTTAAATCTGTTAAATCAGGGTTCATACGCTCCTTGAAAACTCCTTGAAAATGATTTTCATTTTCAAGCACTATGGAAACTCCTTGAATTTAGGCTGTACTCCTTAAAAACTCCTTGATTTTCATCATGAAGTTTTTTTAATAAATTTATTTTGCCTATAAAAATAGTTTCAATCCACATTATTTTCGAGAAAAATAATGGGTTACCGCGGAAAAATCTTGACTTTTCGTGAAAGTGAGAGTGGTTTTAAAACCCGATTCAGGAATGCAATTGGCAAAGCGTGCAAAAAATTTCTGTAAAAATCTGTGTAAAAAATTTTCTCTCAAATACTCCTTGAAATTTTTAAAAACACTCCTTGAAAACTACTTGAATACTCCTTGATTTTGATTTGCGAAAAATTGTATGAACCCTGTAAATGAATAAATCAAACCATAATTTTAAAACTCTTAAATGTAATTTAATTATAATTAGTTAAATTTATTTATAGTAATTAAATTTTTAAAAATTTTATATTTGACTTTTAATTCCGGTTAGTTAAATTAAATTTTAAATCTGTTGTGTTAACTGAATAAATTAAACCACAGTTTAAAAAACTCATTAATGTAATTTAATTACAATTAATTAAATTTAATTAGAGTAATTAATTTTCTAAAAATAACATATTTAACTTTTAATTCCAGTTAGTTTTTTATTAGTATTAGTCATTTCAGCTGTGTGTTATGTAGTAAAAAAATGTGTGTATAACCTGAAACATTTTTGACTGGAAATAACACCAGACAAATATTTGTCAGAAATATTCAAGTTTAATACTTTGTTTTAAATTTTGTGTCGGGTTTATATTGTTTTATTACTATATGGAAGATTGTGTATTCTAGAAAAATTCAGATCATTAAAACATGTCTTTTCTGTTTAACTTTTATACTTTCTTGTAGACAGAAACTCATCCAATACTATGTAATTCTCAGACTTATTCAAAACTACTTTTCTGTTAGGAAGAAATTAATTTAAAATTACTGGAATAAATACATGCATGCAATAGGTATTTATAACAGTTTTGAGTATTTAATTAAATTTTAGACTACAAAGTAAGGGCTCTTTTATAGTGGATCTGGATTTTGGCTGATCTGACAGGCTATCAATCACTTGACCCCGCACCATCTCGGCACGCGTTCCCCCTCCTGGCCTCGTCCATGCAAGACAGAGGGGATGAGATAGTTAAGTATCATGTTTCACCCCCTTGTCAATCGAGTAAACAACCCTGCTATCTTCTATTGCGAACGCCTAGAGAAGGAAGCGTGTCGGGTTCAGTGATTTATAGTTTTCCAGTTTCAGCCAAGTTCAGCTGGGAGTATAAAAGAGCCCTAAATATTGTTTATTAAAGGGGGTTTTTTTTCAAATTATTTAATAGCATTTTTTTCATAGTTTGGAAGAAACCTTCATTTACTAATTTAATCATTAACTAATAGGTGCATATAATTAATGACATTTTGGAAGTTTTTATGTAAATATAAGAGTGTTTGTGAGACAAATATTTATAAAACCTGAAAATTTAAAGCTAATTCTTTAAAAAAAGAGGTTTCTTCCACATGGAAGAAACCTATTTCTTCCGGACGGTTTTTTCCGTGGTTTTTTCCACTTCGGAAGAAACTTGCCAACCCTGTTTTAAATCTTTTTGGTACACTTTTTGTCCACTCAGGAAGCAAATATTCCGATTTTTCCCACTTTAAAATATTAATTCTGCACACAATTGAGCAGAATTCCGATTCTCAACACCTCTAAAATTAGCGGATTTCCGCTTCCCCCTTAGGTTCTTGCATAATATTAGAGCAGCCCCTGGTGACTTTGCAAGATAGTTTAGGTTATCTGGTTCTTACATCAACTATCAATTTTAGGGGCACATAACAGGCTTTGCCAATGCATTTTCGTTTTTCGTGGCATCGTCAACAAGATAAGAAAGTACTGATTTTATTTATTTATGTCCTCTCTAACACCTCTATTCTTTGCAAATGTTATTAACACTTAACACGTTGTCTACAATTTTTTCGTATTATCTTTTGCCTATAAAAATAAGGTTTCAGGTAGTTAATCTTTAGCGAGGAAATTTAGCCAATAACTCATTTTTACATAATTCTTGGGCATTTAAGACTACCTTTGACCAGAATGACTCATTTCTTTCAGTCATACTTACACATCACACTTAGTCACGCCCACAGTGAGCCTCTTGGAAGAGCTGTGACCTTTGAGAAAGGCGCATCCTACACGTCACCAGTGACACATGAACTAACTGCGTTGCATGACTTTTTATGAAAATTATTGACCAAACAGTGGCCAAGAGAAGGCTGTGAGTAAGGCAATAGAATTGATGAAGATATGAACTTGTGATATTACACATTATAACCAAAATCTTGTAGTAAATTACAACCTGGTAAATCATTTGCAGAGAATGTAGCTGTATACAAGTCCCTCAACTAAAAAAATTATACCCAGGATGTGATCAGTATTGAATAAGTTTTATATTATGCACTCTTGGGAACAAGAATTTAACATGGTTCATACTTTATCTGACATAGTAAAATTTAGAAGTCTTAAAGGAGTTTTTCAGGAGTAAATTACTAAAAAATTGGGAGGTAACAAATATACTTATTAACCTTATGTAACTTTATAAGTCACGAGTAGAATTTTATTTATAAAAAACAATTATTTTCCCCAAATCGATTATAAAACTTTGTTTTGCTCTCTTAGAGAGATGTTTTTCAGGAGTCTG
Source organism: Tetragnatha versicolor (assembly GCA_024610705.1). Classification (NCBI taxonomy): domain Eukaryota; kingdom Metazoa; phylum Arthropoda; class Arachnida; order Araneae; family Tetragnathidae; genus Tetragnatha; species Tetragnatha versicolor. The sequence continues at coordinate 29,905,351 of JANDEH010000010.1, forward strand.
AGGGTATAGTTTATCTTTGGTAGGAGGCTGTTATTGCGAAATCTTGAATTGTGGAAGGCAAGTTTAGGGTTGCATTGTGATTGGCAAAAGGTAAAAAGAGGAAACCCAATATTCCAATAAAATGAACGCAAGAAGCACAAATTCATACAAAAGACAATATTGTAACAGGTTTAACGTAGTTTTTTTTAAATAAATTTAAGGTAGAATTTGCATCTTAAGGGACTTAAATAAGATAAGTTGACAGAAAAAGAGCTCTAAGTACTGGGGTTCTAAGGGTCATCCCAAGAAAATTTTTGTAATTTTAACTTTTTGGAATAGTCTGAATTTTTGGGTGTTGGGTCCCTGGCCCCTTTTTATATGCCATTTGACATCATATCTGAACAGATTATAATCTTAACATATTTTTAAAAACCACGGTGCATTTATTATCTTATGTTGCTTCAAAGTGACTTTTTTCAGTAAAATTTTACAACTTTGGAAAATCCTAAAAAATAAGTTAAAAATGCTTGACGAATATCAAGGAAAGGGCAATCTGAGAGTGTTTTTCTGCATCGCAATTGCAACACGAAAAGAAGTCAACTTCAACTAGGTGCCGGAAAAAGGGAACTTTTGCGAAAAATCGCTCTATTTTCTGGTGATGGGATCCTAACCACCGTACTTGATAATTTCTGACAGTTGTAAAGTTGAAATCAGTAGGAAAAAAGCTTTAAAGTCCCATAAAAAAGTCCCCTTCTAAAACTATACCCTTTAGTTATCCTCCATAAGTTATCTTGCACAGATAACAGCTAAAATAACCCCATCACAAGAACTTTACACTATTATGAATTTACACAAAAATGATTACATATTTCCAGGGCTCGATTTCAGCCGGAACGGCGTTTGGCGGAACCTTTTTCGGAAAAAAATAATAATATTCTATTTTATCTTAGCATTTTGGTGCATTAGCATATTTCACTACAGTGTATTTTTTTTAAAAGTTTAGTCCATTTGAAAATGAAATATTAAGAGTCAAATTGTGTTGTACCTTGCGACATCTTAAATTCTCTACCATTTAAGGACTTTAACTACGCAATATACAACACTAATAGTTCATTGATGAGCAGCCGTCCTGCCTCCTACAAGAGGCACCCTGTTGGGGAAAAATACAACCCACTGTACCAAAAAGGTGTTTTACAAAAAAATTGTATAAAAAAAGTTCATCTTCTTATACAATAATTTAGTTAGAACACTCTTCCTAATCTAGTACAACACATTTGAATTTATTTTGTAAATTTAAATTTGAAGATAAATGCTAAAGCTTTTGTATTAAAAAGTATTCACTTTTTTAGTTTTTCAGACCAATAATTTTACCGTTCCGGTACCTCTTTTTTTAGAAATCGAGCCCTGCATATTTCTATAGACAAATAAACAGGGTACACGAAATCAGGGTTGCTGATTTTTTTGATTTCTTTAAAAAAATCGGATTTATTTGATTTAAATCGGACTTTTTTGATTTAAATCAGATTTTTTTGATTTAAATGAATTACTAGTTCTGAACTTCATGAAACTGGTTAATAATATTCTGATATTATAATTTCAATGTGATATAATACTTTAGCATTACTTAATTACCCAATTTTAGTCTATTTTATACATTAATTAAGTAATTGAAGGGCAATTCCACGGGTAACTGACTGACATTTTTTAAGAAAAATGTCAGTCAGTTACCCGTGGAATTGCCCTGAATTAATTAAGAGAAGCAGTTCACTGGTATCTCACCGATGAGCCCATTCGAAAAGGGTGAATTGTAGTCAATAACTAAAATTTTTATCCTTCTTTCTATAACTATTCTTGCCAAATTTTGATATTAATAGGTTTGAAAATTAATCGGGACAATGATTACTAAAACCATCAAGCCTCATTTTTGTGTAAAAATTAAAATCAATCTTTAAATTATATTGATTCAGTTAAACTAATTTTACTCAAAGAATTGTTTATTTCTTTAAAATAATAATTAATTAGTGATAAAAATGAAAATTCAGTAATTAATAATTGATAGTAGTCATGCACACAGATAATAGAGCCTTATTATCTGTAGTTTTAAATATGAAAAAATTAGTTGGGAAAACATGACTAAAATTAAAAAAAGAGCTTTCAATATAAATCATCTACATACTTGTATTTTAAGATTTGATACCAGGTAAAAAAATAAGATTTTAATTCTTGTTTAGTTTATCACAATTATTGATTCCAAACCCTGCTATTTACCCCTTTTTGTCATAAACATTCTTGTTATTGGTGGCAAAAATTTGATCTTGAAATTGCAGGCAATTTTATGTAGAATAACTTTAACCTATCTCTCCCAGTTACATATCTAGCAGATAAATTTTTAATTTAAATTGTGGCAGTTTGACATTTTTGATTTAAATCAATGATTTTTTTTTAAATCAAGTGATTTAAATCAAGTTGATTTAAATCCAGCAACCCTGCACGAAATAGGTGATATATTTAGCTCATTATTTCATAGTACTCTATGTTAAACCAACAAAATTGTTTTTGAATTGGGTATATTTCAATTGAGTTAATTGCTATAAATTAAATAATAAATGAATAAAATACATTTTCACAGACCAATGCAGAATTTTAAACCCAACTCCCATTTTTTTTAAAATTTAGGTACTTTTCCATTATACCGGCGCAAGCGATAATGTCGCCAATAATGATGGATTCTTACGTATTATCCCGTTAACCGTTCTGTGACTTGTCAAATTCAGCAGCACAGCCATAGAAAAGTCAATGGGTTGCTTACCGTTTTCGGATTCAGCAGTACGGTCGACAGGATAATACGTAAGAACCTAATGATGCAACCAACGCCAAACGGAATATCGCCGCTGGTAACATTTTGCCTTTACATTTTCAAAGCGATGCCGAGAGCTCCAACCTTGACGTTGATCTTCCAACGGTCGCTAATCCTTACATTTGGGCACGTTTGTTCTATGATTCATTGCTACCAACCTAATAAAGTAAAGGAATTGGAAATGCAGATGTGTCTCATTCTTTGATAAGTGTAAATTCTTTCATGTGTAAAGATAGTGGGTTGTGGCCAAAAAGGTCTGCTTGGTGTGATTTGTTTCAGCGACTGAGTGCTGTCGCCAAAAAGTTTGCTTGGCAAGATTTGCAGCGGTGTAATGGGAAAAGTACTAAAATTTACAAGGCATTTTAATTTTTTTGAAATTTTTATTTATAACTATATTTAATGGAAACTATAAAATTAATGAATGCAACATAAAATTATTTTTTCTTCAGTTTTATAGCAATTTGAATGCTCAATTAAATATAAGCAATTCATATAAATTTGATATTAATTTTAGAGGAATTTTTATGAAGTGCCGTTTTTGTTAGTACATTTTTTGTGAAGGTGCCGATAAATGGTACCCAAAATTGTCCTGTATTAGTCCTTGATTTTAAAGGGGGAAATATCAAGAATTTTTGTTTGGTGCAAGTTTAGTTATGGTTTAAGTTAAGGTACGAAATCTTAATATCGAAATTACACTAATCAGACTAAAATAATTACTCCCAATCAGTGAGACATATCTGAGGGTAATTATAGGGGAGACCGGGGATGGATGGGACACCTTCAATAAATCTTAAAATTATAAATAAAATTAGTTTTTGAGTGTTCCACCAGATAAAGCCACCATGGCTTCATACTTGTTGCTGTTTACTATTTTAGTTGCAAGCTCCTACAAGTTTCTGAATGAAAAAGATGGTTTCACTATAGCAAAAGTAACCAAGTATTACACTTTTCAAAGTGAATTTTCAATCTGATTCCTGGTTGCTTTCTTAATGGTTTATATTGTTTTCTAAACAGAATAATGTATTCTTTAAGAATACATAGTTGAGCTAAGCCTAAAAGCTTCAGTACTTTTGAAACATAATTTTTAAAACTGTTGCTACCGGAGTGGGATGGGACACCATGACTTGGGGTGGGATGGGACATGCCCAATTCCTCTCAACACCTAAATACAAGTTATTGCATACAATTATTTAGATACCATTGTTTTGAAACTGATTAGTCTTGCAGTTGAAAACATATTTTTTAGATTAAAGAAGAATTTACACTATTTTGTATTTTTCACTTAAGTTAGATTTTTTGAAGTAAATATAGGGTAAAATAACTGATGTTTTTGTAATAAATCTTTAAAATGTGTAAAATACTTCCATCTTTGTGGTTTTTAATCATATATTTAAAAAGTAATCATAAATTTTAATTTAAAAAGATATGTCCCATCCCACCCCGGCCCGGGGTTGGATGGGACACTTTTAGAGGTTACTTTAATTCATTCATAAATCCTAAGTTTAGTTTGCTATCACTTTGGTTATATTTTTTAAACATGTTAAAAGGTTCCAAGATGTTAGTTTGAAAGTTTCAAATTTATACAATGAAAACTAAATTTTAAAAAAATATTCTTGGAAAAAGTGTCCCATCCCTTCCTAGTCTCCCCTATAATTTGGTTTGGTACAACATTTTCAAAGACAAAAATACCTACCAACCTTTAAATATTCGCTCGTCAAAGGCGAGAAATCAAGTGGAAAAATTAAACCGTTTTAAAATAATCATTTTCTAATAGTGCTCAGACTTTAAACTAAAGGCAATACACCAAAATAACTTTTAAAAATCAATAGGTACCTTACCAGGTATAATAGTTTTCTCTTATAAGGTTTTCATACCTAACTACGCATTCTACATTTTTGTTATAAAAATAAACTAATACATAAAAAACGTATGATTTAGCAATTGTAAACTGTTTGTACACACTAGAATTTTAAAAAAATTGAAAATGAGGTTCAAGACAAATTTCAACCAAGATCTTTAGAAAAGGCCATAGAAGAAATTCTGTTTAATTACAAAATTCATCACAGAAAACATAACTGTAAGTAAATATGCTTATAATTATTCCCACCAATTATAAAAATACCGAAATTGAGCAAAAACACAGTTTGATTACAGTAAACAAAACAAATTTCGGTCCGAGTGTTGTTATTGTGTTGATCAACACAGTTGAGAATCGCCAAATCCAGACCATAAATTTTATAAACACGGGAAGATAAAACACACAATGCATAACCTTCCACTAAACATCTACAAAAATAATCCTAAGAATTCAAATTTGCTTTGAATTGCACCCATCTTTTCGATTCAGAGTGGAACATGTTCATACACAATAAAATCGAAGAATAAACAATGAAAACTTCATTCTTAAACGGAAAGTTTGACAGCTTTTAAACTACCATTGCTTGATACCCTGTTATTTATTTGTCTATCGCACTCCAATCCATGTATGAATCCCGCCAAAAACAAATTTAGCCGATTAATAATGCCGATTTCACTCGCTACAGATGTTTGTTTTGAATGCACTAAGGTTGTTCAAAAAATCAAAGGGATTCGTCATTTTTACTCACGTAACGTCTTTATAAAACTGTCATCCTTAACCATGCCATAGATTATACAATGTAAAGCGAAGTTGTTTCGGGGTAATTGAAATGACATTAAACAAGTATAATCCTTAATTTACTAATATCCAAACATATCGCCGTCGCCATTTCGATGTCATAGAACTTGCGATTCTAGACGAACCATGAATTTGTTCAGTAGCCCCATCTATCTTTTCCTTTAGCTAGAAAATATGGTACTGCAGTAGGGTTGCCATTTTACGGTAATTGATTTTAATTCAAATTCAATCCAAGTTCTGGAACTTTCATTTTAAGTTTTATTTTGAAAAAGAACTTGCCCAAACATTTCTACTTATTGATTAATGCATTTCACATCTATTAAACTTTTGGAACTTTGAAATTTGAATCCGAAGACAGGTTGAAAGATTCTGGCGAGAGGAGGGATTTGAATTAGCACTTTACCACACTGCTTTTACCAGCATCAGCTGAGTTTAATTAGGAATTAAACATAAACACTCAATATAATTTATGGAATTCCTTTATTACTGTGAATCCTATCAATGAGCGTAACCCAGCAGAGTTTATATACAACCCAAACATGATCAACACGGACTGCATGAACCTAACTCCTAACTGATGGTACAATATATATTTTATGTCCTGCATTTCTCCCAAAAAAAACAGACTAATCCTCAATAATTCTTTTTACTGGTTGAGACCTGAAGTAAATAAAATGTCTTCTTTTATTAATGTGTTTTATTGTCAAACGACCAATGTGATTTATCTGAGGAACACTGTTTAAACGTTAATTTTTACCAAAACTTTTCGGACTTCCTGATTGAATCTGTTAAGCTTTCTCATCATCCATTTTCGAGATTTGGACAATTGAAAAAATCTGTCAGTAATTTCCATTGACCGGTGGTGACGTCCTTACCTTACCGACGTTTGGTGACTCCCAATCGTCACCCCCAAAAAGTCCAATTTCACCTAATGCGACTAATAACCTGTAAAACTGATAACTGCTCTTCTTCATTTTAAATTTATTTGCATATGTTTGGTGGATCATCATTCTTATATTGGGTTGTCCCATAAGTTCTGTTACTTTTTACAAAGTTTCGTGTTTGAAAATTTTTTATGAAAAACTGGTAATAGGTAGAGGTTTCAAACAAAAGGGATTTTGATATATGTATATTTATGAACATAATGTGTGATTTTGGTAGTTCTCGTGATATTATTTCTTTTCAAAATGGTGGTTTGAAAAAAAGACCACAGACGACGATTTTTGCGTAATTTTTTTCTTTTGTTTAAAAAACTAGGAAGAACGCATAATTCATAGCTAAAAAAAGTTTTACTATATATTTGAAATGTTTAGTTTAAGATGTCATAGTTTCAAGATAATTCGATAAGTTTAACTAAGGAAATTTTGGTCCCAAACATAACATATATTGCAAAAACTTACCTCAATAATGTTAGTCATTTCAAAGAAATTTTTACGAAAAAAAGCATCAAAATCAATAAAAAAGCTTAGGAAAGACCCAAGTATTCAAAATATGCAGTATATTAAATTATATCTGAACTTAAGCTCAGAAAATAGTGCGCACAATGCAAGCGCGTAACGTTTTAGCTTATCACAATTACACTCGCTGAACTTACGTTCAGCGAACAAAACAATTTTCTTCGCTTCATACGAAAACATTACAATAAAAACAACTCCTTGGCAATTAGAAATAAATCAATTGAATGATATTATGAAAAGGTACTTTCAATGCATTAATGGCATCAATTCAATGCATTAACAAGCATTATGGTCAAAAAACACCTGCCTTTAATTACTTCATACCAGCTGCTTAGAAAAACAATAGGCGTGCTTTAAAAAACAAGTGAAATTGCCAATATATGAAGTTTTAAAGCCAAAATTTCCAACCATAAACTTATCGAATCATCTTGAAACTATGACATCGTAATCTAAACATTTCAAATATACAGTAAAACTTTTTTTAGCCATGAATTATGCGTTCTTCCTAGTTTTTTAAACAAAAGAAAAAAATTACGCGAAAATCGTCGTTTTTGGTCTTTTTTTCAAACCGCCATTTTGAAAACAAATAATATCCCGAGAACTACCAAAATCACACATTATGTTCATAAATATACATATATCAAAATCCCTTTTATTTGAAATCTCCACCTATTACCAGTTTTTCATAAAAAATTTTCAAAGACAAAACTTCGTAAAAAGTAACAGAACTTATGGGACAACCCAATATTATTTTGGACGTCCAAAATAACGGACTAAGCTGCTTGTTATAAATTTATTTTAATGTTTAAAATATCTAAGATGGTTAAATGAAAAGGAAATAGAGAAGTTCCGAAAAAATATCCTGGTGGGTAAAGACTGAATTCGTTTTCACACATCAAAGAAAAAAAATCACTTACGTCATATTTTTTAAAATGAAAAATAAGTGAAAATTTTACATATTCTCTTGCCATTCGTTCTTCTAGGATGTTGAAATAAAATTATGAGTTTTAAGCAAGTGTGTGAAAATTTTATTTAGCTTTCTAATATAAGCCACATGACAAAGTTTTCAATTTTTAACATTACGCTTCCTATTCTCAATATTTTTAACCCCATATAAATCGTTCAGACATGGTTTTATAATGCCAGCTTATATTAAACGAACTAATTGAAAACTATGTTAAAAAGTTAGTTATTAAACTACTAAGTATCCCCATCCCTCACTCATTTTTTAAATAATTCACTCATTCATAAATTAAGAAATATATTAAATTAATTATCTACAAAGAAATTTTTTTTCAGGACATCGGCAGCTAAAAACAAAAACAGTTCACCTGTAATAAGGGATAATTGGGATTGGGATTCAAGGGATAATTGGAGAATATGAGTTGCTATAATAATTTTGGATAATTAATTGTACTAAGTTAGTAAAGGGAGCGCAGTGTTGTGTTAATATCATCATTCCTCACATGTGAGGGAAGAATGCTTGGGTTTGGTTTTATTTATATTTTTTGCTGCATTTTGTGTATTTTATACTTCAGTTTTATACCTTTTGAGTGTTTACTTCACATTGTAAGTGGAAAACTTATATTTAAAAATAATGATTAAAAATTTACTGGTTTCTTTTTCAGAGGATAACCACTCGGCTGATATTTTTTCTTTCTTCACTGATTTGAAAATGACCTAATTGCAGATAATTTCTCTTATGTGCAAAATTTGTGATACATTTTTAACAACGAAAAATAGCAATCAGTCATGCGGATTTTATTTTAAATTCACAATATAACCTAAGAAAAGCATGAAAATTGTAACTAAAAAGATATTTTTGCAAATTCTAAATTAAAATAAAATTGATCTAATTGAAACCTAACCTTAGGTTACTGGTAGGTAACCTAAAGGAAGGTGTATAACTTACGGCCGTATTCACAGGTAACTTGACCGCAGTGGCGGATCCAGGGTGGGGGCACTCTAGAAAGTGCCCCCCCTTGGGAAAAAAGGAGAAGGAAGGAAAAAAGAAAGAAAAGACTTAAAAATGGGGAAAAGGGAGAAAGATGGTAAATTTTGAATGCCCAAAAAATCCTCCTTTTACATTTTTTAGGTAAGAGAGGGCACTTTACCTGGTTTTCTAATTTATTTCGACCAATTTTCTTAACAAAAATTATCTTTCGGTTTGCTGTTTTCAATTTAGGCTTAAACGAATGCAAAAAGTGCCCTCCCCTTGGGCCAAAAAGGGGAAGAAGGATGTAAAAGACGTGAAAAGCAACGAAAAAAGGAGACAAAGTACATCTTGATTTTTGAATAGCAAAAAATTCTTTCACATTTTTTTTACCAGGGGAGAGGAACTTTCCCCAGGATTATCAGTCTCACTTTTATAGCATCGAAACGCAAAAGTGACTTCCGAATTTTGCCTCAAATTAATTTCGATTAGTATGCCTATAATCTAATCTAAATAATGGCTTCAAAATTCCTACCCAGTTGTTGGGTTGTTAAGCAAAGTTGGAGGTGACAGTTGGTCAGGATTTTCAAATCGTGTATCTTTCATCACAGAATTTTTATCTCAATAATTTTTGAACTATTAAAATACACGATTTCGTAAAATGGCACTTTCTGTATTCGTCTTCGTCCAGCTTAAATTTAGTATAAAAATGTGCGTTAATGGAATGGTGGATGTGAGGGTACTATTGACATTTCGTCAAATCAAATTATCGCCATTTCTCCCGGCCCGTGATCCGAAGGGAAGCTAAAACACTATTTTTTGAGGTAGATTTTCAAAATGTTTCTGGGAGAGTCCACTAGATCCCCCCATTATTTCTTGGAGGAGTAATTGTAAAACTTAAACATAATGTGTGGAACATAATTTAAATAGGGTAGGTGGGGGTAAAAACCCGCACGGGGCAAAACCACGCACCGCGATTTTTAATTGTTAATAATCGATTCAAAAGTTGAAAACCAGGTGGTTGGTTTGTCTTATTGTGACCTATCATTCTACGAAAGTTCGTACCCCTAAGTCACTCATGAGTTGAAAAAATGCTGTAAGTTTGTTTTTCATCATTTTGATGTAATTTTTCTGATCTTTTACTTAAACATTACATAAAATAGGGCTTCAGGAGAAATACAAACAAATAAGCCAATGATAAGATAGCATTTGAGCTTCAGTTTCGTCTTAAAATAATTTCCTTAACATGTCTCTAAAAATAATAAGGCTTGTTTTTCAAAATAAAGTGAAACGGGGCAAATACCCGCAGGTGTTTTGGGGCAAATACCCGCATCGTCAAAACTTTGGGAAATCACCCCAAAAGGAAATTATAATCTACAGGGTCCCTAAAAAGTTGAATAAAGGTTTCCAAGATGTCAATCCTCAAACGGAAACCCTTTTTTCTCCCTTTTGAAAGATATTGGGCACTTTGAAATGAATTGCTACAACAGATTGACAATTTTCATTAAAACGGATTATATCTATGTTTAATATTGTTGGTTAACTTAAAAATATTAAAACAATATATTAGAAATCCATTATCCGCGAGCGGATGATCCACGATTGCTACGAAAAAAAATTTTAATGATGAGGGTAAATTTTAGACAACATTAGAGAGATTTTAGATGTAGAGCAAAGGTTTCTGCTGTACTGTACACATTTTAAAAGTTTTACAAATCATGTTTTTTGAACAATAAAACATAGTTTTTATGCTGAAATATTTTTTTTCGTGTTTTCACCTCATTTTTGGCCTTTTTTCGGGTTATTCGCGATTTTAGCTGTCCGCGGTACCCTTAGCACCCAATTCCGCGGATAATAGGGGCTCTACTATATTAAGATGATTATATCTAGTGTTTTTATGATGAAACATTTTGTTTATCCATGTTTATTTCATTTGAACACGAAAATTCAAAAGTGCGTGTCTTTGCCCCATTTTGCGAGGCAAAGACCCGCAATTTTTTTTTCTACTAAATTGTCAATTTCTCTTGAAATACTATCGATAAAAGTATAAATTTGGATTGGTTTTGTAGGTAACATCTCAATCTAACACCTCCAATTGAAATTTCGGGATTATCTACCCCCTATCGATCACAATGTTAAAAATACTGAAAACTGCGGGGCTTTGCCCCCACCTACCCTACTATACTTTTAAGTAATCTAAAACTCCAACTCATCAGTAGTTTTATAATTCTGTCAATTTTTCTAAATTACCAACTACCAACACTGTAAACTGAAACTGTTTTGATTATTTGTAGAGTAGTATTCTCTCTGAGGTAAAAAATAAATTTAAAAATTAAATTTAAATGTTTAAATGATGTTAATTAAATGTTAAAATGTTAAAGTTAAAAAAATTAAATGTTTAAATAAAAAAATTAAATTTCAAAGTTTAAATTATGGTAATTAAATGTTAAAATATTCAAGTTTAAAAAATTTAATTAATATGCCATTTTGAGGGTTTTCTTTTATATTTGACTGATTGTTGGAAATGGATTCTTCGAAGAGAGAAAACGTGATTGTAGGTTTTATTTTAATAAAATTACTTACCTGTATATCTGGAGTAACCATTTCTGTTAATAAAGTTGACTTATGACCATTTAATCCTTTCGCTGTACCTTCTGATTAATATTACTTCATATTTCCAATCTTACCTTTTTTATGTATTTAAATAAAATCACGCCACATCCTCATACTTTTATATGACGGCGACCTGGTCATCTCTAGGCCAGCCAACTGTTTTTTAATAATTGCGCTACAGCTTTGAATTTAGTTTTGTTATTATAATCGAAAAACTATTGTTCATCACTTCGGTGAATCAAAGTGATAAAACTGAAAAAAAATCATAGTGGAATAATAATTATTAGGACTAACACCCACAACGGGGCTAATATGGCGGCGTGAGAAAATCGGGACCGCTTCAATTTCGGAGAGATAATATCCCAGGGTTCTAAATAAAAACCGCAACATGTCCATTATAATTTAACCACTCATTAAAAAGTTTTATAAAGCACTTCGTAATACGTATATATCAATTGGCTAGTAAAAACTTTTTCAAATTTAATTTTTCCTAACAGATTTTCATAAAAGGAGATCATCGGTGAAGAAATTTTTCACGTCTCGTTCGGAAGCAGAAGGGGGAAATTTGAGCAGTCGATTGGTTGGAGCAGTTAGAGTGATCCGCGGCTCCTTTGTACTTCCCAAATGTGACGTCACTACCGTTTTTTCTCCTTTGGAACTTTTAAATGATGTTTGCAATTTAATTAGAGTTTTAAAAAATATGAAAAAATTAAAAACTGGTTACTTAGAGCCTTTGTGATGATATACAATAGTCAAAATCATTAATTTCTATAAGGGTTTACTTTCCAATTGTGTTTTTGTTTGTGAAAAAATATTTCGCAGAACAAATTACAGACATCCGGTTGAGATAAACCCGATTTGAGGGAGAAGTTAAAAGTCAATTGATTCCTGTGCAATGTTACTCAAGTTAAAACAATCTTATTATGCAATAATTTGTGGAATACCTCACAATCCTTATAGACTAGATTTCCTTCTCAATGCTTTGCTACCTATGCTACTATGCTGTACAAAGCAAAATGGTAAAATAAAGTTTTTTCAACTAATGGCGAAAAACCCTGTTTTTACTCCTTTAATTTATTTTTCTTTGCATGCATTCATGATGCACTATGTAATTTTTAGCACTGAAAAAGTTTTTATTTAGTTTTAAAAATATTTTGTTTAATTTGCTTAATAAGATTTGCTTTTTATACTAAGGTCAATAATATTAAGGATGATATTCTCGTCTACACTCTACACCCCTTCTACTCTAGTAATGAAACTATCAAAAATATGTCCTTGCATCTTATAATCCTAATCTAGTATGAATAAATTTTATTTACAAGTCGCAAATACTCTGAAGAGTTACTGGCAAAAATTATATTTATATTTACTTAAAACAATATGGACCTTACTGAATATCTCAATATAAGTTGAGGTTCATTCCTCTTTTAAATCGTATAAAATAAGCGTAGGTTTGCTTAATAGATATCAACTCTTCACGAATTACTTGTGAAACCAATTCTTGTTATTGTTTTGTCAATGTTTAATAATTTTAAATAACTTGCACTGGCTTGTAAATACTTCAAATTTATTCACCTTGAACTGAGATTTTGAAAGCAGCTCATATGGGGGTTTCATACACCAATCATACATCAGTTATAACAAATATATAGAGCTATGTAACACATCAAGATAAAAGCTACACTGTTTGACAATTTATTCGACTAGTAAAAAATATATTACAGCTTTAATTTGTGCAATAAGTCAGCAGTTAACATTAGCCAAATAATGATAAACAAAAATAGTTTTCAAAGTATGGCCTTACAATAACATTTAATACAGTTGAACTATAACTTAACAGCTAGATAACTTTGAGTAAACGCGTCCAGTGTTTGTTAACAATGTTAAATCTGTAAAGAATTATACAAATTTTAAATTTTACCACTTTGCATTAACTTTCTCAGGGAATGTAAACGTGCTCATGTAATGCCGTGGGAAAGATATAACTTCCAAACACATTCAATATAAAGTCAATATATTTACATTAGATACAACTCAACAATGACTACTTCAGATCAAGGAAAATTTCAACAACTATTATAATAACAATTGAAAAAGTCCCATATCTTTTTACATTGGTTGATTATGAATATTATTGCATAAAACTATTTCGCCACTTATAAAAATTGCATAATCTGTAGATCAGCAGAGAGAAACTAAAACTGATGAGCGACTTCTTTAGTTTCAATGGCCGGTAGTGCGACTTTACAAAAATAATAATAAACTTCTTGGCAAAATGAGAAACAATGATAAAAAGCATTCATTTGAATAGTGGATAGTAACTTAAAAAAATAGACCAATTTATACAGGTTGATTTAGTCCTTATATTGGTCTTCCTAAAGAGAATCAGTCTAGTTTATAAATTTTCGTATGGGTCAACATGACCTATTATACTCCAGTTTGCTTTCAAGATACCAGTCTAAGTTCTAAACTGTACCTCAAACATTTTTTGTGTAGAAGTTGTTGTTAGCAAGATTAGGATGAACAACAATTTCAAGTGATAGTGAGATGACTCAAAGAGTTTCATTGAATAAAAATATCCACCCACTAAAATTCATTGGGTTCAGTTTTTCACGTCAACTAGAAATTACTCTTCCTGAATAATTCATAAGTTGTGGGTGAACTTGCATTTTTTGGTGTGGGGGAGCTGAGGACATGAAAAAAATATGAAGTCTGTAAAATTTACGGATTAAGGAGTTCTTAATCTATTCATTGTGATACAATCTATATTTTTTAATAGTAAATGAGACTTTAAATTAGATAGGGGAAGGGATTTCTTCAAAGATAAGAACCAAATCCTTAAAACAGCTCTGAGGCATTTACAGCCCCGCATTTCACTGACTTTGCTTCTGTTTAGGGTAGCCATCTTTCTAACGACAGCCTTATGTCTAAAAATATACAAGACTATCGGTAAAAAAGTTCTACGTTTTTTTAGGACAAGGAGAGATGAATGTTGTATGGATGCTTAAACGACATTAATAAATGATATTTCACGATGATATAATCCGCAATGGAAACATTTCTTTAATAATAGGTGACATCGAGTGCTTTATGCTGCTCTTTTTCTTTAAACGAATCTGATCAGTGATAAAAACATCAGAAACATCTTTATGTATTTTGCTTCATATATTTGATTGCTGTTTGAATTTTTCACAAGCACCTAATAAATTTATAAAATCTGTGTTATTCAAACTTTTTAAATTTTTATGATACTTAAAGAAAATTAGCTTACTTATATATAAGATGACTTCTTCATTTGATGTAAGGATCCACAAATGAAGCTGGAAAAAATTCTCGACTTTTTGTGGTGAGTTTAATTTAGTAAATAGGAAAAATTGAAGTGTGTAGGAGTAGGTATTGTTTTCAACATTTGAAGGTTTCTCAAGACCTTAAAATTTGCAGCTCATATGCAAAGAAAAAAATCCTTTATCGTGCATGACTTGATTAATCATGTTAGGGAATTGAAAGTTGCTTTAAAATATTTATCCAAATTTGGACCTTATTATTGTGGGTTTATTTGTCTTCGAAATTTTTTAATGAACGAATAAAAGCAAAAAAACTGATATTAATAGGATCGGGTCAGGCAGGAGGAACATGAGTATCAGCGTAGGGCGGAATCATTTTTGGGACGGCAAAATATGTAGCCTGTAAAAAAATTTATTGCTCTAAGATTTATTTAAAACTCGCATTAGATAACATTTATTATTTTACACAGTTATGTATATACTCTTAGTAAACATATTGTGATTTTTCTTTAGGTTACTAATGTTAATAATTACTGATACGGACAATTTGTTTCATCTTATTTTTAGTGTGTTTATAAATTAGAAACAAATCTTCAATTGACCGAGACGGATACAACTTTGAATTAGAAGCAGTTTCTAGAAGCGTTTTTTGGTTATTATCCCTAAAAGAAAACCATTTTCAGGTATTTACAGGTAGAGTTGCATTAAATCTCTACTAGAATTAAGCAGGTACTTTTTTATTATTGAAAAATAAATTTTCCTTTTATGAATTTCTTTCCAAAAGCATCGTTACGTCCTTAAATCTTTTTTTAAAATTTGAGTTTAAATACCAAGAAAAAGGTTACAAATGCTTCGTTAAAATGATGCCCGAGGAAACTTTGAATTCCAGGAACAAATAGAGAAATGAAATCAATACTTTCGGCATTGCTTACTTAAAAGAAACTTCAAAACCTTTCTGTTAACAAGGTATCAAATAAATACCATAGATATACAGCCCTGAGTGATGGGTCTTCTGTATGTGTAATGGAAGTACAATTAATTTGATTTTCGCATTATATAAATTTTTTTCTTTTTATGAATACAGATTATTATTATTCCTCTCTTGAATCAAAATCATTATTTCAATAAATATTTTTCAATAGTAAAGTGTAGAAAAAGTATAGGAAAAATATTATTGCTTTTTGCTGTAGTGTTAATCTGTTAAGGCCAATATTTTAACAAGCTTGACTAGAAGGTATTAGTCCTAACGTTCACTGAAAATAGTGGCAGCAACTGACATGCAAAATATATTGGCTAAGACAAAGGGATCTGTGGGTTGGATAAAATAGTAAATAATTTGAATAACAAGCTTTGGAAGCTTTGTTCGATACCTTTTTTGTTCATTGTTACATTACTTTAGAAACTATTTTACCATCAAGATCAAACCTATAGAAAATTTGGAGTGGGACTGAAATAAGAGTTTCTAGCTAAAAATTCCTGAACTCTTATCTGAAACTCTTTAACTGCCGAAGAAAAACCTTTAATGTATCATCTGCAGTGTAGTAATAATCAACCAAAGCTATTGATCCTGTATCATGGCACTGCTGAAATGTACCAGAGGTAGAAATTTTGTATGAACGTATATTTACGCCGGTAGCAAAACACAAGTTTACTTTTGATACGCCACCAGCAATAAATACATACTCCTCTAGAGAGTGGACATAACTCCAATGGTAGTAAACGAAATGACCTATCAATACATATACCGCTTTCAACAACCAACACATCAACTCACCCGCGTAAGTATACGACATAAGTGGCAAATGCACCGGCTCATCCGAGCATTACTTATGTCTAAAACCAGAGGTCTCCAAAGTGTGTCCCGGTGGCTCAGTGGATTTCTCCGGTATCTATCCTGGTCTTTTTGTTAAATTTCAGTCAGTCTACAACTTTTAAGGGATATTGCCTAGCCAGTACAAAAACACGGTATCAATATTGTTCCGTCGATATTTGCCTTATTCAAAACGATCCCATCTGAAATATTGGCCAGTATACTGGTTTATCGTCTCCCCTACAATATTTATCAAAAAATTGAAATATACAATGTTGTTTTTCAAGTTTAGTTTATTCATCATTAAGAATGTTTTAATCTTGCTTTTGCTCATTAAAAAAATTCCACAAAATGTCTGGTATTTATCGATATTGGCCTATATTTTTATAACTTTGATCAATGTTTTTGTGCTACCTGGGCTATAGAGGCATTGGAAAAATATAAACTTCGAAATATATGTATAAGTTAAGATTGTATAAAAGTAAAAATAAAGCACTGGACTTTCCAATTTCAAAACGAAAATTCTCTAATGAATAAAATAGGTCAATTTTTATGATATACCTGTCTTGCTCCATTTGGTTTTTAAAATGCACCCTAATATTTTCTTTAAAAGAAAGCAGCAAAATGGGCGTCTTAGAGAAGGAATGATTCTCCAAATTTTTCAGGATTAAGGATAACCCAGATCCAGATTATTTCAGGATAGCATAACCCAGATTATCTTGCCCCACGGTCCTCCTCCTGAATCCATCCATGGGCCTTAGGCTTTGGAGACCCCTGTCTTAAACGGATCGAGTCATCAGTAAAGGACGGTTTCCATTTTAACTTTCAGTTGCGGTACGGAAACCCTTATAGAACCCAGATTATGCAAGGTGACGTAATGCCTACATGTTAAAATAACGCCATTTGGTGTTTCTAGGGTCCGTCCATCGGCACCGCAACCAAACGCCTCGGTGGAAACGGTCCTCATCAACCTTCCATAAACGGCATCTAAAGAGGTTCCTTCGATGGGATTTACGTGATATGTGTCTCGCCTAAACAGTGGTGACGGAGAGAATGGCGAAGGTGGGGCAGTCGTCCAGCACAGTGGAGGAAGGCGTGGACGGGAGCTTCTTTTTCTTCTTCTTGCCCTCCTCGGTGAGCGTCTTGAGGAGATTCTCCTTGCGCTGCTTGCGGTCCCTGGCCTTCTCCAAGTGCCGCTTGCGCTCCTCGCGGCTCCAGTAGCGGCCCACCTTGAGCTCACTGGCGGCCTCTTCGTCCGTGCTGAGCCCGCAGCGCTCCTCCATGATCTGCAGCGCTCGCTCCTTCAGCAGCTTGTTGCGGACGGGGCGTCGGGTGATGTACCGCGTGCCGTCGGGCCGCCGCTTCACCTTCCACTCCATCGGGCTTTCGTCCACTGCAAAGACTGAGAAACGTTCAGTTATGTTGTCTGTTGAGAAACATTCGGTTAAAATTTAACTGAATGTTTCTCAATGGACCTGCTCAATAGGATAGGGTGCACCGAAAAAACTTTGTTTTTAGATTTTGATGATGCGTTAGAGCAGAAAAGTTGTTTAAGGTGGGCGAGGGCACCTATAATTTTTTCAGAATTTTCAGATGACGTCTTTAGGTGCCAACTTGGCCCTGAAGGTTTCCCATGTTATCCTATGGAGCGTGCAACACAGGTAAACCCGAAAAGAGGCTTTTCACTCCTCATTCCCATTCTAGTCTCACAAAGAATGTCTTCACCCTAGTTATGGGTCTTATATAGCACGGGTTTCCAAATGGCAGTCCGCGGGCCGCATGCGGCCCGCTAGGTTATTTTGTGCGACCCGCGAAGCTCCATGAAAACCCCCTAAAAAGTAACTTCAGAACACTTCTTAGCATACTAAAATTCAAAATTTTTTTCCAGGGAAAGACCCCCGAACCCCCTATTTACCTCTTAGATTATGGAGTAGCTTTGGTCGTTTTCTATTGTGAAAAATTAAATGTTTGAGATCTCGATAGGGAGGTTGTATGCCCTGAAAGTTTCCGTGAGCGTACAAGGTAGGGTTACTTGGGGTAAGTGGGTCACTGGGGTAAGTGGGTCACCCCCCTAAAACTATAATATGTACAGGAATTTCACACTTACTCGCATTGATTATGTTACAGCTTGTCACACCGATAAGTTTTGCAAATATTTGAGATGTGTTTAATTTATTTTTAAGATTATAGAACTAATTTAAAATTGATTCCCAGAATGGATTTTTTGGTGAGTTCAAGACGCATTTTTCAAAGAAGTATTTCAAGGTAAGTTTTCATTACATTTTAATGTTTATTGAACTGTTTTGCAGAGTTTGACCTAAAATACATACGGCAATTTGAAAATTTTCAAAATTTTTAATTTTGAAGTGTTTAACAGGGGGGTCCCACTTACCCCATAGTTTTAGCATGGTTGGGGTAAGTGGGACCCCTCAGTGTGGGGTAAGTGGGACCCCTTATTATGATATAAGTGGTTCTAGAGGGTTCCATATGATATAGGGACTATTACTGAAGACATGGGTGGATTTCAGGGGGGTTATAGGGACAATTTCCCCCAATATTTTCAGAAACTATTTCGATTTAGCAAGACCTTTTACTCACCACTTCAAAATTCATTAAAATTTATGTATAGTTTGATCCACATTTTATATCAAAATTGAGTTTTAATTTAAGTTATGGTGAATAAAGTGAAATATCTCATCAATAGTGTTCATTCTCATTTAGTGTGTCCGATTTAGTTTTTATCTTACAATGTGTATTTAAGTGCCAAGAATAAATCTTAATCAACCTTATTAGGTTTTTTCAACACTATTTTATATGCTAAAGTAAAACATATCCCTTTGGCCTTTCAAAACATTCTTTAAAATACTTATTTTGCTTTTCATTCTATTCTTACCTTGTCATGTTGATTTTGATGTGAGTATATTTCTCACTTATGGATACAGTTACAATAAAATATTTTATATTGAAATTTACTGTACTTTATCAAGTAAGACCCACTTACTTCCTTTTAAGTTTTGCTTGCTTTAAATATAAATAAAGAGGGGGTGACCCACTTACCCCATCTCTTGGGGTAAGTGGGTCACCCATCTCATTTTTGATAAAAATACCAGTTAAGAAAAATGTAAAGCTTTATTTCAGAAACTACTGATAAATTTTTGTTTATCGATAGACTCTCTAACGAAATTAGTCAACAAGTACAAAATAAACCCTTTCAATTTTTTTCTATAAAGCTCCAAAAATGTACTAGGCCAAAAAGGGGTCCCACTTACCCCAAGTGACCCTATATTATAAAGGCTTAGATTAGATCAACCTTTATCAAGAGGAGGGACAAAATGGAGTATCCAAAAATTAAGTGAAACACTATAGTTTTAGGGAAATTAACAAACATTTTCTTGAGGAATACCTCCCCGTTTAAGTAATATTCAGTATTAAAAGTTTTTATATCATCAGAATTTAAAAATTTTTATATATCCTCATAATTTTGTTTTTGTTTGAATTGTTTTTTCCATTTGTTGTTACTCGAGTAACAAGTTATATCTACATTTTTCAATAGATCTATTGAAAAATGTAGATATAATTTTTTTCAAAGGTCACCGATATGGATCAAGTGATCCCTGGTGACTAGAAGTGTTGTTTCTTTGTCTTTCTTATGTTTCTATGTAACCTTATGTGTGTAATAAATAAAATAAATAAACAAAAAAAATTATAAAATTTTTTTTGAGAATACAGTCAGTATAGTACCTTCACAATATGTAAATAACCTTTGCCCCTCTCTCGTGGGAAAAGTTTCATAATTAAGACTTCCCTCGAAAGGAGATAGAGCAAAAACCTCAATGAAAGTATTGTTGCCAACGTTATGAAGAACACACTGAAAAAATTTTTCGTGAAAATATCGTGAATATTTTTTGAGAAAATAGCAGGCTCAGTGTGAAAATAGCTCACTTTTTCAGACCTCAAAAAAGAATCATTCCACTAAAAAAACACAAAACTAAACAATAACACTGAAAAATTGCTAATTTAATAACTTTTCTTTTAAGAGACCTAAAAAAGTGCTTTTTTTACCATCCAATTATCTCTATGCAATTATCTCCGCAATTATTTCCCATGGAATTATCATGCAATTATTATTAATTCTGATATTTTCATGAATTTTTTTTCAGTGAGCTCTTCATAACTGTGAAAACAATACTATCATTGAGGTTTTTGCTCTATCTCCTTTAGTTTTTAAATTAATTTTTTAATATTTTTTATTTCTTTAAAAACTTATTTTTTAACTTTTAATTTTTCTTAACTTTTTTATTTTTTGCCGCTAGGGGAGCTGTATGTCATCGCAGTGGATTTTCCAGGGCCACTTACCTAGAGGTAGACCTGACTTCCGTGACCCTAAGGCATGTTGGTTCCAAAATAAAAGCCACGAAACGGACTTTTGAAACACCCTGTTGATTTAGGATGTTATAATTGAATTTTTTTGGATAGCAAACACCAATACACCATATAAGGTCCATAACTAGGGTGAAGACATTCGCTGTGCGATTCAGAAGGAGAATGAGGGGCGAAAAGCCGCTTTTTTGGCTTTTTGTGTTGCGTGCTCCATAGGATAATCGGAAACCTGGCAGTTGGCACCTAAAGACGTCATCTGAAAATTCTGAAAAAATAATCACAGGTGGTGCCTTTCCACCTTAGACAACTTTTCTGCACTAACGCATGATCAAAATATAAAAAAAAGTTTTTTCGATACATCCTACTGCACAACATACGGCTGCCGACCCATTTTTTGCGGCCCGACAAGCCTTGAAGGATTCCAAAATTTTAAGATTAAAAAAATTTTAGTACTAAAAGATAAATTTTTGTGAAGTTCTACAAAAATTTTGTTTTTTATTTTTTTACTTGTAAGAAATGGAGAGAGAACTTTAAACTTTCACAAAAGTTGAATAAAAACCTATTATCTTCAAGAATTATAGAAATTTCATTAAAGGTAAAATTTTAAAACTTGTAGTATATTTTGGAATTTTAATAAGAATAATACCATTTTCCCTATTATTCAATTATTTTAATTCCTTTTAAACACAAGCAATGGAAAATTTAAATTAAACGCCCGCAAAGAGGAGTCAATCCTACTATATAATTTTGACCCGTGGCAGGTAAAAATGGCAAAATTTGGCGTTTCAAAAGTCTATGGGATTTTTTCGAATATCCCAGATGCCCCCTTCAAGTTCTTACAAATACTGAAACATTATCACTTGCAAATTTTCAGTTCTCTAGGACGATTTTTGACCCCCGAGCCCTTTAAAAGTAGGTTTCCCATCATGTTTAAGTATAGGGAAACAATTGAAAATATCGTCATTTTTGGTTCTTTTCAATTGTATGAGCCTGAACGCTATCAATATCGATTTAAAACCTACACTGTAAAAAAACTGTAGAAAAACAGAAATTTTCAATAACAATGACTTTATGTTTACAGAGATATTCTGTCATGTAACATTCCCACCGCACTTCTATTTATTTTATGTAAGAAAACAGCTTATTTTTAGTTTTTTAGCTTATCTGTACTTAAACAGAAACTTACTGCATCGAAAACCAATACAGCTATTGGCAACATTATACTGAATCTTCTTTGGAGCAGTGGTAGCGTGCGCGCTTAGCATGCGGTAGGTCCAGGGTTCTATCCCCGGATATTAATTAATTAAAAAAAACTCAACTAAAATAAATCCACACGCATGCGCACAAGCAGGAAATTACTGAGAGGCAACAGAAAAATCTGTAGCTCACTTGACAGAAAGTTCCTTTTTACAGCATTTACCTGTAGGTTACAGCTTTTTTCTGTGTACAGGATTTTTCGACTTACAAATTTTTTCTGGCAACTTTTGCCGCCAGAAATTTTCTGTTTTTTTGCAGGATTATTTTTTACAGTGTATATATAATCTTTGGGATATCATTGACTCAAGATCCTATCGGAAAATAATTCAATGGAACTTACTGGGGGAGATCCAAGAGGGTTAAAATCGCACTTTCACCGAGAAAAAAGGAGGCTTGCGGGCGAACTTCGATGCATGGTTGGGAAGTATGGCTTTCAAAATGCATACTTCCCAAAGCTGAGATACAAGTTTATCAAATGATTCCAGCTAAAGTAAAAAAAGGAAAAATAAAACCCCCAGATGAGAGGCCTTCATCCAGCTCCCGACGCAAGTGCCCGCAAGCCTCCTCTTTTCTAGGTGAAAGTGCGATTTTAACCCTCATGGAACGTCCCCCCTAGTAGGTGCCATTGAATGTTTTTCTAATAGGATCTTGAGACAATGATATCCTAAAGATGATATATAGGTTTTACTTCGATATTGACTGCGTTCAGGCTCATAAAATTAAAAAGAACCGAAAATGACGATATTTTCAATATTTTCCCTCTACTTCAACATGGGAAACCTACATTTAAAGGGCGCGGGGGTCAAAAATCGCCCAGGAGACCTGAAAAGTGGCAGGTAATAATGTTTTAGTATTTGTAACAACTTGAGGGGGGCCTCTGGGAAATTCGAAAAAAAATTTGAAACACCATAGCATACAAAGTTGTGCAGGCCTGAGTTAAAATTTCTATTAGAAAGACTGAAACGCATTCAGTTAGTGTCCACTGAAAACACCCCAGGTAGCACAGAGCACGGGAACATCAATAAATGTTGTAAGAATATTGGCCAATATCGCAAATATCTATGGACGTCGGACATTTTTTTGGGGGATTTTGATTTAAAAACTAAGTTTAAAATACAATCTAGGTTATTTTCACCACTATTTGAGTGAAATAAACCTGGAAAAGGGATTTTTTCCCCAATTTTCATAATTACTGTGGCTGATGTATTTAAGAGCGGTTGTTTCGGCAAAAACCGATATCGAAAGAACGATAATGACAGGTGTTTTTTTGCTACGTGGGACTGTGAATTAAATAAGAATTAATTAAATTCTCCATTGGAAAGACTTAAAAAACATTCACCCAAATCCGCAGACAGATTGCTATTTGTCATGAGAGGTGATTTGATAACTGACATCAATTGAAGTTTTTCATTTTCAAACCTCTCCTATTTTACGTAGGTTGGGCTCAAAGACTGAAATCGCTCACTGAGAAAAAAACCCCTCGACCACAACGCGTTGATGCACTTGCAAAATGGACACAACCTGGTCGTGCTCGCCTTGAATTGCTTAGAGCGCGTTATGTCAGAACAATGTTTTTTACTTTTATCAGATAGTTTTGTGTTTGTGTTAATAAAGTTAAATAAAAATAAATGTTATAAAATAAAAGATCAATTGCAACCTTTTTCCTTTCTGAGGATTAAAAACATACTATTTCACTTGCTAATATCTCCTCGAATAAGTATTGTAGATAATTTCCCGAAACTTTTTTCTGTGCGTGTTTCATGATATTGCAAACAATTTGTTTCATTAGTTTTTGTTCTATCTCTCTTTTAATTTTTTTACTTAACTTTTTAAACTTTCTTATTTCGCCCCTAAAGGCACTGTAATCCGTCTCAATTTATTAAACATGGTAACAAGGGATACACCTTACTTTCATGACCCTAAGAGACATTAGTTCCAAACAAAAGCGAAAGGGGTTTTTGAAAAACCCTGTGATATGTCCCACAAAATGTAAATTACAGCGCTATCAAATGAGCGGTGAGTAGGATAGGTTTTTTCATAGATTAAAAAACGATGTGATTTTCTATGTGGCCATATATAACTCAATTTTACCGAATGCAAGAAATTCACAAACACACGAACAGTTTTTGTTTTTGATCTGTAAAACCACTTTTTCCTTGATAGTAGACAGTATGCAGAAAAAACAACTTCAGACCAATAATAGGGCGTATCACGAAAAACTTTTTTCGAAATTCAAAAAGGCATACTGAAAAAAAGTTGCCTTAGGGGTCACATATTCACCATGAAAAATTTCCGCCCGATCAAAAAATGTTTAGGGCCCCCGGAATTGGGTCAAAGTTTTGGAAATTGCCTCATTTTTCAATAAATTGACAGAAACCTCCAAGATGAAACTTTTATATAAAGTTCATAATTTTTCTAGGATAATCTACTACCAAACCTTATAGTTTGCAGTTGGTTTTATATTTTTACTACTCTTCGTTTAGAAGTAATAATTTTTTAACAGTACGGAGATATTCTTGAAGTTGTTTTTTCTGCATTACTAAAGTTACCATAAATAAAGTTCTATCTACTCAAGAAAGTTGTAGTTTGTGTCATTTTGATAAGTATTTTATTTTTAACATATTTTGTGCCCTGTACAAATTATTTTTGTTTTGTTTTACCTGAAACGCCCTGTATAATTATAAAAATAGTACTAATTTTGTCTTTTACACTAATATTTTTTAAACTGCTATGATATGAATTTATTAAAAGAATTTTATCCAAGATCCTCAGATAACAGTACATAATAATTTAACTTTAATATGCTTACTAATAATTATAGCTATTCTAATTAAATGGATATTATTTGATTTGTCCTTTTTTAAGACAATTTTTTGGTACAGAGTGAAAATTCTAACTTCAAAGGAAAGTATTAAGGGATACATACACTTACTTATATTACATGCATTTACTTATATTACATACATATATTTTTATTACTTTGTTTATGAAGAAGCACCTGAGAAATCCCATTGGTTTCAAACTTGGGAAGGATTTTCCTGTCCAATAACCTGGATTTAATTAATACATCCCTATTTATGAACCCATAAACACGAAGGAAGCTTCAATATGACTTCCTTCACAATTTTTTTAGCTGCTTGGGTGTGCGATGGAATTTTAAACTCCTTTCTATCACTCAATCCAGTTTCAACGATTAGCTCGATTTCTTCTTTTTACTTAAGTTATTTAGAAGTGGTGGTTCAGTTTCCGTCCCAGTTTATGATGTCAACGATATCATCCGCCTCGAAATTTACTTCAGGGGGTTTGAAAACCTTTTTTTCTAGGGAATCTCTTTCTCAAGTTTCCTATATTTTTTATTTTCCATATACAGAACTAATGTTTTTTTGAGGGTCAAATAACATTTCTACAAAAAAAAGATGATCTGGGTGCACCATAAAGGCGTTCCTTTTTAAGGTAGATTTAAACACATCGAATCGATCATATTCTAAGTGCCTTATGCGAATTACCTATGAAAAAGGGTTTTCATACCCCCCTCAAGTATATTTCGAGGCGGATGATATCGTAGGCATCATAAACTGGGAATCTATGACTGTAACTGAACCACCACTTCTAAATAACTTAACACGTTCACGCCGGTGCCGATTTTCATGTTTTTCGCTGGGAGGCGGCTCTCGACTTCAGGCTGCGCTTCATCTGGCAGCGCAACCCGATAAGGCCACCCGTGCGGGCCACCGGTGGACCACGCCGCCCCATGGGACAATCTAGTGTGGGCCACCGGTGGACCGCGCCGGCGTGAACGTGTCTTAAATAAAAAGAAGAAATCGTTGAAACTGGATTGAGTGATAGAAAGGAGTTTAAAATTCCTTCGCACACCCAATCAGCTAAAAGAATTGTGAAGGAAGTCATACTGAAGCCTCCCTTCGTGTTTGTGGGTTCAGAAATAGGGATATATAAATTAAATCCAGGTTATTGGACAGGAAATTCCATCCCAAGTTCGAAACAAATGGGATTTCTCATGTGCTTCTTCATAAACAAAGTAATAAAAATATATGTATGTAATATAAGTAAGTGTATGTATCCCTTAATACTTAATATAGAAATACTTGGTAATTATGTAAAAAAATTTTATTTTATTTGTTATTTTTAATATTGTCCTTTTTTTGTTAGTTTTACTTGTCCTTTGAAGTTAGAATTTTCACTCTGTACCAAAAAATTGTCTTAAAAAAGGACAAATAAAATAATTTCAATTCAATTAGAATAGCTAGAATTATTAGTAAACATATTAAAGTTAAATTATTATGTACTGTTATCTGAGGATCTTGGATAAAATTCTTTTAATAAATTCATATCATAGCAGTTTAAAAAATATTAGTGTAAACGACAAAATTAGTACTATTTTTATAATTAATTATACAGGGCGTTTCGGGTAAAACAAAACAAAAATAATTTGTACAGGGCACAAAATATGTTAAAAATAAAATACTTATCAAAATGACACAAATTACAACTTTCTAGAGTAGATGGAACTTTATTTATGGTAACTTTAGTAATGCAGAAAAAACAACTTCACGAATATCTCGTGTTGTTAAAAAAATTATTACTTCTAAACCAACTGCAAACTATAGGGGAGAGTGTTGTACCTTTGGACAAAAATCACGTTTGGATTTTTCCAAACCCTTGTGAGTAGGGGATATTAGCTAAAATAATCAAAATTGGATTTTTAATTAATTTTAATAACTTGAAGAAATTTGTGCATAGGTAACACAACGTGCTCTCCCTATGGACAGACCCAGTTGTACTTGTGGACACCCGTAAAAAGAGAAGTTTTAGCTGAAAAACCTAAAAATGAAAATTTTTATGGATGCATTACCTTTAAATAACCTATTTCAAGCCTTTTTAAAATTGGAAATAGATTTTTTAAAGTAATGTAGTTTTAGATTGTAAATGATCATTAAAACGAAGTTGAATGATAAAAGTCTTGATTTTTTACCCAAAACACATAAATCACAAGGGGTTTTCAGATCAAATAGTTAACAATGTGTTAAAAGCAAGCTATTTTCCAGACAGTTTAAAAGTTGCAATCGTTACCCCTATATATAAATCTGGTGATAAAGAGTTGTTAACAAATTATAGACCAATATCAGTGCTTCCAATTTTTTCAAAAATTATCGAAAAGGCTATGAGGGATAAATTAACATGTTTCTTAAACTCCTCCGAGTTCATCTCTAAAAACCAGTTCGGTTTTAAAAAGGGATATAGCACTGTGTGAGCATGCTCTACATGAGTTTTCTACACTTATTTACAACAGCATTAATAATAATCTAAAAACTGTTTCGATTTTTATTGACATCTCAAAGGCTTTCGACTCAATAAACCATACTATACTATTACATAAATTATCAAGGGCAGGTGTTAGGGGAACTCAGCTAGATTGGTTCAGGTCTTATTTATGCAATAGAAAACAATACGTAAAATTAGATGAGAAATTAAGCAATTCCAAAATTTTAAAAAACGGTGTTCCACAAGGTTCTATTTTGGGCCCTTTATTATTCCTAATATTTATAAATGACTTGTGCAATCTAAAACTTCACGGTAAGATACTATCTTATGCAGACGATACCGTTTTGATATACTCTTCTCAAAACTTCAATACAATAGAAAATAACATAAATTCGGATTTACAAAAGTTAAGATATTGGTTTGATAATAGTTGTCTGTCAATAAATAGCAATAAGACAAAATATATTAATTTTAGCTTAATCTATAATAACAGTTTAGATCTAAACATAAAATATCACGATTGTTTGAATTCCGCTACCTGTAATTGTCTTAAGCTTGAAAGAGTTCCAAACTTTAAATATTTGGGATTAAATCTCGACCAGAACCTAAAATATACTTCACATATCAATTATCTAAAATCTAAACTCCGATACTACCTATTTATTTTTTATCATTTAAAAAATCATGTAGACGGATCCTTTTTGAAAACCTTATACTTCTCCTGGATTCAATCTATTTTACAGTATGGCATAATTTTTTGGGGAGGGGATTACATATCAAACCTTATACCTTTAATAAATGTGCAAAAAAGAATTTTTAAGCATGTAAATAGTGATCAGTTATTAACTATAAAGAAACTTTATTATTTTAGATTATCACTTTTTATTTATAATAACATTAACTCATTTGGTAGTACCAATATTCATTATAATCTCAGACAACCACCTATATTAAATATCCCACAGCCATACAAAGAGATCTTGCGTAAAAGTTTTCTTTATCAGGGTCCGTTCTTTTATAACAATTTGCCAACTTCTCTAACCTCTAACTCAAATAAATTTTCTTTTAAAAAGGGTCTGTCTACATATTTATTGAATTTAAAAGACACAAATCTATAAAGGTCTTGTAATTGAAGATGAGCCTGATATTTGACTATATTTTGTTGCTCTGTGTTAGCCAAATTATTATTTTTTTCTGCTGTGTACTTAGTGTGTATTATTTTGTATGTATATTTGTATTTTGTTCATGACTGTATGTGTATTTCGATTATTTGTTTTATTTTTGTTCTTAGTATAAATATTTATTTATTAATTTAGTGCTTCACTTGGAAGGGCTTGTGCCCCTTAGTGAACAACATATGTATTTTGTTTTTTTTTTCTTTCTTTCTGTAAAAAAATTCTTTCTGTAAATAAAAAAATTCTTTCTTCTTTCTTTCAAAAAAAAATGTAAGGTAATAGTTTCATCAATCATGCTGATTGATCTGATCACTTCACTGATCCAAAAAATCAATTCGATCGACACTTAGTTGTGCAAGCATCTCGTGGTAATAACTTTCGCAAATATTTTCGGTGGAAATTTTTAAGTTTTTTGTTATCATCATATTTAAATGCGATAGGGTGCTTAAGATTATACACCATATTTTACATTAGATTCAAAGTACAATCAAAAATTTAAAAAAGTAGTCTGGATCACAAAATATTTGATTTTTCATTTAAAAATCACTTCAAAATAATCGCCGACAAATAGAAAACCATTTAGAATTAATTTAACATGCATTAAAATGTATTCACTTAAATGAAACCCGATTCTAAAACGCCGATTAGCTACAGACACCCACAAAAACGTGTCCTTAGGTACAACACTTATGGTGTCCAAAGGTACAGTTGAGGAAAAAATAAATGACTCAGTTGGGATTTCTGGCGAACCACTTGGGTTAGGAATACAAAATAGGGGTCATTTTTCATTAATTTAAGTATTCTTTTACCAAAAAAATTTTCGAATAAAAATAAAACGAAACACTAACTTTTTTTCAAATGGGGACCCCCAATTATTATTAGTTTTTCAGAAAGGCCATCCCCTTAACCCTTATATACCCAGTTTCATCCAGATTGATTAAACAAATTTATTTTTTAAAAATAAACTTTAAAAATGTTTTTAAATCGTGAAATTTTTTTATAGAAATCGATTTTG
This sequence comes from Tetragnatha versicolor, assembly GCA_024610705.1. Taxonomy (NCBI): domain Eukaryota; kingdom Metazoa; phylum Arthropoda; class Arachnida; order Araneae; family Tetragnathidae; genus Tetragnatha; species Tetragnatha versicolor. Next base: position 29,935,047 of record JANDEH010000010.1, read on the forward strand.
GTAGTAATTTTATGTAGGAAATCAAATTTTCAATCGATTTTATCAAATAGTTTTTGATAAAACGAACTAGAAAGAGCATTTGCGGTATGCATTTGGCAACGGTATACGGCCCCTTAAGATATTAATTCGTTTTTATCAAAAACTATTGGATAAAGTTGTTTTTTCTGCATACTGTCTACTATCAAGGAAAAAGTGGTTTTACAGATCAAAAACAAAAACTGTTCGTGTGTTTGTGAATTTCTTGCATTCGGTTAAATTGAGTTATATATGGCCACATAGAAAATCACATCGTTTTTTAATCTATGAAAAAACCTATCCTACTCACCGCTCATTTGATTGCGCTGTAATTTGTGTAATATGTGACCCCTAAGGCAACTTTTTTTCAGTATGCCTTTTTGAATTTCGAAAAAAAGTTTTTCGTGATACGCCCTAACCAATAATGCATTCTGTTCTAGTCTTGGTGCAAATGTACAAAATAAAAGCCTCCCGTGAGCCCTTTCATGATGAAAGAGGGGAAATGACCTTATTTTTTTTCCTGGAGAAGCATAACGCTGATGTTGGCACTTTAAATTATGATGTGTTCCTAAACAATGTTTTTTTTTCACTTTAAAAAATGGTCAAAAAATTTTAAAATAATATACAAGGTGTGTCAAAAGTCCGTTTTGCGACTTTTATTTGGAACCAACGTGTCCTAGGGTCACGGAAGTAAGGTCTACCCCTAGGTAAATGACGCTGGATAATTCAATGAGATGACTTACAGTGCTCCCAGCGTCGAAATGGAAAAGTAAAAATAATTAATTCTAAAAGTAATGGAGATAAGATAAAAAAACCTCAGTGATAGTATTGTTAACAACGCGTCATGAAGACTCAATGAAAAAAATCTCATGAAAATATCGGAGATATTAGCGTGTGAAAATAGCCCCTTTTAGGCTTTTCTTTTTTGAGGTCAGAAAAAGTGCTGTTTCACCTGCTAATATCTCTGCGAATATTCAAGTTGTTTTCATGAAACTTTTTTCTGTGAGTTCTTCATAACGTTATCAACAATACTCTCACTAAGGTTTTTGATTTATCTCCTATAGTTTTTTAATTATTTTTTAACTTTTTTATTTCGCCGCTAGGGGCGCTGTAAGTCATCTTAATTGATTCTCCAGGGTCACTTACCTAGGGGTAGACCTTACTTCTGTAACCCTAGGACACGTTGGTTCCAAATGAAAGCCGCGAAACGGACTTTTGAAACACCCTGTAGTCATGAATTGTATGCGTGTTTTTTAGACTTTTTAAAAGGCTAATTACAAATATTTTATCAAATATTAGAAATTTTAATTGAAAATTAAAATAATTATTATTTTATGTCTTCACTAAAATATTTAATGTATAAGCTAAGAACTTAAAAAAGAACTACAATAAGTTATTATTAGAAATTAACCTAAAAAGTATCCAATCTATTTTTAACAAAATCCTCAAAATTTAATTTAAACTAAATAATTTTTTTCTGGCTCAAATAATTGATTTTTTTCCTTATAAACTTAATATATTTCTTCTATATACTCTTCTATTCAACTTAATCTTAAAAAATATCCTTAGAAAATTGATAGAATAATGTTTCCTTAAAATAATTAGTTTCTTATTTAAAGAATTAAGTCTGGTGGAACATTTACATGTATGGGCCTTTTAGTGATAAAAAGTTATTTACCCATATTACAATTACTCAAAAGTTTGATATCAGTTAAAACAATGTTTAATCCATGGGGGTCGCAATTTAGAAACATTTTAATTAATTAAAATAAGTTGAATGTATTATTTAAATAATAATAATTTCATACATTTTAACAACGTCATGTGACACTAACAAGATATTTATTTAAAAATAGCCTGGTGTAACTAAAAATTTATCTGTTTTATGTTTCTAAGGGACTGTTTTAAGTACCATAAAACGTGGGGAATCGGAACTCTTTTAAACTTTTAACAGAAAAATAAGTTATAAAGAACATATTTTTAATGAAATTTTTATCGGAATATTCACAATTTTTTTGTTCTTTCCATTTAAAATAAAAACAAAATTTTAAAAAAATGTATCCCTTTTTTGTTAATTTTAATGGTGTTCCGATTCACTCTATAGGGGTGAATCGGAACAATGGGAAACAACAACTTTATTTTTCGGATATAGATTTTGTAATAGGTATTCAATATTGATAAGGGGAGAATATGAAAAGGTAATAAATGTTCGTATTATGTCTTATTCTGTTATTTTGTCGTGTTAGGGGGCTGAGATCCCAAAAATTACATCACCTAAACTTGTCAAAAACTAAGTTATTTTCAGCAAGAAACTATAAAAACGTCTTACTGTCACCCTTTTTCATAACAGTAGAGAAATTGAAATCGAAATAGTGAAAGTATTTTCAATACATTTTGGAAATGTAATTTGACTTTTTCTGATTTATAACTTTAGGGGGCTGCCGCCCCGTAACTAGCTTCTCTAAAATTTGCCCCTGACATGTGTTTGCTATCATTCATTTTCCATATAATAGATCTTAAGTAGGACATTGTGTTGCAGCGTTTTTCTTGTTTTTCACTAAATTAATTATGTAATACGAATTATAAAACACTTCTTGTATTTTGCTTGGCTAATTGCAATAGCTTATAATCTTTTTTTATTTCCAATGGCAGATTATGAACAATTACAGCGAACAACAAAAGAACGTAAGCTGCCACAAAGTTCAGTATAATCTTATAATCTTAAGTCTTCTTATAATCTTAAGATAGTAATATATGGTCAAATTACCAATGACAGTAATTTGCAACAAAATTAAAAGCAAAAACCAAGTATGTGACGTAAGTGTAAAATCATGAAGTACCCGTTTTACGAGTACTTTATAATTTCAGCATTCAAAAACTATTTATAAAATAGTTTTTTCAGCAATAAACCTGATTCAATTACAGTAATAGCGGCATAAATGAACGCGAAATCTCTTAAGTCAGATCTTACATCTTTGGAGACATTTTCATTTTATGTACTCACGCATGCGTAGTGTATTTCACTTGCCTTATACGATTGCGATCCGAGAAAATTCCCACTGGATCTTGCGGAAAAGTGAATAGAAATAGTTTTTATTTATTTCTCCCTTGCAGTCATGAATGTAATGCTTTTCGTTCAGGAACGGGAGGGGACAGAAACATATTCTAAAATACGGATTATAACTGTTCATTTTCTTGCAATTTAAATTAATCTTTATTAAACAAAAATATATTTTATAAATAATTTTCCAGAAAAGCAAAAGCAATTCTTTACATCTCGTTTTGAAATTGTATTTGTTTTCAGATAACAATTGCTAGATACTAATTTTAAAAGGGAAACAATTTTAAAAATTGATAGGGGGATCTGTTCCCTGCTCGCTATTTCTCACTAACACCCGTAACAGCTTCTCAGTTCTTTTAAGATAGCTTCGCGATTGTTATATCTCACCAATACAGTACACCCCATTAGTCTTCTTAATTAATTTTCCATTAAAACCAAAACTACTTATCTCAGTTGCTTATTAATTTAATTCAAATCATTCCCCCAAAGAAAACTGTTGCTGAAGTATTCCTTTCCTGGATCACGAATAATATAAACCTTTTCCCCAAAAAAGTTATCCAGCAAGTCTACAAATAACTATGTATATAACCAACTTAGAGAAAAACACGTAAAGAAACTTTTAAATTTAAGATAAGCATGCGTGTAAAAGAAATCAGACACAAAAAATTCGTCTGTTTTCTTAGCAAACGACCAAAAAGAGAAAAAAATGAAACTTTGAATCTTAATAATTCAACAACTAATTAGATTAAAAAAATAACACCAAACTTTTTAGTGTAATAAAAAATAAGCGTATGTGTGTTTAAAATATCGTAGTTCTATCTACCGTGATTTTTTCCTTTTATAATGAAAAATAAAACGAAAAATCGTTACTTCTTAAAATTTTATTTACTCCAAAACTAACTCGGAAAAAAGGGGCAACGAGGTGCAAAACATCATATCTAAGAGCATGTGGCTGCAAAAAAATGTTTATTTGCTGTTAATAGATTTTGATGGCGAACTCACGGCATAAAAAATAGTTTTCAACTAAGATATTAATTATATCCAAAACTAATTATCTTATCTATTAGTTTTTGAAACGAAACTGATTCTCATACATGTTAATATAAATGGTCAAAATTTCATAATTTTAAGTTAAATAGGTTTTGCCGTAGAGTAAAAAGTAAGTAATACTTTTTTCATATAAGTATATTAAGTAATACTTTTTGCCGTGAGAGTTCAAAACGTTAAAAATAAAATTTTCAAAATCAGCGACTATTACTTTTTTTAATATATATAGAGAGAGGTAATAAATAATTTCTCAATAACCACCCTTTTCAATATAACGGATGGAATTTTAAAGTTTTATAATAATTTCAGTTTAAATTTTATAAAAAGTAACTTATTTTTATATCTGTCTTAAAAAGGAAATTAAAAAATGGATATTAGTTTAGGTGGGGATTGTGTGAACTCCGGTAAATAAATTCACCGTCTATCACTAAAAAATAGGCTACTTAAGTCGGGAATATTTTTATAATACGGCAATATTTTAATAACATTACTATACTGGCTTTTTTTACCGGCATTGGGAGTTATAGGAATCTACTATTTAGTAGACTGAATAATATACCAAGTTTCATCTTGATATCGATACCTCACCCTTGTCTTTGTAAGTCTGCGCATTGAGGAAGGTCTTAACCCACGAGCAAAATAAATGATGGCGAAATCCGCAAACAAAAATAAGAGATTGTAAAACTGTTTCGGGCTAATTCTAAAAGTGGAACTCACATGATGCCATTAGCAGATAAGCGACCTTAAATTAGTTCTTATTGGTGAAAATGGAGTCACTTAATGTTAGATCTCGAATTTCTCAATTTCATGAACGAAAAATTATATAACTAATAATGAGTGAGTTGAGGGAAGCTGTGGTGTGAAAACACGTGAAATTATTTTGTACACGAAGTGCATTGGCAAACTCAGCGAGCTCTTTTCCTGCCTTGTGTGTTCTCTGAAAAGATGTTTCACGTTCCTTTAGGTTCCAAAAGTAGTTAGGTAGCAGTGATAAATCAGAGTATAAAAAGTTTATTAGTTTTTCATCACTTACAATATTCTATAACAGTAAGCTCATTTCTTAATTGGATCCGTTTTAATTTGCAAGTTACATTTACAGCCATGCGTTATTTTCTTTATAAATTACATTTTTACCTACCCAAAGTACTTATCCCCATCTTAAATAATTGAAAGTTAAAACATTACCAAAATTTATTTATAAATATATACTGCTTTAGCGAAAGTACTCTCGCCTAACTAAGTAATAAAGAGGGTGCAGGTCATAAAAACCGAAAGTAAAACAATTTCAACAAAAAAAACTTATTTCTCAGAAATTCTAAGATGATAATTTAATAATAACCAATTATGGAAATAATTAGATTTCGAAAAAGACAAAAAAATTACCTGAAAAATAAATAATCACGGATAGCAATGAAAATAGAAAATTCCTGTAGATTTTCGATACAATGCAGAATCGCACAGAGTTGGTGACCTTTATCCACTAATAATTTTCTATGATTTTTCAGTTGTACCCCTTGGCTTCTTACCCACTGAGGCATGTTTAAAATGTCTTTGTTCTTGAATATATCATTAGTATAAAGAAGAAAATTTGACATTCAATGGTTATACCTCCAAGTATTTTTTGATTTATAAGAGATGTCAGGGTAAATGCCATTCAGTTTTATTTGACAGTTGGGATTATTAAATAAACAATAGATTTTATAAATTTATAAATAAGGTTGTTTTCAATGATAGAATTACCGAAGAACTTCAATTTCTTTTGTAATTTCCCGGAAAAACATTTTTTCCGTACAGGGAAAAGAACTTATTCAGTATGATTAATCGCAGGTCAATAGTTATTGCCAAAAGCTGCTCGTTATCACCTTAATTACCAGACCTTACAGAGAAACTATCTCATTTTCCTCTTGTTTTTCTTCAGATAATTATTTAAATTGTTGCATTTCTAAACCATTACCCTCCCATCAAAAGACAAAAATAAACAAACAGTAGAATACAACATAACAAGACTAATCATTCCATTTTTCTATTTTCCTCTCGTTATCACTGTATGTAAGCTTTCATTTGATCTTAATTATTTTCATTGCAGATATCTTCCATGACGTATCAAATCATACTAATCTTAATTTTTTTTCAAACGTTATAGTATTCAGAACTCTAGCCCAATAAAGTTTTTGTTCATTCAGTTAAAAAATACTTTTTACCGTCAAACTGAGTTAACTGCGGCCTCGGAAAGAAAGAGAGAAGGAAGTAAAACCTTAGTGTAAGGGGACTATTCACAAATTACGTTACATATTGGTCCGGTACATGTGACTCAATGTAACGAGGGAAAGAGGGCAGCATAAAATTTGTGACATCACACCTTAAAGATTGATCGTTCACCGCTATTAAAAAACAAAAAGAGGCATTTCTTCCGCGGTTTGGTTGAACTAAGCAGCCATAAAAGAGTATTATTTGTAAGAAATTAAATACTGAAATATAAATTATAATTTTTTTGGTTAAATTTTTCAAGTTTCAAAAACATGAAGTCACAACGGGGTCACTGAAATGTGACATGAGGGAGGTAAGGGTATAAAATTCCCGGAAATTGTGTGACATTGCATTTGCGAATGGTCCCTAAAATATACAGTCGAATCCGCTTAATGTGATCACAGTTAATGTTATCAATCGGATAATGTTATCAAAATTGACTAGTCCCGATCACTCCTATTTAAATTAACGCAAAATGTATCGTTTTATGTTATCAGTACAGGGTGGTTATAAAAAAAGTAACCCGACTTAAGGGCCTCTAGAGGCCAAACCGTTCATCGGAATTGAATGCCATTTTGATGGAAGACGTTTTGAGGGATGGGAAAGAGAATGGTATGAGTTGGAGCAGTCTAACTTTATCAGTTACGGTTAAAGTGAAAAAAATTTTGAAATATCCCAATGTAACCCCCCTTTTTTATTAGCGCTATGTGATCCCCGATGTCTAAAAACACAAATAGAGTTGAAACGGCACCTCTAAGTTGTAAACTCGCTCCTAGAGAGGCAATTGAAAACAGCTATGAAACTGTTATTTTTGTAGCATCGAGACTAGTGAATTGTAAAGAAATTCTGACTAGTGAATCAAAAAATAACAATGAAAACTAGAAAAGTTATTTGAGACTATTAAAAAGAAAATTAAAGCTTATCTTTTTTAATTTGGTGATTGTAATAAAAAAATTGAATTTATTTAAAATACCAATTATTTTTTGCACTTAAAAATATGCGTCTTACAAGAAAACAACGTGGAGAACTCCTCAAGATCTTTTACTTGAATGGGCAAAATTGCGCCGAAGCATTACGGATCTTCAGAAGTATTCATAGATTACGAAAAGGTCCTTGCACCAAAAAATCTATGAGGAGTCTTGTCAAAAGATTTGAAGAAACTGGTTGTACCTGCGATCGAGCTCGGACTGGAAGACCTCCTGTTGGTGTTGAGGAAGTTGCAGAAGTTCTAACAACCGTCAACTCCTCCTCAACTTCAAGTGCTCGCGGAGTTTCGCGTATTCTTCAAATTCCGTACCCTACAGTGCAAAAAATTTTGCGTTTTGTTCTCCATATGTTCCCTTATCGTTTTCAACGAGTCCAAATGTTGCAAGTTGATGATTTTCAATTTAGAATAGATTTTGCAAATGAATTTCTCATTCGGTACGATGATGATATCAACTGGCCTTTGAGCATTTTGTGGACCGACGAGGCTAATTTCTCTCTTTTTCTGGAAACGTAAATTCTAAAAATTGCGTCCATCGGGCTGAGAAAAACCCACATGATACAGTATCCCTTCCGCTGTATCAGGAAAAAGTTACTGTGTGGTGTGGTGTTACTAGCACCTTCATTCTTGGCCCATATTTTTTTGAAGAGGCTACCACCAGCGGTTCAAGAACATGTACCGTCACGAGTGCTCGGTACCTGGATATGTTGCATAATTACGTGATCCCCGAGTTGCAACAGCGAAATGTTCTTTCGGACGTCGTATGGATGCAAGATGGAGCTCCTCCACATGTGGCAGCTTCGGTCAAACATGTCTTAGCCCAACATTTTGGAGAAAGAATTATTTCCCGCCATTTCAACTATCTATGGCCACCAAGATCTCCCGACCTCACTCCATTGGATTTTTGGTTGTGGGGATATCTGAAGTCAAAAGTGTATGCGACTAATCCACAAACTATAGCGGATTTGAAAGATTCCATTAGACGGGAAGTTCAGCAGATTTCTCCTGCTATGATTCGAGCTTCAGTTCTCTCTGCCATTGCTCGAATGCAAATGGTCATCACGTGTGACGGAGGACACGTAGAGAATTTGTGATCACTTAATAAAATTATTTGTTTCTGAAGCTTCTCTATCCTTATTAATCATTTTCCTTTAGAAGCGCATATAGAAATTAATTTCGGGTTGGAACCAAAATTATTTATCATCCCATCAATAGGTTTTTAACTTGAAAAAAAAACAGGATTTTACTTGCCCGAATTTCGGGGGGGGCACGGCCCCTTTGTCCCCCCCCATATATACGCCACGTTTTCCCTTTTATTCTTAGTCACAACAGTATGAGCGGTCTCAAATAACTTTTCTAGTTTTCATTGTTATTTTTTGATTCACTAGTCAGAATTTCTTAACAATTCACTAGTCTAGATGCTACAAAAATAACAGTTTCATAGCTGTTTTCAATTGCCTCTCTAGGAGCGAGTTTACAACTTAGAGGTGCCGTTTCAACTCTATTTGTGTTTTTAGACATCGGGTATCACATAGCGCTAATAAAAAAGGGAGGTTACATTGGGATTTTTCAAAAAATTTTTCACTTTAACCGTAACTGATAAAGTTAGACTGCTCCAACTCATACCATTCTCTTTCCCATCCCTCAAAACGTCTTCCATCAAAATGGCATTCAATTCCGATGAACGGTTTGGCCTCTAGAGGCCCTTAAGTCGGGTTACTTTTTTTATAACCACCCTGTATATCGTTTAATGTTATCAAAGTTTGGTGAAATCCCTTAAAAACATCCTTTTCCTCATTGGAAAGCCAATTTTAATGCATAAACATACAAAAGGAGTCATTAATGTAGTAGTAATATGATTCACTCTTACGTTTTTCTTTAAGTTGCAAAATACGTACTAGAAAATCGTTTTAAGTACATAAATTAGGAAAACACAGTTGGGATTTTAATGCAAACACTCATGTTACACTGTTTGCCTTTGTTAATAATAGAACCGCTTATTATTATCAATCGGATATTGTTATCATACTGTTCATGGACAAATGTGATCACATTAAGCGGAGTCGACTGTACTTCGATGTCTCGTTCTATTCTGATTTGAAATGTACTATTTAAAATTTTGGGTTGAGATTCAAAAAACTAAATTGAAGTATTTTTTAGTAGATAACGAACATAGGGTAAGGTATTAGAACGTAGAGGAGACCGGGCCTTGTTTTTCAACTTCTTTTAAGTATGTATTTTAGGCTCTTACACGAGTACACTAGAATGCTCACTAAGAGTAATTTCTCCATCTATTCAGTTAGCACAACGAGTATCGGTCAGAATCAAATACATAATTTCGTGGAAAAAGAAACCCTTCCTTGGCAATGGATTGTTAAATAAGCAAATTAACGCTAAAATGCTTTGAGTTTTAATAAAGACATAAAATTTTATTAATGGTTGAAAAAATGAAGAAAACAGCTCTCCTAATGGAGTGACGTCATCTACATACTAAAATTAAAAATTAATTAGTGGGTGTGTGGCGTGTTACCACCTCAGCCAGTTTACCATAAAACAAGACCTAACTGCTCATTTAAAGAACTTGCCTCTATGGAAAATTCGTCCCGGTCTCCTCTACGTTATTCAAGATTTCACCACGTTGTGGCTCAAAATATATTACCTGGGCTCTTTTGAAGTGAAAAGTCCGACGTTTCTGCCGTCAGCAACGTAGAGGGGGGTTTCGCTGGGTGCATACTGTCCAGCGAGGATGAAGGGTACTTTTGGTTCCATTGTTTTGCATTGGGTGGAATGGTGGTGACTTTCTTACAGTGCTTATGAGCCAGCGCTTGCCGGAATAGCTGCTGTTGCAGCCATATCGTGTGTTGCAAGTTCTCCTGGTTCGTATACATAGTCGCGCAAGGGTAGAAGGTCACGTAGTTTTTGTTCCTCTCCCCTTGGACACAGTCTTTAGCGGGCTGCTTCTCCTTGGGAGCCGCACTCCAGTAGTCCAAGTTCTGTAGTTGGCAGTATTTACACGTATCACAAGGGAGGTCGCACAGTTGCGTGCTCTTGTCCACGAGGTTTGGTCCGGCCTCGTCCGGGATAGGAGCAAGCTCGAGGGTCAGTCTCGGCCCGCAGTCCATGGCTCTCCTGGCCGCACTGTCCAGGGTCATCCTGGCTGCACTGTCCAGGGAGAGCCTGGTCGCACTGTCCAAAGACAGTCTCGCCGCGCTGTCCAGAGTCTGTACCCACTGAGCGACGCTTTCTCGCTTTGGGCAGATATCGGTTGGCAGGGTGGGCTCCTGCTGCCGAAACCACTGTTCGCGGATGTGCCGGCTCACCAAGGATTCGCACTCTAGCTGGATGCTCTGCATCTCCTTGTTGAGAGCAGCCATCTCTTTGTCCAGGCTCGTATCCGAGAGAGCTCTGGAAAGGAACGTTGGTAAAGAATTTGCTGATAAAAGTCAACTTCAAAGAGAGCGCATTACATTAAGATATCTGAAGATTAAAAGTTTTCAAGCAAGAGAACCGTGGTACCAATTTGCGCTGATGATGTCCGGCACAGTCACGGACGAAACGTTGGCAATTTTAAGAACAAAACCACGGTTCTCTTACCCAAAAACTTTTAATCTTTATTTATCTGACCTTGAAAGTATTTCAGTTTTATATAAAGAGGTCTGTTTATAAGTGAAGTCCAATAGAAAATTTTCGGCCAGGACTGATAGGGATAAAAGAAGAGACGAATGAAAAAAGTTTGTAGAATCGCTGGAAAAGGACAAAATAAAATCAGAACGGTTTTATTTTTTCCTGAGATTTCCTTAAGCATAAGAATTCTTAAACTGGGTGCGTGATCAAACAGAAAATGTGCTAAATAAACGAACGGGACATGAAAATTTGACTCACCTTGATTCTACTTGAAAGCTGTTAAATTCCTGAAAATACTGCTCAGTAGCTAAACCCAAATTTAAGAAATTAAAAATGACAGCCAAAAGAAACTTTGAAGAAACAAGGAAAATTTTTTTACTAGAAAATTTTGCTAATGGCTTTAAAAGGGCATAAAATATTCATTTAATTTATAATCGTTGTACATCCCCCATATTAAGACGCAGTAAAAATCCTTACTTGTCATCCTTTCCATCTGTTACTTTTGACGCCGTGTCCAGTAAACTCGTCGTACTGGTGCTCGTGCACTTTTCAGCAACAATCGGACTTGACTCACTCCTTCCTTCCTGGCTTTCAGGACCGCTTCGAATCTAGTTTTAATGGCATCAATATCAAATTTATGGCTTTTAATTATTTCTTTCAGAGCGAATTTCATAAAACCAGAGAGTAACGCTTCCCTTATACAATTAAGAAAATAATACCTTAGTAGTAATTTCCGAAACAGCTTCTAGAAATAACTTTGATATTAATAGTCTATAGAAAATGTAACTTTTAGGAAATATATTTTAGAAATTATACCTTGCTATATAGAAGGATTTACTCAATGGTTTTAATGAAAATTACTTTGAAATTTAAATGTATTAACCATGTAAAGCTCTCGAGGGAAGTCCTCCAATCGCAGGTGATCATCTTCATCATCATCGTCATCATCAGCCTGCCAAAAAGAAGACTTTGTCATCACTTCTCGTATTGAAACCATTTGCATAAAATTTTGGAAAACCGCCTGCTCTAGAGGGTGATCTAAAATAGCATAATATGCGAAACTTTGCTCCTAGATTTTTCTTTTTAAAATCCTAAAATAGCTTTATTTATTTTTTTGTTCTTACAAAAAATATAACTGCATTTGAGAAAAACTACTTTAGAAGGATATTAGAGAGTAATTTTTAACGGTAACACAACAAATTCGCATCGATATCATGCCAATTAAGGGTTTAAAATTCTACAAACAAAATATGGTTAAAAATTTTTAAAAATAAACTTAACCAATCATATTTTCAAGTCCATATTAAAGGGAATTAAATAATTGTACTATTCAATCACAAAAAGTAAATTAGTACTTTTTTTTATCCCCAAACGAATTTCGGCTATAATATTAATGGTAAAGCAGTCGAACATGTTTTCATCTAACACTTCCTAGTAGAGGCAAATTAGTTATTGATCGATTCTCGGAAAAGAAGTACCTGCATTCTGGGTCTCGACAGGAGGAGCGTTATTTCCGATTCTCGACTAGAAAAAAGAGCCACTGCTTGTTCTCGGTTTCGGACGTCGACGCCATTAACCTAAATTGCATGGGAGATATTTACTCAACCATATACGAGGTAAAGAATATAATAAAATATGTTCTAAACCTTCTACATTATGAAGAAGGATCACAAAAAATGTCTAGTTACCTGGAGCAATTGGTCACCTTCGACTATTCTACCATCTTTAGAAGCTAGACTTTCAGGCTCAATCTGAAACAAAACCAACACTAAACTGGAAATTGAAGCAATGATTAATAAACTTTTCACTCAAGATTATTTTAATGTAAGAACAATAGAATTGGGTAAAGTCAATTTTACCTTTCTTATAGTATGTTACCATACCTATTTTAATAATTTTAAAGTAAGTTCTATAGATGTAAACTGTTATTTTCTGCTCAGTTAGTGAATAACTTAAATATATGAGCCATACCTCGCTTACAAATATATTCGTTTCTGGTTCATCCGGTGAGGTGTAACATAAGGTTAATCCTAATTTTTCATCACAGTGACTGCGGTAAAGAGTAACTTCCTGAAAAAATAATCAACGTTCAGCGTTGATCGTAAAAATTCAGCTTTAAAAATAAAAATAATAATGTAAATGTTTTTTGGCTGGTACATTTTGGATGTTATTGCTTTTCGGGTGAATTTAAATCTTTTCATTTCACCAGTGTTTGAAGCTACACATATTATGTTTATAAAAACTATTTTTTCGGTTGATCGCTACTTTCAAAACAGTTTCCCTGAAATAACGGTGTCTTCTAATTCCATCGTTTCATCGTTGGTAATATATCTTTACTTATCAATTACGGTACTTTTTTCTTTTCTTATCCTATTAATATAATCCAACCAGTCAAAATAAAAGTTAAATATCAATATAAGCAAAATTTATGGCATGCTACATCAAAATTATCACGAGCAAAGTGAAACTCTCAGAAGTCCTATGAAAACTTAGAATCTTATAAACACTTCCTTAAAGTACTAGTATGATTTTCTTTCCTTAATAAGTTGTGACTGTCAAACTGTTTTACTGCGTAAAAGAACAAAGCAGAAATCCACCTTGCCTGTTCTTTTCCTTAGTCCAACCTTTTGTAAACTTTATGAGTTCGATGATTTTTGGGAATTATATTCTATTCGTGAAACTTACAAGAAAAATAATTGAGATTGTTTTTAACATTTTAACATTTTTAAATCCAGATATCCTCAACTACTGCCCGTCGTGTCATCAGGATAGGATAGGTAGAAGGCTGATGAGCCCTTTGAAGGTTACTTATTAGCACCCCCCATAAACTCATTTAGAATAATATTACAGAAAACTCTATTAGATTTCCTGAAGTTTAATAGTTTGATTATTATTATAGCTTTATTATATTATTTTTAAATTTATTCATAAATTTTCTAAGATAGGTGCTATGAACCAGAATTTTTTTATTTAAAAAAACTTTTATCCCTTCAAGAGTTCTGTGTTTGAACATGTTAATGGCTATTTTCTCTCTTTGATGTAATTCTATAATTTCATTAAAACGTCTCTTAAATCCCTTTATTCAAACTGTTCTCAAATTAAAATGCTTGCGAACCTTTGGTTCAAATTCTAACAGTAAAAATGGCTAATTTAACTATTTCTTATTTGAATTTTTAACTGCGCGATTTTTAAATGGCGTTTCAGTATTGTTACGTTTTAAGTATCAGAAAATCTAATACTTGATTTTATTTCATCCTTAGCAAAGGAAAAATTTATAAAATAATTTGAGATTTTAGTTTAGTTTTATGATTTCTCTATATTTTATGTTATTTTGTATTATTTATAAATATTTTTTAAATTGGTACGTAGATTTATAAATTATACTGAACATTTTATTTTATTTTGTAGTCATAAAGAGGGTGTTTCAAAAGTATGTTTCACGGCTTTCATTTGGAACTAACGTCTCCTAGGGGGGCATGGAAGTAAGGTCTACTCTTAGGTAAGTGACCCTGGAGAATCCATTGGGATGACTTACAGCGCCCCTAGCAACAACAAAAACTTAAAAAACTAAAGGAGATAGTGCAAACACCTCAGTAAGAGTATTGTTGCCAATGTTATGAGAAACTCACTGAAAAAAATTTCATGAAAACATCGTAAATATTAGCGGAGATATAAGCATATGAAAATAACACTTTTTCAGGCCTCAAAAAAGGAAAAGTTCGTAAATTTGCAAGTTTTTGAGTGGTATTTGGTAGTTTTGTACTTTTTTAGTTAAATGAAGATAAAATGTAATAACAAAAATAAAATAAAAAACTTGTGTACATTAGTGAACGTTTTCTTTTTTGAGGGCTGAAGAAGTGCTTTTTTCCCATATACTAAAATCTCCGTGAATATTTTCGATATTTTTATGAAATTTTTTCCAGTTAGTTTTTCATAATATTGGCAACCAAATTCGCACTGAAATTTTCACTTTATCTCCTTTAGTTTTTTAATTAAATTTTTTTAATTCGCCGCCAGGGGCGCTATAAGTCATCTCAATGGATTCTCCCGTGTCACTTACCTATGGGCAGACCTTACTTTGAAACCGACTTTTAAAACACTCTGTATTTTGATGTAAAAGTTTCCGGCAACTTCTAGACAACGGCGACGCAGCCCGGAAACTTTTACATGGAATACTACCGGCCGGTGTTTTAGTCACTCTGTATTTCGGTTCTCATGGTACATTGCGCTGCTATGTTTGACATCCATGCTATAAATCTCTATGGAGGTTGAGGTATTTACTTCGTATTCGATGTCTTGTTCCGTCTCCAGGGTCTCATAGTGGTGGTCCAGGTGCAGGAGGTTGTTCTGGCTGAAGGGAAAGACGGACTCCCACCCACCGGCCCACTCCGTCTGCGTGCAGCTGTCCACCATCGCCAGCTGCCCGCACCGAACCTAATGGAAGAGATAGAATATGCCTCAAAATTAGGCCAATGGAATTCCATATACCACTTCCGGCACTCATAACGGACTTAGTACCGTTATGCTTATATTTCCATGCAGAAGGCTGGTCGGAAACACATTGATAATTTAGAAAGATTATATGCCGAGTTCGAGGTTCCAGCTGTGGTCAGTGTGGCATAGTGAGAAATATTATTGGAAGGGAAGGATATTGGGATTTCAGTGGTTTTCTACCATTAAAAGAGAACAACTTTTCAGTTTAAGGGAATAGTTTTTTACTTTTTAACTGAGCTTTATTTCTTATGTAGTATGTTTAAAAGCTTATATCCAGTAGGATAGCCAAAAAAAAGTTCGGAGGGAGATATTGATGTATTTTGGAGAGAATATGCGATAATTTCAGTCGTTTTCTATACAGTCAAAAGAAAAATTTCCGAGTTTCAAGGCTTATGTATCCCCAAATCCCCCTTTGTCTATACCACTGCTGATATAGATTCTACAATCGGAAATCGTCCATAACGTTCTAGTTTCCCCTCATTCTCAATTGGTATTGTAGTTTAATTTAGAAACACTTAATTCCTACATGAAAAGTAAACACTATTTTCCCTTAATAAATTCTTTGACGTCTAGAACCTTGAAGAGAAACATATATTCTGATATCTACCTTTTTGGTTTTTGTATATACCACCCTAAAATTCAGAGAGAATTTTCTTTTCTTTCTTTTTCAAAAAGAGGAAATTACCCTAAATCCATCTCGAAATCATGTGCAATTAAAATAAGATGCCCAAAGATCAATAATGCTAAAATAATTACATCAATCATTGAAATCTACTTATATACAAGAATGATGGATTGAAATAAAATCCTATGGGTATTGAGCATAGAAATAAATGTTTCAATATAGAGAAGGAATGGTATAATTTTCACAACAGTATTACAAGCATTTATGCCCTATTATACCCAACCCAATAAGTCTACCTTCGAACTTCATTCCTAAATAATAAAAGAAGGCCCAACTGTTTTCTTATAGAAGTGATCGCTCATAATTTGACACGTCGTCCTCATTCATTAAAATGTCACTGATATGAGTTTTAAAAAATGTCTCTTTCCCGAGAGACAGTTTCTATGGTCCATTAGTTACTATAAATGACAAGATGGATTTAATTAATCAGATATATTAAGAAAGTGTCATTTAAAAATTTTTAAAGATAAATATAACAAGCAATAGGACCAGTTATAAATGTTTCACCTAAACATGATTGTTTAAATGTTTAAAATACACAGATTTATGGGAAACCATTGAAATTAATATTTTAAAATTATAATTAAATTATAGTTAGATTATGAAAGATTGAGAAGATATATTCTTTAGAAACTGGTTTATTTTAAAGAAAGATACACTACCAAATTAAATATTTTCTTTTTCAGAACTTAAATTAAACTACGTATAATGTAACTTAAAATTTTACTCTTACGAATTCAATCTTTGCTTGGAACATTAATTTTTTTAAACAATTTAAATTTTCTCCTTTTTCTTTACGATTATCTTCACTTAAAGTTAATTCAATAAACAAACTTATTTTCAAAATCGAATACTTTTCAAAAAACTAATGTAGGACATTAACATTAAAAACTTTTCAACAATCACTGGTATAAAGCAAATAAATAGCAGTATTTTATTTCTACATCAAGATTTACTACACCCAGTTACACCGCGAATGTCAAATAAAAAGTCATTCTTTTAAAAAGCTTCTTCTGTGTTTTGGGTGATCAGTTATTTTTAAGCTGTTCTTCTGGTAAATCCAATAACCGGGGTAAAAACGTAAAGCAGTTATTTTTAGCTTCATGGGGAGGTAATGTACGGTTGATTTTAAAAGTGGTTCAAGTCCAAAAATGAGAATAACTTTTTTTATTGATATTGACTAATTTCAATGCAGTTTTAATAAAAACTCATTTTTTCTTTCATTTATATTTGGTTTTTAAAGCAATGAAAAAATAAATAAAACGCAAAATGATCATTCGGAATCAATGCCATAAATGTTATGTTTGAAAATACTACATATTAACGTAACTACATTTTATTTAGTAACGTTACATATTAACGTAACTACATTTTTATTTAGGGATAAAATGAATTCCCTTTTTCTGAAAATCAATTCATTATACGAATAATAGCCTGTAGTTTCAAAAATAGCAGTGTCCATCCAAAATTAAAAGGAATAATTTATAAACATATTAACTCCAAAGAGTCAAATCGCTATAAAATAAACTGAAAGAAAAATTAAAGCTAGTTTCTAAAAAAACATGCATTCCTTCACAACATTCCCCTTATTCTACCCCCATCCTACTTCAACAATAAAAACAGCCAGTAAAAATTAGAAGGGGATCGAATAAAAAGAAATTTGTCAAACATTATTGTTGTGAAAAACATCAATAACATCTTTCATCACCAGTTAGTGCATTATTGAATAACTTTAATCTTTATTAAAATATTGATATTGGATTACTTTCATATTTCGAATCACTTGAGTTATTGGATCTTTCATTATTGCATAAGACTTTTCATTCAATATTTCTCTAAGAGGCTGATATGTGAAAATAGATTGACCAAAAAATATTGACCTACAAAGAAGGGATTACTTGACTACCTAATACACGGGGAACCTACCTAAGAGTAAATTTTTTATTCTATAAATAAAACATTTTATTCTTTTCGTTTCCTGTATGTTTTTAAGAGAGACTTATTGTTGTAATTTAAATTGTTTTTTAAAGATTCATAGTTATTTTTATTTAATGTTTAAAAATAATAAGTATTCTTATTATCCGAAACTAGCATATAGACTTTGTGATCATAAAAATTTCACCTCTATTGGCACTAAAATTTTCAGATTACGTATGCCTCAAAAAATTTTAAAAATACAATCAATAATAACGATTTGTCAAACGATTCATAACCTAACAAAATCATAACTTAATTTTCATTCTCACAGGTCCATCAGTCCGTTATGCCCCCCCCACTGTAAAGTCCTTTCCACCCCCAAATAACTATTGTCGGGTCCCCCTCAGAGGGTGTTCGACTGCACTTGTTTCGAGTTCGACCTTTGCCGCACAAATGTCGTTTTGAGGGCAACAAATTACACCACGAGCTGGCAGATCGCCAAGTGTGCCGTCCGAAGCGAAACTTTCACCCCCAAAGGGGTTTTGCTTTTCCTTTAGACTTTCGCAAAGGGATTCTCGCACCTCTGTGGAATATGGCAAAGAACCATTAGCTGTCACTATGGCTGGCATAGAAACACCGACCAAGACCCCAGCGAGAGAAGGGAAGAGGTGTGACTAGATCTGGAATCGATAAATGAGAAGAAAACGTTTTTCACGTTGTGTGGAGGGAATTCTCGCACCACAATAGAAGATACATGAGAATCCTTGTAATTTTCGTGCAGTGTGGGTGGGGGGAAATGATTGTGTTATTCTACTAAAATCCATACCATTAAAAAACAAAATGTAGGAGATATTTATGATATATCGTATTACAGTCGACTCCGCTTAATGTGATCACAGTTAATGTTATCAATCGGATAATGATATCAAAATTGACTGGTCCTTATCACTCCTATTAAAAATAACGCAAAATGTGTCGTTTTATGTGATCATTATATCGTTTAATGTTATCAAAATTTGGTGAAAATTCCTTAAAAATATTCTTTTCCGGTTTGAAGGCCAATTTCAATTACATAACATACAAAATGAGTCATTCATTTGCTATTATTTGATACGCTCTTATACTTTTCTTTAAAAATGTTTTAATTGGCAATTGGTTCAATTATCAACCGCTTATTGTCATCATTTTGATCTTGGACAAATGTGATCACATTAAGGGGAGTCAACTATATTTAATATTTTTTGTTTACATTAGCACCCTCCATGACATCATTATTTACCTTTTTCCCAAAAAGTAATTGGCTTTAGTATTATAAGATTTACCTAATATATAACTTTTTTACCAAAAGAAATAAGAAATTTAAAAACGTTTTAATTATGAGTAGTTACTTGTTTAATGTGGATTCGTTATGTGGTAATGAATTTACTTAAACAAAATAATGAAATTCTTAAGATAGTATTTATTTCTAAATCAAGAATTAAACGTTTGTAGTGATCCGCCTCCGATATAATTGAACAATACGAGAGAAACGCAAAAAAAGAATATCTGGATGATAATTTCAAACCTTTGAAACAATTTAATGATGACACTAATTCAAGATTGCAAAGATAACAGATGTTTTGAGATCCTGTTTGTTGCGGATCTTCTGTTTAATATCAAACAAATTAGCTTATTGAACAAGAATAATAGTTTTTTATAATCAATTTGTAAAATAAAGCGAGAAAATTTCTGACGCGGATCCCAGAAAATCCATAAATAACTAAAGCATATTTTAAACGATAAAGAATTTGATCTTAAAAACTAACTCGATATAGGAAAGTTTATTAGGACGGGAATGAACATTATTAAAAACGTTTGATTAAAGATTTACGAATTGACTGGATTTTCATTAAGGGACTCAAATATTATAATATAATTTTCTTTATGTTCAAACTTTTTTAAATGTTTTTTATTATTCTATTTTTTTGCAAATGAATAACATACTTAACTAATTAATTATACTAGTACATTTCATAAAGTACTCATCCACCCATCCTAAAAGCTCCATTTACCTTCAAAAAATAAAATTCTACATTTGAATATAACACATATGGCCTGGATTAAAATTAAAACACTACAGATTTTCAATTTTCTTTTTTTAAATATACAGGTATACTTTTGAAATGAAAAATTAAGAATTAAGAAAAATTATAATTTTGAAATTGAAATTAAAATTAACATATAATTTGAAAATTAAATGATAACAAAAACTAAACTAACAAAGCTATGAATTCCTTCACGTCATTAAAAAAATTCATTATTATTCTTCAACGCAAAAGAAAAAAGGGTGATATGAAAATTAAGCTTTTAATTTTACGGGATTAAAAATCAATAACATAAATAGAAACCTCAATATAAATCATAGTTTATGTTGTTTTTAAAAAATTATTGAATTGAAACTTTATTTAAAACTCACTCTTCATAATTGTTCACAAAATTTCCTTACCTGATACATTAACACAGTTAATAATGGAAACCGTCTCATGGTTTTTCTTTTAATAATAAAAATATTTTTTGTTAGTAAAATCTATCCCACAAATTTAAGATAAAGAAGTATTAAATCAATATTTAAAAAATAGCAAGCCAAATGAATAGCAATTATAATTACATATTTTAAATCCTTTTGTAGGTCTTAACTTTACGAATCATTAATGGAGGAAAAATCTTGAAAACAAAATGTCTATGAATTTTATGACTTTTATTACTTTGAGATAGTACTAAAACCTTGAAACAACGCCAAGTCCATTTTGTTTAAGTTTATTTATCAAATGCATCCTTTAAAAGTATTAAAAAGACTTGTTTAAATTACTTTTATTTAGCTACATGTTTGCTCTTATATTAGTACATCATTAACATTTTTATTAATTTTTAAATTTATTCAAATATATATATTCCTTACAAAAATTCATCATTTTTTTATCTTTAAATAGGTTTTTATTTCTATTTCAATAAAGGGATAAACTTCATTAAGAAAAGGTTTACATGATTCTGTTAAAATTGACTTCATAGAAGAAAACACATTTTATTTTGGTGATTAGGCGTGCTTTATTTTTTTAAAAATATTTGTAGAAGGCACACAAATATTATTTTTTATTTAACTCAATAGTTTTTATTAAAAGTATACAAAGTATTGAAAAGCAGCAAACATTTAGGTGTACGTAACACGCTTGTATGTATTTTTTTAATTTTGACTTTAAAAATGTATTACCACTATTGTTAAATAATATTACCTTTTTCAGTAGGAGGACTGTTTCATTTCATTTTAAAGCAATTCCTAATCAGAAAAACAAAATTATTGTAACTTAATTAAAATTTATTATTAATCTATTTTTTTCTTATGGTTTAACTGCATGGGGTGGTGATTACGCCAGTAATTTTACAGCTTTACACTCACTCCAAAATAAATTTATAAAAATAATATTAAACTCAACCGACCATACAAATATTTTCATGTATCAAAGTTTAAACATTCTACCGTTAAAATACTTTATTTTTGTAAAACATGTTTATTCATATATAAAAATCCGTATTTTGTGAAAGAAAAATATTGACTAACGCAAGAAGAAATAATGAAATCTACAAAATTCCATGTCCCACTAAAGAAATCATGCGTAAAGTATTTTCACATCTTGGCCCAAAGTTTTACTACAGCTTACCACCAAATATTCAAAACAGAATAACCAGTAAAACATTTTTAAAATATTTGAAATTTTACTTATTTACAATCATTAATATTGAACAGCCCTTTTAAAAACTGACTGAATAAAATTGCTAACTCCCCGACACCGAACCGTTTCGCCACCACTTAGAAAGTATTTTTTCATAAGTGTTTTTTCCATTTCTTTTACATATTCTTTTTCCCTACTACAATTTCTATGTATTATTCGTTCATTTTTTTGTATATTACAAGTAGCTATTTTTATTGGATACTCACTAGAGTTTATTTTTATTGTATATTCGCTTATTTTATCGTATATATTCAGTATTATTTACTTTCATTGTATATTCACTTGTTCATGGTAGTATTATACCTGTATGGGATCATTTCCTCCAGGTTAAATGTTTTTCTTTTTGATTTCTTTTTCATTCATTGTCAATAATATAATTCTTCTTCTTATTATTATTATTTAATGAGCTAATTAGCATGTTTTAATTTAATTTTTGCATGGAATGAGTTTAGAAAAAATATTTTAGAGAAATATTAACTATACATCATTAGCGCTTTGGATATAACTTTTTAGTTGAAAAACTTCTTAATTCATTTTACAGAAAATTCTTTAAAATACACTTCATCTATTAAAAAGAATCAAAACATCCAACTAACTATTGTGAGAGAGTTGACTCTTTTTAATGAGTTGTTTGAACAATGGGTTGTACTACAAATACAGGATTCTTTGCAAGGTGAGTTCAAAGTTCTTAAAACAAGAGAAAAAAGACATTCGAAATCTTCTAAATAAATAACGGTTTGGGAATAACTTTTGGTATCGTTCGAAAGCTTAAGAAACAAAAATACATAATAAACTAGTATTTTTTCCAATTTCAAAATATTTATGTAAGTTATAAAATTAATATTCAAATGAATATTAACTAGTTTGTATCGTGCGAATAATTAAAATTTCAAAACACCTCAGGAAGAAAGGAGGATAGTAAATTCATTAAAAAATCACACAATATTTTGCGAAAGTACCCCAATTAATTTAAATTAAGCAAAAGACTTGGTTAATAAAATTGCCCAATATCTTAATTTTAGATTTTTGAAAATCCGGGTCACTCTACATAGGTTAGGAATCTTTGATCTAATGATAAGTCTCAACTTGGATCATACACCATTAATTCATACGTTAAGAAATGTGAGGCTTGTTTTTTAACTCAGCAGGAGGTCCCGAGCAAACTTTATTACGTCTCACTTATCTCTACTCGAGATTCTCCTCCGATCACACTCAAGGAAAATTGTCATGCGAAAAGAACCATTTTATCTGAGTTATGGTAGAGCTTCTTGACATTATTACACTCTCTATTGCCATATTTCAGCTTGAGTTACAGAGGAGCTTTTTATGTAAGAGGAAGTGCCATTAGATGTCAGGTTTAAGAGTTGAAAACAAGGCGTTAAGGATTTGTTCTTTAGGTGTTGAGTCTTTTAGGGCTGTTACTGCGGACACATCGTCTGTTAAATGGCCGAAATTCAATAAATGAAAACAAATCAACCACTTAACTGGTGTTGTCAAGCTGGCTTACATGAAGAAGAAAACTAGACGTTTATGTGACTCTAACAAGACAATAATAAATGACTTCATTGTGTAGTCAGTTTATTTAAGAGTGTTTATATGTGTAACAGATTATTTTTATTCATTTAAGAAATGTGATTTAGTTTCCAGTTTTTTTCCTTACTACTTCAAGTTATAGGATCGTAGTAGAATAAATAATCATTATTCATTGCTAAATAAAAAATACAAAAAACGATACAATAAGTAATAAACTAATTTAAGATTGTTTTCAAATTTGAGGAGAACAAAAAAAGAGGAACGGAATATTATTTCTAATGTAAAAATTTATCATACAGGTATTAGAATTTAAAAAGCATACTAGAAGGTGAAATAGTAAATCTTTTATACCTAATTCATTGTAGACAATATCATGCAGTTATACTATTAATTTTAAATTATTATTTTATGATAAAATACAGTAAATCGTAATATGTATTGTATGTAAAAGAGTAATATTTACAAAATATATTAATTATGATCATTATTTTATTTTAATTTATAATATTTCATTAAATGAATTTAATTTTTAGGAATATTACAATTTTACTCAGTTTTTTGTGGTACAAAATTAAAAAACAGAAAACTCGTCAACTTATAACATTATAAATAGTTAAAATTTAAAAGTATGTTAAACATTAAAATTTTGTCAAGTTTAGGGGAGAGTAGTTCAAAGCGGGTATGTCGCCTAAAGTGGGTAAGGGCTCATTACCGGATGAATCCTGAGTGTCAAAGTATGTGTGATTACCCAACCCAAACAATGACGAGTTTGCGTCAACTCCGATAGAACATCAGATTTGTAATATGAGGTAACTGGGGCAATGTATAAAAAATGAAAATTCTGTTAAAAATAATTTAAGACGTGTTCGTTTTGAATCGTCAAAAACACAGGTCTGCAATGAAAAAACTGTTTGAATAATTTTAGCAATTTCCTATGTATTTTGGTGTGCTGATAACGAAAAAAATATTTAAAAAAATCCTATACATCAGGATTTTTCACAAATTGCTAAATTATTTTCGAATTTGCTAATTTTTCGTAGTTTTCGTACATTCCTAGCTCCTTTATTTTCAAAAATTAGGAGCTGTAAATAATGCAAATAGTAAACTATCTCATCAGGACATTATAGAGATAGAAAGAAAGTACTAGGGAAGATTAAATCGTGCAGTAATGAAGGATTTTCGCTGAATAGTTCGAAGAAACGTTCTTGTTGCTACTCACAAGGGTAATTGTACGAAAAGGAGCCTCATAAGGAGGAAAAATTGGTTTTGGAGTGTGTAAATTATCTTCTTTTAGTTGTATAATGATTTTTATGAAGAATATGTAACAACAAATTTATTTTATGAACCCATTTTCATTAAAATTGAAATGACTTATTTTATAAATTTACCTGAATTGTCAGGAAACATGATATTCTAGGGCAAAACAGAGATCATTTTTGAGTTCAGGGCACCAAAATACATTAAAACTAATGACTTTGAAAGTTAATTTGAATAAAAAATTTACTGCTTAAGTGTACTTGCATTTTTTGTGAAATATTGCTCTATTGGTCCAATTTTTTACAAAATGCGATGTCTTAAAAATAAAAACTGGTCATTTTCGGATTCAGCACACCAAAAAACATAAAAAATGATTTCCGGATAAATTTTGAGTCGAAAAATAATTATTTTAAGCATATGCCTTTATTTTCTTGAAAAATTGGCCTTTTTACTTTAATTGTCAAAAAAGGTGAAGTCCTATGATGAAACGGATGTCAAATTTAGATTCTGCACATCAAAAAACATGGGTAATGATTTTATGGAAAAATTTGAATTTAAAATTTTGTATAATGAGTCAATTTTTCTAAATTTTAAGGCATTTCCCAATAAAACATAACAACCTGAATTGCCAAAAAACGTGACGTCCTAGGCCAAAATGAAGGTCATTTTCGGATTCAGCGCACTGTAAATTATAAAGATCAGGTGAAATAACCCAAACAGCTCAAAAAAGTTTATTTTTGCAGACCTGTGAAATTAGTACATTTACCATGCTGTTGATAATTTTATATTAAGTTGACACAATCTAACTTTGAAATACTGTGAAAGAACCGGCGATTTTTTTTATATTTTTGAGGTTTTAACTCCCCTTAAAGTAAGAAAGGAGCTTTAGGGCAAAGCGGGAAGCTATACTCAATGGTAGATAACACGAAAATAATTTTTTTACTTAGGTACTTAGGTACGTAAATAAGGTCTCAAACATTAGTGGATTTACGGGGGCTCAATGGGGATCAATGAATCCTCCATTATTTTGAAGGATATTACATTCTTTCATAGTAAGCAATGTTTTCAGTTCAATTAGGGACAGAATGACCCCAAAGGTCTCTAGCTTGACCCCCAGGCCTTCCTTCTATATCCGTTCATGTTCTCAACATTAGTTCTAAAAATATTAATTTGTGTTAAGATTTGTCTCGTTTGTAGTGCTTGCCCTCTTTTCCCCTAATGGGTTACACGCTTTAGGCACCGTATTCAACAAAGCGTTTTTTTACGATAGTTTCTTTTTCAGTAATAAATTATTTTTTGGCTTAATATGACACTATCGGGTATTTTTATTTTATAGTTCGATAATGCACCTATCAATTAAAATCAAATTTGAAATTTTAACCAAACAATAAATAGGATTTCTGAGCATTCAAAGTTAGCATACCCGCTTTGAGCTACTCTCCCCTACATGAAAATTATTTTAAGACATTAAATTTTATACCCGCTCGTTTTTTCTCTATTTCCATAAAGAAAACCATCTAAATCTTAGGGTCAATGCGGGCTCAAGGGTGTGTATAAATTCATCAGTTATGAAGACCAAACAATGAAGTTTTCTAGTCCATTTTTTCGTATTTTTAAGTCTTTAAATGGAATAAATAATATAATGCCTTCATTAATCAAAAATTAAACTCATCTCATACTAAAATACAAATTTTGTTCATCAGCTTTATCTATACTTTAGGTTTGACTGTTATCCTTAAAAGGCAGCCTTTATGTCCTTTAAAATTTTTTATTATTAATTTCAACATCAATTTATCTTTTTAATAATTTCACTAAAAGTATTATAAATAAACACATAGCGAACGTTTGAGAACAGCGGTTTCCAAACTGTGGGTCACGAGTTCTTTTTTGGTAGATCGTTACAAGATTTTGAATTTATAACTGACTTTGAACTTGATGCGGGCCTCAAAACTTTATCATCAGATCAAATAGTAAAAAGAATAATAAGGGCAATAAATGAAAGAAATCAACTCGGTACCGTAAAAAAGTCCAAAGCGAAAAACTAGTAGGTATAAAGAAAAACTTGTGTCACTTTAATGTATTCGTGATGCAAAACATCCATTCAAATAATATAGTATTTTATTGTGGGAAAAAGAAAAATGGCCTTATTTTCCGTAAACTAAAAATATAATAAGTTTTAAATATTTAAAAAACTTTTCTTACAACTACTTTTTACTCTTACTGAAAACGTATGCTTTAAAATTATCTAATTTCAAAGTTAATTAAAACTGTAGGGACAATAAGTTTTAAAAAATAAGATTGTATGAAAACACAAGATCGATGAGATTATTCTGATTTTTTAAAAAGTATATGATTACTTCAAAAACGCTATAAATACTGAAAGTAAGTAGTTTTTTTTAAATATATAGGTTTGTGTGCGTAAAAAGTTTTAAAAATCCCTGTATGTATGTTTCCATACTTTCTATTTAACCTTGGACAGTTTTATAAATAGCTTCTGATTAATTGTAGATGCGTCATATATCGTATTTATTCTTTCTATACG
Organism: Tetragnatha versicolor; assembly: GCA_024610705.1. NCBI lineage: Eukaryota > Metazoa > Arthropoda > Arachnida > Araneae > Tetragnathidae > Tetragnatha > Tetragnatha versicolor. The sequence continues at coordinate 29,962,221 of JANDEH010000010.1, forward strand.
TATATCCCATTTATGTTATTAACTGTATTTATCATATTTTTAATGAAAAAACTTCATATGAGATGAGGAACTTTCAGAAAGTTGTATACTTATTTAAATAATTTGTTTAGAGAAAAACCAAATTATTTATTCAATATTTATAACATAAATTTTAATAAGTTTTTAATATTTAGAGAAAACAAAATTTCTTTAAAAAACGAATAGTTCATGAAACTCTAAATAACTGATAAATAACTGATATTTAATAAAAACTTAAGCGTAAACTTGATTAAAGTTAGACTATATAAAGTTATAAATTAATTGACTCATTGAAAGCAATGAAAATTTTAAGATATTTTAGTACAATTTACGAATAATAAAAAGACAACGGTATTCTTCTACCCAATTAAATTCATCATGTATTTTCAGATTATTAACAAGTTTCGTAACATATAATGCCAATTGTTAATATTATAAAACAACATCAGCAAGAAAAATTTAAGAACAAATTAAGATTTTACGAACATCGTTTAGCACAACTTCTCTAGCTAATGGTATATGATAAATTATGACTCAAAAATTATTTAAGAATTTGTATCAGTACTTTTTTATAAATATAAATAAAACATCCAAAAATGCAGATAAGTTTAAGTTAACTTATTTACTATACATAAGAGTATTTAAATGTATAAGAACAGAGATGAAAACTTTACCTTAAGTAAACCAGTAATTACTGATATTTTCTTATATAAACAAAAAATAAATGGGCACAATAATGATTTATATTTAAATGAAGACATTAAACACAAAGTGGGGTTAGTGGAGTTCCTTCGATGGTTTAAATGAGTGTAGAAAAGCCAAGGGTATCTCTTTTCTCCGAGACACATCTAATGTTTATTTCGCGTCTTCACCGGAAGTGAGAAATTTAGAAGGAATCAATACCACAAACAAACACCCAACAAGACACTCCAGACAACACAGAAGCACAAGGATGTAATCAAATTTGAATAGATGAATGTTGATGGATAAATATTGGAATGAGGTAATTTAAAACGAGATCGAATTAAGAAATAAAGACAATAGACAATCAGAAAAATTAATCGACAAGATTATCCACAAACCCCCTTACTCTCGAAAGAGGATGTTAAGATGTAACTAACAAAATTCAAAACAAACAATTCGGTTGGTTTTTGTGTAAATAAATGTGTGTAATATATAATGAAATTTTACTTTGATTTTTCGGATTTTTTCTTCCATCGTCAAGACCCATCAATGTCATTGGTAGTTAGAGATTTATAATATTTAAGAAGCTAAATTTACGAAATTATATGGTTACTCATTTATTACCGATGCTTTGACTTAAATGTAAAACTTCCTTGCCAAAAATACTTCTAATGATAAAGAGAAGGGGACTATAACAATTATATCATGCATTATTTGATAGTGTTTTAATAATAGTACAAATCGAGGAGAGAAACTAGTGATTTACTTAATCAGAAATCATCTTGTCTGTTTACACTGATAAAAGAGTAAAATTAATTTAAAATCAAGTTTAAAATATAACATGTGATCTATAATATAACAGTATAAAAACTGATTATTTAAAATAATAGTAAACATTTCATTTCATTCCAGTTTCAAAACACAGATTCTTGAGTAAAATGTAATGAATTTCTTGTTTTTCAAGATTGTATACAGTTTCAAGGGACTCAAAGGAAATAAACATAAAAATGTGTTTTAAATATGACATGTGATCAATAACGTGCCAATCATAATTTTAATTCAGTTCAATAGTAACCATGCCAATTCAGCCCTACTTAAAAACACAGTTTTGCTAGTAAAAACCACGCTTCCTTCATTTTTTGCAAGACTGCTTTTTTCAAAACTTAAGGTAATGCAGAATTGATGTTGGGGATGGGGATAGTACCGGAGGAATCGTCTGATAGGTTGGCTCCCCCCGTGGTTAACTCTTCGAAGATAACTTCCTTATCGGTTTGGGCAGAAAGAAAAGGAGCTGATGAAGGAGATGGACGTGGTCTGGATCAAATTGGGATGTCAGCAGGAGCAGGCAAATCGCAAAGGGACTTACCTTGCGTTGGAGCGGCCGGATCCTTTTTTGGGTGCAGCACAGCGAAGATGTCGAGAGAGAGAAGCCGGGACAGGGTTGCCGCAGCCCGAGTTTCAACGCCAAAGCGCACCACTTGGCTCGTCTTTCGGTATGGGACGAGCCAAGCACCGACCGTGACGAAAACATAGAGCACATTTTTGGCGCCAAAACGCGCGCAGTTATCCGGACATCGGTCAAGTTGGACATCCCTACTGAGCGTTAAAAAAGCTAATTTCTTCTGTTTTTCGAGCATTGTGAATAGAAAATGCGATCTTACTGGTTTTTTTCACTGTGAAAAAATTATTTAAGGTTTTGAATTGATAATGATAATAAATTTTAGGAAACCTTATTTCAGTTTAAGAGGAGGTTTTGTTTCAAGCTTCTTTCATTGTATGGATTTGATTTGATGTTTCATTCCTTATGGTACTTTATTTTAGAACTAGAAAGAATTTGAAAAGAGAAAGAAAACCATGAGAGAATGTGATAAGTATGATAAGAAATTAAAGGTGGGACAGAAGAAAAGAAAGAAGGAGACAAAGGAAAAAGAAAAGAAGAAGAAAACAATAGAGAAGAGAAACTACAGTTTTCTAAAATAAACATTTCGATGCGTTCCAATTAAACCTTACACGTGACTTAAAGCTATGTGTAAAGAAACCATTAAATAATTCAGATTTTTCAAAACTAAAAAATATAATATTAATTTAATTGAAAGTGTAAGGTAACAAAAAAATCTTCGAATTATCCACTATTTTGATTTAAAGACATTCGAGTAATATAGAGTTCTATTATTTTATGATTAATAAAATAATAATTAATTGTTATTTAATTTGTTAAATCAGTTTTCAATTTTTTTTCAAAAAATTAAATTTTTATGTGGAAATATTATAAATAAATCTCCACAAAACGAAATAATCTATGTTGACCTTGATACTTGTTATGAATATCAGGTAGTACTTTTTAAAAAAACCGGGTAATGCTTGGAAATAAACTGTACCCTTTGCATAGATTTCAATTACAATTTTGCAGCTAAAGCCATGTGTTAGTTAACAACTTGGTAATACACGTATTAAATTGAGTCTTACAACAATTATTAAAATTAACAAAATATCGTGCAAATCTAAATTGAATATTAGTAAAAATTGAAATAATTGTAAAATTGTGCCCAAAAGCAATTTTAATTTAAGTCCGTTGCTTTTTATTATTCAATTAATTTTCCAAAATTTTTATCTATATATTATATCTATAATATAGATTTATAAAAACCTATTATATAAAGATTTATAAAATTTATTATAAATAGATAGAAATTATTTATAGATGTATAAAAATATGCTTTATATAATTTATTTTATCACTTCATATTGTATCACACATGCAACAGACTTCCTTCCACTTGGGATGCAATTTAAAGATGACTATTTAAAGGTTAAGGAACTCTACAGAACAAACAAAAGTTTTTCTAACTGACCGAGGAAAAATAATAAACGCATGACGCAAGTAAAGAACCACATTACTTTGAACGTTTTCGCATCCGGATGTTTGAAGGATTAATAAATTTAGCTGCTTGGGATCGAATGTGACCCAAGTCCAAAAATGCAAAATTTGTGATGACCATGGATTTTTTAGCTCGTTATTCCGTGTATCAATTGCTCAGTCAAAAGTTCAATAATTGTGTTTCCAAAAATCTGTTCTCCATAGTAACACGCTGAAACGCCGAAAAACTTCACTTACATAGTATTCAAAACTCGGTTCGGTGAACATAGGTATCTAGCATTCTGAATAGATTAATTGTTATATTAGTCTTAGCACATTCCATAAAAAGTCGCAAAGTCATTAAGGTCTTTATGATGAAAGCAACAAATATAAACCAGATAAATATTTCATTTTTGTTATAATTTTCTAAGAAGGATGAAAAAAAATTCAAATCTAATATAGTGTTTCGGTATTTCAATTATGTGATTCAATTATGTATATAAATATTATGATATGTATTATTAATGTAAACATAATGTATTTTACTAAGCTTGTTTTAAAAAGAATAAAACTATTGATTTAAATTTTCAATGAGTTTTCTATGCCTTTAAACAGACTGAAAAATAACAATAATAAGGCGAATTGAAAATAACTTTAGACCTTTTGAATTCATGCGCAATCGCAATTTATTCACACTATTATGCAGAATATAATTAAAAGGTTTATTTAGGTTTTCGAAATTTTAATTCTTTGAGTCTTTTATTGAGTAGCATTTGAACAAACATGCACATAATGTAAGCTTATGGATACCCATAACAACGCTCTAATTTGTAATTAATTTGAAACAGCGTTAGTTAAAATTATAGTCACCCTTATTTTCATTCTCTTTATAAAAGTAAGGGATTAAAATTGAAATAGTGAAAGAAGAATTCTCAAAATTAAATTATAATCTCTTTGTGGTTCATAACTTTAAGGGGGCTGCAGCCCCTTTTAGCCCACTTTCCTAGATTTCGCCTTGAAACGTTTAACTATCATACAGATAACATGTTTTTCATAGCAAGATCTTTAATAAGACATTTCATTGCAGCTTTTTTCTTGTTTTTCACTAATTACTAAATTAACCATAATACTAATTATACCTTTTTCGTTTTGTTTGGCTAATTTTTATAACTGTGATGACATGCATTAAATCTTAATCCTTGGGTGAATTAACCATGACAGTAATCTGTAAGGGAAATATTAGCAAAAACTAAATGTTCCGATTCGCCCTGATTAACTTTACCTACGAAATTGATAACTTTTTTGGCACTCGAATATAATTTCAAATATTGAACTTCCCTCATCATCAAACGATAAATTCTCTCGTTATTGATTTTTCAGTTTTTAGTGAGAAAAGGGTAATTGAAATTTACTGGAAATATTTCATACTGAAAACGATGAGGGGCAGTAACTACCACACTTCTCTCATTATTTAAACTTCATTAAAGAATATTAATACCTAAAACAATGAAAGTAATAATCCAACAATAATCTGAAAGTAGCTTAGTATATCAGAAGTTATTCATTACAAAACCTAAAAGAAGTCCCTTAACATAGATAACAAAATTTACGGGAACACAAATGATGGTAATTTTACTCTAAAGTGATTCCTAAACTTTTTCTCGACTCGCAACGCCCTTCTAACTTTTCCACGGCGCTCCTCTTAAATAAGAGAGCAAACTTTGAACGAAAGAGGAAAACTTGAAAGTTTTCTAAAATTTTGGACTGCATCATAAAACGATTTTTACATTGTGAACATAGTGATGTATTAAATTAAAATCAAAAGAATGTGCAGACTTTCAAATATCTTCTTCTTTTCGCGAACTTTTTCTATCAATTGTAATCCTCCATCCTTAATAACCATTTTTGAATAAATTTCGCATTATGATGATAAAAACAGAGCTGAACTCTATTGATAAATTTATCCTAAAATTTCCCTCTAAATTTTTTCAAGTTTACATTCTTAAACATTTTTTATGTCTTTGTGTATTATATTTTTTAGTAGAGATTAGTAGGAGGGATATACACGTTAGGAAATGCAATTATTTCAGAAAGTGAAGATTATTTTTTCAAATTTATAAGTTTAAAACTTTAAAACAACCACACAGAACACATTAAAATTTAAATTGTTATAAGTTTTAGAAAATTATTGAATATAAGATTCCAAAATTCAATTTGTACATAGGTTTTAGGATTATATAGGATGTTTTCTAAATTAAAAGGGATATGAACACTTGCAGAATAGTGTGGTGCCGCTGGGAACACTTCACGACCCCTCTAAGCACCACGGCGGAGGCACACAGTTTGGGAAGCACTGCGGTATTGTATTTTCAGGAAATTCAAACTTTTAAGGTGCCTGCCTACCTAAAAATGCCGTTTCGGACCAAAAAATTCAAGAAAAATTTTATGATCTTATTTCAAAAAACACATCTTTAGCTTTCCAAATCAGTTTAAATTTTGTCTTAATATTTCCTAGAACCAAAGTTACAGAAATTTTACTTCAAACTAAAAAGGCATTTTATTAAGGAAAAGGTAAAGAAATTCGCGTTTTTCTCAGAATCACATTTTTGCTATTTTCCTTCTCCGCAAAACTACATAACTCAAAATATTATAAGTGAATTTCTATGAAACTTGGGCACAATACTTGCCATAATATGGTTTAAGATCCCTACTATTTTTTTGCCCGTGGGTGTAATATTTTTTATTTTATGAATAGTATAACTTCAAACTTTACTGAAATTTGGTGGGTCTTCTTTTATTTTTCAAGTTTAGTGCTATAACTTTTGATATTAAAATAATTTAGATATAAAAATAGTAGGCCTCCTAAAATATGTTTTTACGAGGATAATAAAGTTTACAAAACAAATATATCTTCATATAAATTTGAGTTATGATGTTTTGCGGAAAGGCTGGTTTTTGTGATTTTTATGCATAAATTCTTCAATAATATGAAAATTTAAATTAATATTTAAGTATTTTTTATATTATTCATAGTTTTTAGACACATTTAATTGTATTAATCACAAATTAGTTCAACATTTTAATTATTAAAAAAGCCTCCATAGGTAGGCAACCACTATAATGGTTAAAAACAAGTTACCTGTGCATACAGAGAATTAGTTGAATTTACTACAAGATTAAAAAACTGGAACTTAAGGAATTTTTAATTTTAGGAAAACTAAAAACTATTATCTCAGGCATCATGTCCAGATTTTTAAGAACAATACCTCATTACTACTCGGCTTTCTCACTTTGGTGAAATCCGCGTTTTCTTGCTCTTTCCCAATGATTCATTTAACTATTTGTTTTCATTTTCGGTCACACGGTGTTCTCTAATGCAGTAGTACCCGTGGGATTTAGACTTTATGAAAGCTTTGTTTAAAAAAATAGTCTTTACCAACACACACCGCATTTAAAAAAAAACACTGGAATTACCAGTTCATTACAGTCTTCCATCCGTTGGTATCATCCATAATATATTTATTTTAGTTACCAATCAAGAACCCTAAAATCTGCTTTCAATGTTTTCTCAATGTAAAAGAAATGATGGCAATAAGTTTCTTTTGCTTACTCTAGAAGATCCTCACAGTTAGGTAAATCACAAATTTGTGAGTTTTATTCTAAAATGTACTAAAATTATGTGTATTTTAATAGGTTAATTCTTTGCTTTAAATTTTATTTATCTTCTCATTCGGGCCGTTCTCACATCAAGGCAGAATCAAATTTGAGTTGAATTCAAAAAATGAACATAGAATAATCTTCAAATTCGAGGTCAATTATTTGCTTTGAATACGTCTTTAACAGCGATACATGCCTTAAAACGTATTTCATATTTTTCAGGTTTTGCTTCAAAAATTTAAATGCATCTTACTCTCATGCTCTTTTAGAACCTTTGATTAACATTTATTTATCTTCAATAGTTACTTTTAAGGAATTTAATCGATAATAGAAAGAAAGTTAAAAAGGACTTGAACAACTCAATTTTTAAAAATTGTATTAATTGTATTCGGAAAAAATTTATTACTTCCACAACTATAAAAGAATATAAGGGATGGAGAGTAAGAGTGCGCACAAAAATGATTTTGGGCTATAAAATGAATAATTTAAAAGCCAGATCCTCAAAAATTTAGTAAATGTAAGTTAGAAAACTCACAAATCAACTTACAAAAAATGCTGTCGGGAATGTGTCTAAAAAGCTGACAATAAGTAAAAAAACATATCAATGGACACTACATTTTGTTTAAGGTAGATGAAAATTCTCTAAAAACAAAGAATGCAAAAAGTTCTTAAATATACCTAATGGCTTAAGTTTTAAAAGTGGACAAATTCAAATTTTATGGAAACTATTATTAATCCTCTATTTGAAATTTAACTTTTTAAATTTCAGACGGTAAATCCTAAAAGTAAAATTTAATTAAGTTTTTTAATGTTTCAATTTTTCAAGGTTTGATCAATTAGTTTTTATGGAAAATATAAAAATGATAAATACACCATTTCAATTAATTAAACACGCTTCTGAAAGGAATATATAGGGACAATAAAATAAGATTAATCAATGTTCAGAAGGAAAGGCGAACTGACAAGCAAGACATTAATCCGGTGTTAATGTCATAAACCTCTCGGAAACTGAAAAACGCCTGGTTTTGACAACGGCCATTAGAAGAACATAAACAAATCTGTCAATTTCTTTTCGCGGCAAGAGGCGCTTTTTCGGGGAAATTATCTCGTTCATAACGTGATAAGTGATTAGTGAAAAGCTTATCAGAATGTGGTGAAAAGGAAATAGTAGCTGATGAAGTAGTATTTCTGTCGCGTGATAAACTACATTGTGAATGATCGTGGAAGATGAATCATTCCAATTACGTATTTGAAGGGAAATCACATGCTAGATAATGATTTTTTCCTTTAATGATAGCTGAGTGAGCCAGCGAAGTTCAGAAAACTAATCAGAAGACCAGTAAGACCCCGATCCCTAGTGAATAGTTTTCCTAAAAAAATAACTTGCCGATGCTGTTTCAAAATTAAAATTATAATTGAAGTAAATCTATTTATATTACTAGTTTTTTATTGGTTATAGTAGTCTTTAGTCATAAAGTATATATAAATAATAATGCTACGCATTTTATGTAATTAATACGTATGATTGCTAAACTTACGAGTTTTAGTTGTATAATTATGTAATTAAAATAATATACTCCGAGTAACTTTTTCGCACCTTGAAATTTCCATAAAATAATTTTTGAAGCTAATACGGCCTTTTCTAAGCTGAGCAAAGAGGGAATTTTTAAAAAGTAGAACTAATACAATCAGAATTTAAAGAAGCGGGTAATAAGAAAATACTTAAACATGAAAGAGCTTTTTTGGTACTGAAGTAATCAAATCTTTAAAAAAACTTACTCTCATATAAATAAATGTTTACGATAGGTAGTTCAGAAATATGAAAAATTTAAATTGATAACTTATTATTAGCATTTATTATCTCGTATAAAACTTTAAACTATAATAATTTACCTTTTATAAGCATTTATAATGCGAAAATATTCTTTTTTATCTAGTTCATTGGAATAAATAAAATTTTACTCTTCCAAGATCATTTTTAGAAAATACATAATATTTCCTTTTTGGAGGTTAATTCATGGTTAAATAAATAAAAAACACTCGGCAACATTGGTTTCCTTGGCAACAATAATTTCCATGGAACAATATCGATGTCGCTCTTTACTTGATAACTTTCAAGCAATTGTTTTGCAATGGTGCGCCACGCTTCAATTCAGTGATCTTCATAATGAATAATTAAAAATGTAACGAGAGTTAAAAATAGACGGAAAGAATTGGTTTGAACACACACAGATTCATCTCATGAAAATAAAATTTATAGTTATAAATAATAAGGTATTTCTAGAGAAAAGGCACTTAACTTTTGGGATAAATTGAAAAAAGTGTACGAGTAACGTTTGTTAGGAGTGGTATTTCATACTATTACTTCCTCTTCAGAAAATTTTAAGAGCCCCATTGAGAATGTAAGTACATCCATTCAAATTTACTACAATAGAACTCCAATTATCCAAACTCCGATTATCTAAATGTTGCATTTTCATTTAATTAATTAAAAGTTCTTTCTATAAAAATAGTTTTTCTCGCATTTTTAACATACATACAGTAACTAATTTAAATAGACTTTTTTCGGAAAAAAATCCAATTATCTAAATGTTTTTATCATCCCAATGGTATACAATCATAATTGTTTCGGTCTTTAAAGCAATACTCAGTCATTAAAAATAGAGCTTTATTTTACAAAATATTATAAAAGGAAACATCATAAGAAGTACTTAATATCTGATCAAAGTTTTTCTTGAAAAAATATTTTTAATTTTAAATTTATTTAAAGTTCTTTCTTAGAGTAGTAAAGTCTATGTTTTAAGGATTGAATGCTAGTTAAATTTGAATTAATTAAGCTTTAATTCGAAAATAACATTTTTATCGACTGGAGAATACAAAAATCTACATAAATTGAGAACAATATTCACAACACATCCATTATTTAGAAACTGTTAATTTTTGAAGTCTTAAATTTAATTTGCCGTGCGATTGATATGCTTCTAAAAGTTCAATAACGCGAAAGATTTCCTTTACTTGGTAGAGTTTTGGAGTTTTGCCGGCTGACTAACTTTTCTAATAGTTTTATTTTTCATAATTTTTTTATTATATTAACCATGATCCTTTATTTTTTAAAAGAACCATGCTACCAAAGCCTTTTCAGCTATTTTTCTATGCATAATTTTCCAAGAACCTTGTATCATAATTTTTTAATGCCCAATTCTTCAAGCACTCTAAGTTTCTAAGAGGTTTCCCATGGATTTTAGGAAATATTAGTTTGATAGATGTAAACAACGTGCCAGTGTTTTACAAAAGTTTTGATCCATCAGTTTAGTTACTACTATGAGAAATACATATGTTTAAAGTATTGAAGTAGTATCTGTAAAACTATGTGATAAATAGTGCTTGCGTAACTCTAATTTTCCTATACATAAAAATTCTATAATTTCTCTCTGTTATCTCTGTTGGAAGGCGCTTTTCAATGAGACCAACTTTGAAACATTTACTCTTTGTAAGTAAACCTATCTGAATCAGTGTAGAATATACCGACAGGAGATTCTAAGATTTAAATTACATAGGCATTGAACTGATAAACTCCTCTTTTTTAAGTCGATAAAAAGCAATACAATTACGTTAAATATTTTAATGTTGAAGGGGCGTTTATAGCTCTGAAATCGAGATTAATAGGAGTGTAAACTAATCACTGATTACAAGTTTCGATAAATACTATTTGCAGAAAGTATAAAGCAATTAGGTATACTATTTTAAATAACATAAAATATAGAGTTAACAAAAATATTGCGCTGGTCCATAATAAGCATTTTTTTTAAATTTAAAGAAACATGTAGAGTGCAATTTTTTACATTTAGTTGAGTAAAAAAATTTGCACATTGTGTATTATAATCTTAATTGTGTGATTAGCAAGAACATGATATTGTCCAAATAAATGTTCGCAAATACTATACGTTTCAAGTGATTTTGGATCGAGTTGGACAATTTTTATTTTACACACACAGATATTTCGTTTTATTTACTTATTTTTTACTTATTTAATTATTTATTTTTACCACCTAAATGCTCATATTTTGTTGCCACCCATACCTATTTATAATTTTTATCTCCATAAACTATCACTCTGTTAACAAACAGAAAAAAAGATATGATAATAGTAATAATAAAAATAATAATAATATAATAGCAATCATAATTATAATAATAACAACAACAATAACCATAATAGCAATAAGAATAAAAATAATAATGATAGCTTTTATAATTGTTTTAAAATCCAGAGATTTGGGTATTACTTTCTGTATCCATTGAAAAAATTCAAATTTTCCTAACTTTTCCACATCATTTAAATTACACGGTTAATCCACTTAAATAAGTTATTTACCTAAAAATGAATACCTATCCTGTCATACTATATTTCGCGTTTTTAACTACATTGAAACCACAATCCTCCTCGTAATTAAATATTCAATTTTATTTTCCTACAACAGTCGGGACTCGAGTTTCCCTACTACTATAGGGGATTAATAGTAAAACCGTCTCTATAGTGAAGACGACCACATTCTGAAAGACAGTTGCGCCAAAAGCGGTGCGCGGTGGCCAATGGTAGCAAACGAGCGCTAAGTCAGACTGATCGGTCGGCGAGTTGCCATGACAACGCACGTGCTCCCGCCACACACGGGCTGTCGAGGGTGGAAGGAGCATCTTCAGAGAGCGCCAAGGAACAGGAAGGAAGATGGGATTATCGTCATACATCAACGGGGACATCGCTCGTGACGGGTTTTCGTCAACTCCCTCTGTACACCCCTTAACCTTTCTTTTTCGCGAGATTAGGGTCCAAACCAGGGTTTCCCTAAACTTTTCTAGGGCGTCTACCCCTTTGAAGGGATTTTATCTTGTGTCGATCCCCTTTCAGCAAGATAGTGCTGAATGGAATCATTTTCTTATTAAGGGATTACTTAAGATTCTAAACAGCTGTAGGCGTTTTTATATAGTTTTGATTGCAATGGCGCTCTATAGTTTTTCAGTTAAAATTAAAATGTTTAGTTTTAACTGTTACTCAAAAAATAAACAGGAGTCATCTAACAAGACTTGAGAAACGAATAAGTAGAAAAATTATGCATGAAGTGAACTGAAACTTATTTTCGAAATCGAGAACTGAAAAAGTTTATTGGATAATAGATCCCTTTAATAATGAAGGAGTACCATAATAGAAAGATGAAACTTAGGATTCATACTAAGTAATCATTAACTTTATTGTATTCAGTTTTGAAATCAAGACTAATAGAAGTGTAAACTAAATCACTGATTATAGGTTTCGATAAATACTGTTTGCAGACACAAAGTATGCAGCAAATATACTCTCTAAGTTACATAAAATATAAAGAGTTAACAAAAATATTGAGTTATTCCATAACTTAGTTTAAATTTTACCTTTTTCTGTGATTACCCAAGCTGACAGATTCATTTCAAACTAAAGCAATTCTTAAAATAGTTTGAAACATTACTATGGTTTTTGTAAATGGCATTTTGTATACGTTCCCTGAAGAAAGTGATCTCTTTCTACCTTTGAGTCTTTGAGGGGGAGGGGGATTTTCCTTTCCCCGGGGGCATCTTGGGTTCCCCCCCTTCCGGCACTTCTTTCTCGGATGATGAAGTATTATGTGGATGGTGACTTCCCCAGAAGAAGAAAAAGGTACCAAGTTAACAATTAAGAAAGCTTTCGACGTCATTTCTTGAGCAATGGTGAAAGTTTTTAAGAACAAAACTTTAGTTATCAAATATAAATTCGTAATCGGCATTTTTAACTAAATACTATTGAATGTATTAGACACATATCATAGTTCTTGATATAGGTACCTGCTAATAGTTTGCTTTGAAAATTTCTTTAGTTTCCGTTTATAACTTGACACAGTTTTTCTAGTATCTATTCCCATTTTTTTCTTTATACCTAATTATATTAAGTACCCATTTCAGTTTCTCTTTTTACCTTAATAAGTTACCTTTATTCGCCTTTACCTTACCTTTTTTACCTTTATTCAACAACCAAATTAAGTAAAGGGGATTATAAGAGTATATACTTTAGAAAATTCTAGTTAGAAAAATATAAGTTTCCTAAACCTATTTGGATCGTTACTCCTTAAAAAATTGGGTAAAAAATATTTTTTTGTTTAAATTGTAATAAATTTTACTCTACATATTACTCTTTCAAATATAATGTATGAGAAAGGGATCCTTTCCTCTCTAACTAGTTAAATTATCTCAAGAGGATTCCGGACTCCCTCACCTCCTGCTTATAAGAGAGGGAGGCTGTATTCACCACTAATTTGACCTAAAGTTACCTTAGAATCCAGGTTAACCTTATGCTAGTTTAGTGGTGAATACGGCCGTAAAAGACATTTTCAATCCATCTATAGAAAAAAAGTACAACCCACTAATTAATCTCCCCGAACTGATATTACGTCGTATTCCAGGCAAAAACTCGCACTCGTAATCTCAATTATATTTCGCAATGAAAATTTGTCGTTGAAATTAAAATACACGACAACTGTCAAAATTAACGTTAATTGTAATTCTACCTACAGATAAAACATCAAAGCAGAAAAAAATCTATTTACCCTTCTTCAATACTCAAATTGTGGGTGAATCTCTAAAGAAGCCTCTAATGACTTTTTGAGGAGCCTCTCCTAACTGTGTATCGCATGTCCGTTCGAGAGCTCCGTTTTGAAGACGGAAAGACACGTTTTTGTCGCGCTTGGAGGCACCTCATAGTAGCAGCTGCTCCGCCCTATTTGCACACGTGTCTGTGGTCTCACCTGCGCCCCTTGGACTGGGTTACCATTTCGCTTCTTTTCCGACAGAAGCGATTCTTACTCATTTGGGGAAATTAACCATTTAGGTGCGTGAACCAGGGGGATAACCTGTTTTTTGAATTAGTTTTCCGTTTTATGTTATAATGATTCAACATCCTTGCGTTCGGCTAAGTTGTGCAGTGAGTACTATGTATGTATGTTTAGATGAAGTCTAACCCTCTGAGAGAGTGGAATTAATTTCGTGGTAGTTTCTTGGTGGAAAGGAAGGAAAATACTTTACCAGTGACTATGTACTATTTGTTGGGTTTTTAAATTTACCATTTTTTAGAATTGGCTTAGATCTTTGTAAGGTAAGACTCAAGAAGATAAACACACACACACACACACGCACGCACGCACGCACCCACCCACCCACCATTAAAATTTAACTAGAAATATATATCCTACAAGATGCCACACGGGAACTTCTTCTCCATTATAAGGAATGTATTTCACTTTCAAAAATCTAAAGAAATAATGCAGACAAAATTATTATTCATTCATAAAAAAATAAAAGCAAAATTATTGGAATCATTAAAGGTTTTACATATTTATTAATGGGATAAAACGATAAGAAATCTCAATACTTTCAGAGAGGAAATGTAAAAATCTAGCCAAAAAGAAGCTATTAGAGAAAAAGATAGTTTTTACTTTCTACGACAACGAAAAGTGTCCAAAAGAACAAGTTTAGACAATTCTATGCTTCACCAAGCATACCATTTAGAGTTTAGATGCGCTAAACACCTGTTGTCATGCTATTAGAGGCATGACATGACTTATTTGTCAAAAATAAGTACTATGTAATCAAATCCTTCGTGCACACAATGATATTTGTATTAAATATCCTATGTAACACTTGGTTATAAAGCCGGTAATTTTTATTTAAAATTTAAATTTTTTTGATACTTATTTTTTACTATCTATATATAAATTTAAACTAATATCGTAAATGTTTGATCAATACATTATAATCATTACTCCCTCTAAAGTTCTATTGCCTCCATAATCTGAAAGGGATCTATGAGATTTGTTACTACTTGTTTCAAAAATAGCTAAAACTAAATAATTAAGTG
The DNA here is from genome assembly GCA_024610705.1 of Tetragnatha versicolor. NCBI lineage: Eukaryota > Metazoa > Arthropoda > Arachnida > Araneae > Tetragnathidae > Tetragnatha > Tetragnatha versicolor. The sequence goes on from JANDEH010000010.1 coordinate 29,977,352, forward strand.
GTAGTATTTAACGGTATCTATTTATATTCCGATTTTAGTTTCTTGGATTCCACATGATGGGACTGGGGCATTTTTTTTATCCAAATGAACAGCTTTCTCCCATTAAAAGCAAAGTTAACATAGGGGAGAGTGGGGTAATAAGATTAAATGGGGTAATAAGAAACATTAAAAATTCTACAAGATTCTCCTTTAAGTTTATGAAGCTGATTTTTTTACAGAATGTTTGCACCATTAATAGCTTCCTATGAAAAAATATTGAGCTTCTTAAGTAAAAGGGGAAGGGGAGTTTTTACTTGTTTCTTATTATCCCAAGCGACTGTATCTTATTACCCCGTTTGGGGTAATAGGAAACATCTAGTTATTTTGCTAACTAAAACAATTAAAAATCAAATGAAGGTATTAATGTGATCTCTAAAGAGTGTTTTATAAACAAAGTAATTTTCAAAAATTTTCATTAAAAACCTTTCGATAAATGCCTAGTTAAAAATTAGTCTGAAGTAAAGTACAGGTTGACAGTTATAAGCAACGCTATATTTTTATACAAAATATTTGAAAATAATGACAAAATTAATCAAATGGTGTTTCTCTTATTTCATTTTGTGATACTAATTGGTTATTATCCCCAAAATCAACTCAATTTTTTTGCAAGCTTAGTTTTTTAAGGTCGGTTCCACTTCCTCTGTATAAACTCAGCGCTCTACCCCATTTCTTCAAATTTAAATGGTTCAGGAAGTTTATGAAGACACCCTCGAACCTACTCCACACCCCCTGGGTTTCAATATTGTTTTTAATTAATTTCACGGAAAATTAAATATAAAAAAACCGACTTAATATTTAAATTTACTCACCATAACTTAAATTAAAACGTAAATTCTATATAAACTGTCGATCGAATTACTTATAAATTTTTCAACAAACTTTAAAGTGGTGAGTAAAAGTTATCTTTTAACCCACTTATTTCAGGAAAATTAAGTAGAAATAAAAGTAGTTGAATTTAAAGTTTTAACTTAATAAATGAAATAAGAACAATAAATGTTATTATAATATAGAGAAAAATTCGATAAATTAATTTTCATGCATAAAATGCTAGTCTTTCTTATTACCCCATAATTTTGATTAAATGGGGTAATAAGAAACAGGGCACTTTTAAGAAGGATCCCCAACCCTAAATTGAGGAACAAAAAGTGAATTATATTTTAACCGTTTAACCTTCTTAAAAGTTCACCAATAAAATTCCATAAGAATTTAATAGCAAAAACAAGATAAATTGAAATGGTTGAAAAAGCATGACTTTAGGTGGATGATTTTGCTGACCTGATTATTTCAAACGGGAATTTTTAACTGAAATAATTATTCTAAAACGATAAATTTTCATGGGATATAGAGTAGATGTCTTGAAGATATTCTGTGATTTTTTCAGATTTTTATGTCTACACACAAAGCTGTAAATTAAATGTTTCTTATTCCCCCAATTTCTTATTACCCCACTCTCCCCTAATCTTAAACAAGGTAAAGAATTTTTTCCAGTATTTTATACATCATTTTACCCGAAACAATTAATAAGAAAATTATATGGGGTCAAGAGAAAATAACCAAATATCTAGTATAAGACAGTTGATAAATTATGTGTAATAAAATATGATTCTTCAAAATAAAATAAAAATTATCAAATTTTTCATGTTTTTTTCTGATGAAATAACACGATTTTTACATGTCATCTAATATGTATTTTTTCCACAGCATCCTTTAACTCAACTAATAAAATATCAACCATAAAAGAGAAAGATATATATGTTACGGGCAAAGTGATTAAAGGGGCATTATTAATAATGTCCAGAGTGAAGGCCGCCAAAGTAATAAATTTCATTTATAAAATGCCATTGAATTCAACACATTGCCCTCTTCCACTTCGGGCATTTTAATAATGCTTATTTATAAGTACTTATTTTTAAAATATCTTATTTTGAACGGGCATCTGATTTTGTTCCAATCAAACGAGCTTTTGTAACAATTATGGAATTAAATTATGCATTAGTTGAATGGGAGGGTTTGATTTTAGTTGCTTGGTATTTGTCGCCATAATGCCTTTCCCGACTGACTGACGTGCGAAATTAGAGTGGAATCGATTGATAAAAGACTAGTTAAAGCAATTCACTTTTAATTAATTAGCTCCATTAAATTTAATTATTAGTAATTAATTTTATTTTACAATCGCATTTTTTAATTATTGTGTTCACCTGATATGAACATGGACATTGAAGTAATCGAGTCAGTAAAATCCCTATTCCGAACACTCATCGCTATAGTATGTTAGCAATTAAGTAACATATTCAGAATTACTTGTCAATTAACTGTATAAACATAACTTGCGTGTAATCAAATGGGTTACATAAGTTTGAACATCTTGCGTTATTATGACTTTGTGTACTCAAGTCGTGTGAAAGGAATAAAAAGAAACCGCTTTTAAAAGCTTACTCAGTTTATGATTATGTCTTGAAAGGACGTTTATCTTTCGAAATTGAAATACTTTGCCATTTGTTTATCAGCATTTGAATATCCGCATGCAATGGAAAAATTTGAAGCACCTCCATTCCAAAAGTGGGAAAACAATTTCAAATTTAATACTCCAGCAAAATTCAAAATAAAAAGAAATGAAGCTTTAGCAAAGAATGACATCATTATATAAATTTATATTTAGAAATAATTTAGACCTCCTACAGGAGATATAAATATTCAAATAAAGAGTTCTTATTTATCAACAAAATTTAAAACGAATATAGAACCAAATGTATAGAATGGATATCATCTAAAGGAGTAAGTTATTAAAGGAAAAATTAACTACCAAAGACTTAAAATTAAAACAATATAATATCTTACATATAGAATTTTAAAATAAGATCTTATAAAATGTTAAAAGGAAAGAATATTTTTCTTCATATTGAACGTAAAAATGAAGAATTGTGTTAATTAAAGTGTACAATATTTTTTATTATAATTATTCATTCTACTTTAATATTCGTATATCAAAAATAGATTAATATGTATCTTAATTTTTAAAATGTTTTTAAGTTATTCTGTTTGTTAATAACCGTATATAAAACAATAGAAACACTTTTATCACATCGTTAAATGCGCAAAGCATTCTATCCTATAGCGGTGCAATATAGGGGGTCATCCATAAATTACGTGAGGCGATTTTTCCAAAATCTGGACCCCCCTCCCCCCTTGGTGAGATTTAGTGAGATTTTGCTGGACCCCCCTCCCCCACGTGAGATTTACCTCCAACTTTTTAAAAATAATTTGCAGTATCTTAACCTTTCTCATACTTAAAAAAAAGAAAATCGTATAATTTCTAACTTAAAAAGTTGACGTGAGATTTTAATCGACCCCCCCCCTCCCCCCTTGGTGAGATTTGGTGAGATTTTTCCAAACCCCTCCCCCCCCTTTTTGACCTCACGTAATTTATGGATGGCCCCTAGACCATGTAAATCACATTTATTATATTTCATTACGAAATTTTGTATAGTACGAAGATTAACAGATGACATATTTCTCATACACGTTTTTTTATTTTACAGTAAAAGCACAAAAAATTAAAATTACAGTTAATTTAATTTAAAATGATTTTAGTCAGTTAAATTTAATGAGTAATAGTTCATAATGATTTAGTTCTTTAAAAGGAACTAAACGATTGAAAGATATTTTTGCGTAATAAGTCAATCTCCTTGTTCAGCAATGAAAGAAACAAAAAATTCCTAGGAATACCATCTCTCTCGAAAGTACCAGGTCTCCCTTTGTCCCAGTCGGTAAGAAAATAACGGGATTTAATGTTATTAAAATTATAAGTAATGGTGTATGTATATGCTATATTTAAAGTTTTGTTCTTTTCCCGCTGTTTAAATTTAGTGTAATGTGACAAAATAAAACACACATATCAGAGGGATGTTGGTTTTTCTGCATACTATGTTTCATCAAGGAAAAGATCGTTTTACAGAAACAAAAAAAACAACTTACACGTTTTACTGTTTTTTGTACAGCAACCAATACCAATAACAAATTACGTAAAACTAGTAAACTAACCGAATGGTTTGGTGAGTAATGAAAACTAAAAAATAGTCCCGTAAATTTAGAATCAAGTTAGATTATTTTAAAATCGAACTGGAATTATTTGTACTAAAAGTAACAATGTTTTTAAGTCCCTACACACTCTATTTTTTAAAAAAGCCGTATTTGAGCAGACTATTTTTTTGGGATTCCTTCTTAAATTGAATTATTTTGTTATAACTGTTACGCTTTGTATTACATTTTGTCCAAAGAAAAAGCTCATTTTAATAATTATTTACTAAATATCGATGTGTAAAAAGAACCTCAGATTCGAAAGCAAAGACGAATCCACGTAATCTGGGCCATCTTTTTTATTTATTTTTTGCATCGCATCTTACGAATTTTTCAGCATAATATTCTTAATTTGTCAAATTAAATGAAAAAACCCAGTTTTTCTCCAAAATTGTTTTTTTCTATTCACGAAGTTTTCGAATATAAAGGGAAAAAAAGGAAAAATAATGTGATGTCATAAGAAAGAGCATAAGAAAAAAAGAAAAAATAGTCACGTTTATAACATATTCAGTTTTACATTCATAATACTATTCCATTTTCAAAAAGGGACAAATGGCAGAAATTTTAATAAAATATCCTTTGAAGTGGATATTACATAAAAAAACTATTACACGTAAAATCTATATACGTGACTGAGATTTTAAAACTGTTTATCTTTTCCCAACAATACTTGTGTGTTTTGGCGCCATCTACTCGACGAAGAGGAACATATTTCTGATACTATTTCCTTAAAGTACAATACTTACATGCTTAACCAGTTAAACATTTTAGTAATATTACATCTTTATTCAATTTTATTAGTCGTTATTTTTAATATTCATAAATAAATCAGTTTTTGAAACTTGATGTAAGAAAAAATTAATTTTTGTACTAATGTTTATAAAAATTACAAGATATTATAAATAATTCTAACATTGTTTTAAATTAGTTCATATGTTTTTTAATTTTTTAAAACGTTATCAGAATTTATCAAATGAATTTAAAAAGGTTTAATCAAAACAACTCAAGTTTTTAATGTTAAATTTCAACATTACAATTTGAAATTCAAACCTGAAGGATTAAATGATAATTGAATGAGAGTTTAATCAATAATATTAGAGCGAATACTACGCCACCAGGATTCATGCAATCATTGTTTTCAAAATATTTAGTTTTAAATCATAGAAATGTCATGCTTTTTTTAAAAAAACAATTTGATTGGTTTAAAAAGATCTTCTAACTGCGATACGTACAATCCCTTTGATTTTTTAAAGTTCTATACTTTTAAATATGAATATATTTAAATATAAAAAATAATGAAATGTCTAAGACTGCGGGTGGTATTTTAGTTATTATTAGATACATATGTAAACAATTTCCATAAAAAAACTTAATTTAATTTTTATTTTATTACTAATTTTATTAGTTGTAGATATAACTTTAATATATCAGTATCTTAAAATAAATTATTTTTTAACTTCTAAAATATAATCTAATATTTAATAAATAAAATAAAGAATAATTATAGGTATAATTGAGTATATTATAATATATGTAAATAACAAATAAATGATTAATCATGCTTAAATGTTTTATCATAATTTAATAAGTTAAAAATATACCAATAGGTTTTTGTTATTATCAATACATTCAAAATTTTGGGAACGAGATACTTTTATATTTTATATGAAATCCAATCGAGATTTTTGCTTAAGGTTATTGATTAACAAATTTTAAATTGTATTTTTTAGTTTTTTATTTCCAAAATTAGGGAAATTTAGTACCATGAAATATAAAAGCTTTTTTCAAAATCATTCATCAGGAGAAAAAAACATTGATCACCAATAGAAATAATATTACTTCTCAAAAAGTAGACAAACTCAGTACACTCTGCAACACAAGAACGTACTTTCGAAAGTATTTAGGATGAAAAAACTATTGGGAAAAAATAAATTGTTCTGATTCTTACTTTTTATAGAAGTTTCAGATAATTCTTAATTTTGTTTAGTTTTGAACGCTTTTCTTAATTTAATATGAGTTAAAATGAGACATTTTAGCTTCATTACCTCTAAATTTACGATTTGCATTCCTATCAATAAAGAATAATGAATATTTGAATTGTTCATTAGGTACATTTGAAGGGCCTCGATGTGTACCAAATTTTAATATAAAGGGACATATATTTATTTGGACTTTTATATTCTAATAATAAAAACAGCGTAATATTCTCCTGTAGTTTCTATAGTTGAGTTCAACAAAGGCCAAAGTTTTACTTCATTTCCATAAATGAGAGTAAAACCTTGATTAGGCTATTCAAAGATTTATTATAAATAGATCGTATAAAAGACACGATTTATAATCCATCCCCAATTTGTATTCCATTCAAAAGCAATGGTATTTCGTGCGGATACTTCCCTCAAAAAGTTCCACTTTCTAATACTATCAATGCGATCACATCTTTCATAGAAATGCTTCCCCTGAAGGCTAGATGTACTTAATTGAAGGTTAACAAGCACTGACACCATTCTCTGGAGTCAATAAGTGATCCAAATTCATCCCCTGATGTCCCTTGCGTGCAAGGTCAAGCTCCATGTGTGACCTGCCATTGTTTTCGGTCATAAGGAGAAAGAATGGACACCGCTTATGCAGACAGCAGTCGGCTATGAATTTTCTATTACGCAAGTTATCTATTGCGGTAAGCTGAGCATGCAATCTCTTTAGGAATAACTAACTTGATGGGGGCGAGTTTCAATGATCCCATCGTCATACCTTGTGGAATTAGTCACTTAAATTCTCTTCAGTGAGATGAAAGTTCATAGAAAATGTTGCTTATGTGCAAGTTCAAGATTGGATTAAAAGGACTGAAGTCTTCAAAATCCATCCAGTTGTAATTTCTGTTTTAATAAATGCGAAAAGGGGTGGAATAGAAGACCTTTGCTAGAGTTGTACTAACTCCTGGACACCTTTCCTAATGTATCATTTTCATGAATTTCATGGAAAAAAGGGCATTTAAGGTTACTAATAGGTGTGTTGCTTCTCAACCTATTTATGTTTTATTTATTTTTAAATTTTATCAAATCTTAAATTTTAATTTTCGCTTAGAATAGGTTAACGGGCCCTATTCATAATGCATTAAAAAAACTTAAAAATTCAAATTAAAAATGATTAGTAACATGAAATAATCATTAATTATTGTTGTTAATATTTAATAGTAAACTTATTTATTCGTAATGAGATAACTTAGTTGGGAAAAATGCGCTTCTATCTTGTAAGATTATTAGTGATTTGGACTTGGCATAAAGTTTAGCTAATAGCTAATCTAAAATAACTAATATTAACTAATTCAAAGATTTAAAAAGTGAGAATTATTTATATATTTCAAGGGATCCTGACGTATAATACAAAAAAATTTTTAGTGCACAGATTCAGTGGAGAAAATACCAGTAAAAAAGGGGCTCATACTCTTCATTTATTATTTCACAGATAGTAGAAAGATGGGGAAATCAGAAAATTAAAGAAATAATATCTATAATATGAACCCTTTTCAAATTAATAATTTATTTAAAAAATCTTCCTTTGTTTCATTTCAAAAATAAAAGAAAAATCTTTCCAAGGAATACTTATACAATTGAAAAATTTAGATAGGCAGATTTTATTTCCCAACTTAAAGAATCAGTAAGTATAAGATTACTATTCTACACGGTAGATTTTATTTCTGTGTTTTAAATATTGGTTATTAAATTTTATGCAAATTTATCTACCCGAAAATTTAATGAAATTGGTATTTATTATCACGTTGGTGTATGGCAGTACTCAAGTCAAAACACCAGATTAAAACAAATAACATTTTATTATGGTAATTTAAAGAATTGGCCGAAATCGATAGTGATTATAGGTAATACATTTTACTAAATATAGGGAACAAACTCTTACCAAGAGAAGGAGACGCCATCCCCTTGCTCTGGGGTCTCTGGAGTGGGTGTGTGTGTCGTATTTTCCTACTGTGCTAATTTACTCTCCTTTTTAAATGGTTGATTCCTCAATGTTCTAGAAGTTTCTAACTCGTGATATAATGCACAAATGGGTTTACTGAACAGTCATCCGAAAGGTCTTGTGATTGACCGCTCACACCATTTGTGCACACATTTGGAGGGAATATCTTAATCTTATCAAAGGGGTGGAATGCTATTGATTCTTATTCATTTAGAGTTGTTTAAAGTTAGCTTTAATTTATTTAAATTTGGGTTTTAATTTTTAATAATTGTAATTGTGACGTAGCAGCGTCACATATCCATCCAAAGCCAGAAAAAAAAAGAAAAAAAAATAATTTTCACTTATGGTTACCTTGGAGTGGCAAGAGTAAGTTCCCATGTACTAAAAAAACATAATATAACACACATATTATTAGTAAATAATAAAACACTCATTGATACTTATACATAAAACATGTAAGAAATATAATAACAAATCAAAATGCTAAAAAAAAATTATGCATGGGCCCATGGAAAAAAAATGAATTGCATTTGAGTGAGAAAAATATGATGATCGATTCACTATAAGCGCGCACAAAGTCTTTAGTTCTGTTCAATATATCTGATACGGTCAGTCTGTTAGGAAGGGGGCGATGGTAAACAGGTATCCAGGCACCTGTTCTAGCCCCGGTCGTACACAAGTCACTAGGGTGCAGTCAGATTGTTCCTGGAGTAGGTAATGAAATGTCCGAATGTTTCAGACTACCCTCTGTGCGATACGAAAAGTGTATAGTTCTGGTAAGCGGATGTTTGCACGAGGAGGATGCTGGGGGATGCTATAGTGACGACAAGGGAGAAAACCATTGCTATCCAGCCAGTTCAGGCTCGTCAGCCAGAAGATAAAGCAACACAATGGGAGAATGTCGTTACTCCCCACACGTATGTGCACCCAAAATATGTCCTCTCGTGATATCTTGAAGGATTGCATTCCAGAACTTAATTTAAACACGTTGAGGGCAACATTTATGCACAGTCAATGTCAATGTGACGGGACTGGCCTCAACGCCATTAGTTTTTGGCACCCGTACCTTAAAACACTTCTTAAAGGCACTGATAAAGGTGATTTTACTTTCTTTAACGTCCAGAGCTTAAATTGCATAAAAGTCTCGTAGAGAGAGTTCAGCAAACATTGAATCAAGGAATTTGTCCCAATTAGCAAAATGTATCAATAGCAAATATCATCTTAATTGTCTAATTTTGTATTTATTTTTGTCTAAAAGTATATTAATATAAATATATATGCACTTGAGTGAACCTTTTTTCCATTGAAAAAATAGTAAATAATAAAATAATAGTAGCAATAATAAATAGAAGACTGTCAGGTTTTAAACTAACTATATTCGATGTCAAATATATAAAAAACAAAGATTAATTTCTGTCTTTCTCATTACAAATTATTTTGTTTATCATTTTTGGAGCATAAATATCATTCCCTGTATCTGCATTACTAAATTAGGAGCAGTTTAAAAATAATTTTCAATTTAGATTGTCCAGTAGATAATTACCTGCTTACAGTAATTTTGAAAAAATCAAGAATTTAAAGAAATGTTCAACACACTTTAACAGGGATTTCTCAACCAGGAGGAAAGCATTCTGGCGCCAGCGCGAGAAATATTCCTGCAGGCGTAAGAAATCACTATCAGAAAGTTTTGAGACAGATTTGGCCTTCACCTGTCTGAAAAAAGTGTGTTAAAATCTATTAATTTCGATGATACTTTATATAGATTTTTATGGTTAAAAAATCACAATTAATTCACTATTACCGCTTGAAAAAAAATCATAAAAGGAGATGGAAAAATTACTTTTGTCTATTAAAAAATATTTTCGTTGGAAATGAAGCATAAGAAATTGTGTTAACATCTTTTCTCTCAGGGTTCTCTTGATTAATTAATTTACCTGCTACTACATCGCAAATTTTATCTAATATATTTTTATCTTGCTGGGGAACATCTCCCTGTATGGCCCAGTTCATGATTCTGTCTGTTAGAGAAGCACTAGTGGGTTTCGAAGTGCTAGCAACATTTTTACTATCTGAGTGTTCTCTACTTTGTGAACGTAGATTATATCTCCTTTCTAATGGAGCAGATTTTGTTTTGGGTACTCTTTTAGGAGGACGACTACGTCCAACGGTTGTTTGCGGTTCTAAAAGGGGATTATCAGTTTGAGCTGGGGGTTGATTTGATGACGTAGATACCTCTGTGCTTATTTGTGATTGTGGTGTAGTGAATTGTAAAGGTTGTTGAGTTGGGAGGGTCTGAGGTTGAGAAGTAGAAAGGATCTGAGGTTCGGGAGTAGGAAGGGTCTGAGAAGTAGGAAGTGTTTGAGGTTCAGAAGTAGGATGAGTTTGAGAAGTAGGGAGTGTTTGAGGTTCAGAAGTAGGATGGGTTTGAGAAGTAGGAAGTGTTTGAGGTTCAGAAGTAGGATGGGTTTGAGAAGTAGGAAGTGTTTGAGGTCGTGACTTTGGTAGTGGGTAATATGGAAGAATAAATGCATCCTCATTTTCAGAGTCCTCGTAGTACCAATTCTTACTCGCGCCATTTGGGTTGACCTGATTTCCCTGATTTAACGAAATAGGAGGCGGATTATCTCTTACTGCATTATTATCATTATCAATCAACAAATCTTCCCTCCTTTCCGTATAACTAAACATTCTGTCTACGTGAACCCTGGAAGGTTTGGAAAGTGGTTTGTTTACATCTCTTATCGAGTAATTTAAATCTGAATGTTTTTCTAAAACTCTATAGGGTCCCGAAAACTTTCTAGCAAATGCCCTTCCTGTTGTTTGGTTAGTTGCCGGAGTATATAAATAGATTTTCTCGCCTACTTGAAAGGACTTTTCCTTTGCAATTTTATTTCTAAGACGACTTTGTTTCTCAGCTGCAATTTCTAAATTTTTATACACATTTCGATAAACATACTGCATTTTAGAAAGATTTTCTTCAACATAGTTTTCACATGGAAAGTAATGCATACGCGGTTTTTCATCTAGTAAATGGAAAGGCAAATTAATATCACGGTTAAACATTAAGAAAGAAGGTTTTTCGTGAGTTGTATCATGATAAGAGTTATTATAGATAAAATTGTAGTAGTCTAAATAAGTATCCCAGTTAGTGGTTGTTTCCGATAAACATGTTAGACTAGTTTTTATACTAGTGTTAATTCTCTCCGAAACTGCATTAGTTTGGGGGTGATAGGGGGTGGTTTTTAATTTATGAATTTGTAGTTTTTCTGCTAATTCTGTAAATAATTTACTTTGGAAATTTGTTCCAAGATCTGTTAAGATTGAGTTAGGAACACCAAAAGTTACTATCACTTGCAAAAGTTTTTGTGCAACGGTTTTAGCTGTTATATTTGCTAAAGCAAAGAGAACTGAGTATTTCGTAAAATGATCAATCACCGTGAGGATATATTTATTACCGTGTTCAGACATAGGAAGTGGTCCCAAAACATCCAAACTTATAAGTTCCATGGGTTGAGAGGGTGTATCAAAATTTTTTATTGGAGATTTAGTTATTTTAAACCCTTTCCTTTCAATGCACAGTTTACAAGAGTTAGAAAAATTTTTTATATCTCTATACATATTTTTCCAGTAATATTTTTCTTTTATAGACCGAAAATTTTTATAGAAAGCAAAGTGTGCAGTTTCGGAGCCCTCTAAAATATATGGAATTAGATTTTTGGGAATGACTATTTGCTCAAGATAGTCTTCTCGTGCTGCTCGTTTGTTTCTACCTGATATTCGTTTTAGGATACCCTTGTCCATAAAATAGTCATCAGTTTGTATATTGCAATGTGGTATTTTGTCCTCTAGATAATCAATTATGGGTCTTAAAGAGGGGTCATTTCTTTGTTCACGCTTTATCACTTCGATGTCTGGAACGTCTACTTTAACTAAGTTAACTGATTCAGAAATATCTCTTGAAAGAAGGTCTCCTAGGAAATTTTGCGAACCTTTGATATATTCAAAGGCATAATCATAGTTAGAAAGTTCCAATAACCACCGAGAAAGTCTATTAGCAGGGGATTCTAATTTAACTAAATAGTCCAATGATTTACAGTCTGATATTATTTTGAATTTCCTGCCATAGAGGTAAACCTTAAAATGTCTAACAGCTAATAAAATAGCATATGCCTCTAATTGTATAGATGGCCATTTTTTCTCATGGGATTTTAATTTATGTGAAAAGTAACTGATAGGTCGCAATTTGCCATTTTCATCCTTTTGCAAAAGAGCAGCTCCAACGGCTGTGGATGAGGCATCCGTATTCAAGTAAAAAGTTTCTTCGAAATTTGGATGTTTTAACATAACATCCGATAACAATTTAGATTTAATTACTTCAAATGCTGTTTGGGCTTCCTTGGACCACTTAAATTTTGTTTTATTTTTTGTTAGTTCTGTCAAAGGTACAACAATTTCAGAAAAGTTTTCAATAAAGTCTCGGTAATAATTTGCTAAACCAAGGAAACGTCTTACTTTACGTACAGTATTCGGTACCGGAAAATGGTGTATTGACCGAAGGTTTTCCGGAAGGGGTCTTATGCTTTCCTTATCAACGATATGACCGAGATAGCTGATACTGGTTTGAAGAAACCTACACTTTTTAGGATTTAAAGTAAGGTTGAATTTTCTGAATCGTTCGAAAACCAACCTTAACTTTCTTAACGAATCTGAAATGGACTTTCCTGGTACCACAATGTCGTCAATATAAGCAGAAATGTTTTCTGTTTGTAAGCCATTTAAAACTGTATCCGCCGTCTCTTGGAAAATTTGGGGGGAATTCTTCATACCAAAACTTAAATACTTATATTGGAAATTACCGTATGGACTAGAAAAAGCTGTTAAATGTTTATCTTCATCACGCAATTTTATTTGGTGAAAAGAAGAATTTGCATCTAATGTTGTATAAAAGTTTGAGCCTCGCAGAGAATTTAGAATGTCGGTTATTAAGGGAAGTCTGTAGGTTGAAGAGATTGTAATCTGATTTAGTTTACGGTAATCTATGACTAAGCGGTATTGACCAGCTTCTTTCTTTTTAACTAGAATTAATGGGAATGAATATCGGCTGTTTGATTTCTCTATGATCCCAGCATTTTCTAAATCCTCTATTTGGTTTTTGAGATTTTCCCTTAAGGCTACCGGTACAGGGAACGGTCTGCACTGAATGGGCGTATTATCTGTGATCTCAATAGGGGGAGCTATAAGCTTACATTTGCCTATAGTTTTTAAAGACGTGCTGAATATATCTGAGTATTCAAAAATTAAATCAATTAGCTTTTGCCTTGCGTTTGCGGGGACAGAGGTAAAATCAAAATCATCTATTCTCAAATCTTTTCGCCGTTGTTCTCTAATGGTATTATCATTTTCATCTATATCTATTTCAGCTTCTACTCTACCAATTTTCATTTCTTTATTTAGATGTAGATTTTTGTTTGACAAGTTTTTTATTATTAATGGTAAAGTACCATTAGAACTTACAGTACAAACCGAATGATGAATTTCTACTTCATGATTAGAAATCAACGGAATTAACATTACATTGTTACCGGATGGGACTTCATAATCTAGTTTGGCAGTCACTATGGATGATTCCCCAGGGCTTAATTTAACTTTCTTAGCCAATCTGGCTGTAACATCGGAAATTATTACATTAACTTTATGATAATCATATTTACATATTTTTGTAGCACCACCCATTAAGGAAACAGTTTTATTCTGAAAATTTATTTTACACTGGAATGCTGACAAAAAATCAAATCCTAATATTAAATCATAACTTCGTCCAAAGTCCATTTGTGTTATTAGAAGATTATAATTCAAACAATTTTGTGCAACAAGGATTGGAAGACAGACTGAAGACTGAATTTTGATTTCACTTCCATCTAAAGTTGATATTTTAACGTTGGGGTTAGAGTTAGTAGGGTTAATAAGATTAGAGGAAATTTGTTTGACAGCTTGGTTACTGATTAAGGATACACTTGCTCCGCTATCAATTAAAGCATTAAAAGTTTTATTTCCAATTTTGACCTTAATTACCGGCAAAGAACAATTATCAGTTGTGTAATATTCTGTGGCTGTAGGACTATCTCTAGTACTTGTTTTATGATTAGAGCGATAAGGGGTTTGCAAATTTCTTGGAAACTTATCTCGGGTTCTATAAGGCATTCGAGGATTTGTGTTGTAAATAGAAAAGTGTCTGGTAGGGTTTGAAAAACTTTGGAAACGTTTGAATTGTGGGGGATGGTTAAACCTTAAAGGGGGGTGGGGATATCTACTTATCGCATCAACTTTTTTGCTTAATGATTGTATTTTATGATTAATATTTTGAGACTGGAGGCTGAAAGACTCCAATATTGAATCAGATATATCATTCGTTTTTGAATTTATATTATTAACACTTTCGAATTTATCTAAAAGAGACATATTCACCTCATCTAATAGGGCATTTTCTACAGCTTCCGTAAAGGTTGATGGGTTTCTTTGCAATGCCAATTGCTTTAGTGGAAATTCTAAACCCTCCAAAAATTTTGCTAATTTAGTTTGTTCTATGATGGTTTCAACATTTTTATTTTGTATATTTTCAAGGCCAAAATAATTAATCACAGTATTGGACACGTTAGCTGCAAAACTACGAATTGAATCGTTTACGTTTTGTTTGCAGTTTAAAAATTTTAGGTGCCGATTACTTAATGTGGTTGTTTTACCAAATAAAAATTTAAGTTTTGATTTTATAATATTAAAGTTATTTTCATTAGAAAGTTCAAGGTTATTAATATAAATTTCCAGAGCAGAACCCTTTAATTTTGATTTAAGTATAGCAATGTGCTCAGCATTGCTCCAGTTAGCGATTTTTCCTATCTCCTCTATGTTATTTATGAAGTAATCTATATTAGTTAAATTTTCTCCGTCAAAATTACAGATTAAATTTTGGTAACCCAAAATTTTATTGGGATTTAGGGAATCAGTTTCAGACATCTTTTTAAAAGTATATTATAAGAAATTGAATATAAATATCAAAATTCACAATAGAATGAAGCATTAAAAATATCTCAAAACTATATAAACAATAATACACTCATAACGTAAAGTTCACTCAAGTACTTAATAATAGTGAGCATTTAAACCAAAGCACGCACCATACAGCCAACATGACAAAAGATTAAAGGTGGTAAAAAAAATCCTGGTTATAGGCACCACATATCACGTTGGTGTATGGCAGTACTCAAGTCAAAACACCAGATTAAAACAAATAACATTTTATTATGGTAATTTAAAGAATTGGCCGAAATCGATAGTGATTATAGGTAATACATTTTACTAAATATAGGGAACAAACTCTTACCAAGAGAAGGAGACGCCATCCCCTTGCTCTGGGGTCTCTGGAGTGGGTGTGTGTGTCGTATTTTCCTACTGTGCTAATTTACTCTCCTTTTTAAATGGTTGATTCCTCAATGTTCTAGAAGTTTCTAACTCGTGATATAATGCACAAATGGGTTTACTGAACAGTCATCCGAAAGGTCTTGTGATTGACCGCTCACACCATTTGTGCACACATTTGGAGGGAATATCTTAATCTTATCAAAGGGGTGGAATGCTATTGATTCTTATTCATTTAGAGTTGTTTAAAGTTAGCTTTAATTTATTTAAATTTGGGTTTTAATTTTTAATAATTGTAATTGTGACGTAGCAGCGTCACATTATCAGTTTTAAAAAGAATTCCAGTTGTGATATAGAATAAGTAATACGGGGAAACCCTCACGCATTCCCTAGTGACACTGCATTTTAAAAATATTTTTTCGTATCAAATACCTCTCAACCGCATTTCTCGAAAAGTAACATGAATTGATTTAGCGGTTCCCAAACTTCTCTTGGTTTACTACACTAAAATTCGATGTGTTACACACATCAATTTTTTTAAAATTTTTCTCATGAAACTTTTTTTCCTTCGGAAAAAGTTTTGTTACTTATCTTCCCTATAAAGTACTCCTTGAACGTGACTAAGAAAATTTGTTAACATCTAAATTAAATTGTATCTTATAGAATTTTATAGGGATTTCACTCAGTTACATAGACATAACCCCGCGTACAGCCCCGGAAAATAATGGTCCAGGCAGGAACAATCCAGAATATTTGGTAGCTATGATGCATTCCAGAAAAATAATTTTTGAAAATTAGACATTTGGATGAAATACGGTAAATTTGAGAGAAGAAGAAACAGACGTTCAGAAAATAAGGTTCACATAGGGGATTATCCCGAATTTTACGAAAATAAGGTACAGTCCGATGCAAAATACGGATGAGGTACAGTTGGATTCAAACTACGGTAGATAAACAAGGCACAGTCGGATGCAAAATATAGTACAGTCGAATGCAAAATACGAGATAAAATAAGGTACAGTCTTATAAAATGCAGTACAAACGACAAGGGGGAGACTTAAAAAAATACGGTACAAAGGATAAGGGACAAACGTTCAAAATAGGCATTGCATCATAGGATAAGGGACTCACCTGCCGTATGTCCGCCGGGATGCCGCAGCAAGAGGCCCACATGGCCGACTGACCAGGCCTGCCCGTTGGGCCGGAAAGCACTTGCACGCAAGCAGACACTTCCTTTCCTTTTCGCTCCTCACAAACGGGTTGCTTCGGACATCTTAAGTGGATACTTTCACGAAACACATTTCCTTTTCAACGCCGCCATAGGTACTCCACTGTCAAATCCCTTAAACTCTCGGTTGTGGTCAACTTCTCTTCCCTGAAGGTCAGCATCTTGGATCAGATGCGCTTAATCTCACTGGTGTTATGATGGTGATTTTCAGAAAAAAATAATGTTCTATTTTTGTTGAAATTTTAGAGTGAGCAAAATCGTATGGAGGCCATCTAGATCAGGATTGACCAAATAATTCTGATCTGATTCTTGGAATTTCTTAAAACTGTTAATAGGAAAAGGAAAAAATTGGAATGATTTTTTACTACAGGAATATTATAGAATTTTTTAGATAGGCTTTAACAACGTTTTTATCCACAATAAACATGAGTAAAACATGAGTTACGCATGTTTATTGTGGACATAAACGTTGTTTTATATCTTTAGCCTTATTATCAATCCCACAAGTACCATTTACCTATAAATAATTCAGGGGCCCTTTTAGAGACTTCCAACCTTAAGGCTACAGTTAACCTTGCAGTAAGGTTTAACCCCCCCCTACTCCAAAGCTTAGAGGGTGCTCACTGCTCAATGACCCTAAAGAAACAAAAAATGCTGTTTTTTTACAAGATAACATATAAAGATTAATTTATACTCAGTTTTTCAGTCAAAAAAGCTTCGGGGGAAAATTTCCCATACTAACCCGGTTATACCCTTTTCGTTAAAATCGGAGAGGGTCAGGTTGAGTGACTTGTTGATTTGACATGGAATGACCATTTCATCTGTTAATCTATATTTGTGCAGTGAGATCATGAGAATGGTATTTTACTAAATATGGCTGGTATGGATCAATATGAAACTTAAAATTTCCTTTTTCTGTAATAAAATATTTGATCGAAAATACTCAAACAATTGTTTTAAAGTAAAATTAAATTCAAAGTAGACATTTTTAACGAACGTTTTAAGAAAAAGCTGTAAGTCAACGAACGCTTGGAGTTGACGCTTAATTAAATTATATTAAATTTAAAAAAGAAAATACTGAAGGAAGTAAAATAATTTTCTGAACTCACACACAGCGATGAAGTACTACTTAGGGCATATAGATTCAAGACTTTTTAACTGTATCTTAATTAAAAGAAAGCTTTAATAGCTATTATCTCCCACCAACAATCATACTTTCTCCGTTAACAAAAATTAACTACCAATTATCGTTGTTTTAATTGAATCTCTTATTTCAGAAACATGTTTAACGCAATGTTAATCCTATGGGGCTTAACATGTTTCTGAAATAAGCGATTCAATTGTCAATGTGCATTATCCATTTCAGACCGTTCTTGATGACACATTATTCAGATAAAATAGGTGAGACTATAGTTATTGTTGGAGTACAATTTCAGCTGGTTGAGAAAACAAGAATTTATACCATATTACAACTTCAACTTAAGTCTCAAATTTGAGTCATAAAGCTTCCTAGACATTGCTTAATGTTCTTAAGAAACCACGCGTTATACTCAGAATTATATTAATTTTGAAAAGCAAATTCCTTATAAAATACCGTCATAAAACTAAATATTAAAAGCTATTTATAATAAAATATACTTTTAAAACCTATCAAAGAAGTGGACCCTTAAACTTTAGATCACCATGACTTTTCTTTTGGGAGGGATGAAATTTTCCGTTAAATCTTTGGTAATTTATGTTCGATAAAATATTTTTGTAATATTACTTTATAATGATTTCAAAAATTTATCTAGCTCGTGTTTCGTAGAGACAAGCCTATTGGGGTAAAAGAAATAAAAAACGATTTTTACCATCATGAATTCGAGTGTAGTCAGGTTTAATATTTTATTTCATTTCATGTTTTATTCCGCTATCATGTTAGATACTTTAAAAAATTCTATGGGTTAAAGCAGTATTTTAAATGGTAAAGCACATTTTTTAACCCTTTTTCTAATTAACTTAATTTCGAAACTGATTTAAGTGTCGGTGAATTGACAAGCACGACAAGTTCACTTCTTCAAATGTTGTGTAATTACTAAATGTCAATGCATAAATGTCCCAATACGGCCTTTCCCAATGATTCTAGTGAATTACGACCGCGACAAAAAAATATCCCCACCACTCCCCCCCACCGACGGATTCACCGCGAAGAAAAGAAGCTACCGTTATCAGCCGGCAGAACGATGCCTTCTTCCGAGCTGCGGCGGACGCTCCGCTCGGGCGCGGCCGAGTGCGCCGGCACGGCGGCGCTCGTGTTCATCGGCTGCGGCGCAGCGGCCAACGGCGGGCCGCCGCTGCAGACGGCGATGGCCTTCGGGCTGGCGGTAGCCGCGCTGCTGCACGTCCCGGCGGCTCACATCAACCCAGCTGTGACGGCGGCGCTGGCGGCCGCTGGGCGCTGCTCCCTGCGCTGCGCAGTGGCCCGCGGCGTGGCGCAGTGCACCGGGGCTGCGGCCGGCGCAGGGCTCCTGCGGGCGCTCTCCCCCGGCCCTGCGCTCGGGGCAGTCCTGCTCTCCCCGGGGCTCACCCCACTGCAGGGCTTCGCCATCGAGGCCGCCCTCGGCTTCGTCCTACTGCTCACCGTCTTCGCCGTGTGCGACGAGAACCGCTTCGACATCCAAGGGTCCGGGCCCATCGCCATCGGGTTTGCCGTCGCCGCTTGCCACTGCTACGCGGTAAGTAGTGTTTGTCAAAAGCAGATTTGTTTTGGACCACTTAAAGAAAAATCTTAGCACTTTCCTTCTTTGGAAAATCTGGGTTACCAATTTGTTTTTCAAATAATGTTTCTGAAATTTTAAAACGTTCCTCAGAAATACCTAGAATTGGCATTTGTCAGGAGCAATTTTAAATTTTTATCGCAATGTTTCTGTTATTTTCCAGGCACATTATTTGGTGCAAAGAATGGGCAATAAGCTGCCCAGTTTTTCAAGAAATTTTCTAGCTAGTATTTTTGGACTGAGTCAAGTGGTTGAAACAAAAATTCAACCAGCGTAATAATTTTATATATGTATTTAGGGTGGACGAGGGTATCATCAATTTTGGTAAAATAAATTAGATTCCAGTTGAAAAGGAGAAAATAATAAAAAGAGAGATAATACACTTTTTCTATACAGTATACTCGAAGTGATATTTTATGGTGCGGTCGGTGTCCTTTAACAAATCCTGGATCGAAATTAAAAAAACTAGGGAGCTGGGTTACCTATTTTTTCCAAAGTAATGCTCCTTTTTTCCTCTTTCAGTTTTTCACACATATTGGAGGCGAAAATTTTAACTTTATTTGTTCAAGTTTCAATCAATCAATTAATAAACTTTATTGTAATGGGCGTGTGCCCGTTTACACATTTACATATGTTATTACACATACATTATTACACATACATTTACATTATTACACATACAAAAGGTCCAATTTTTTTCATTTTTTTAGGTTAGTTACAAATATAAAAATAACACCAAATATCAATAAAAAGAGAATATCACATAGTTCGTACACGGGATCAGGAACTAACTCGATTCTACCATTATGTCACAGCGAAGCTTTAAGACAGAGATAACAAAACCAAAAATACTAAAAATATGCAAATTTCTTTCATTAAAAATCATTTTTATTTTTTAAATTTCATTTAAATCATAATTAACTTCTGCGACCCTCGTTATTAGTTCAAGTCCTCATATTATGTGTTAATATGCATACCAGACTTCTCCGACCCCTGCTCATTATCGCTCATACCAGAAATGTTACGCTCTTTTTTTCAGTTCGCTTCAAGATCTGACACTGCTAGTTATCAACCCAGGAAATCTTGCTTAACCGCACAAATATTGCTCCTAAAACCTTAAAAAGCTATATGCCTCTCTTAGTCACAGCTCTGATCGACATAAATTACACTAGTCAACAAAATCGAACTTTTTTTTGGCCTAAGAACGAAAATGGGTGATTCTTATAGAACTTTTCACGCTGAATTCAAATATGCAAGCAGTTTTTCTCCATTCCATCACCCTCAGTTTTTTTGAAAAACGCATTTCCATATTTATGAAATGTATAATAGCATTCATACTAATAGGGTGTACCTAAAAAACGAAATTTCGTTGATCGCTTAGTGGTAATGCGGAAAACTTGTAAACTACCACCAATAATAACCACACAAAGAAATTTTTCGTAAGCACTTCTTTTATCTTGCCCCCAAACTAGGGGAAAGTACCCCAAAACGGGATAGCTTATCTATTCTTCGCAGTGGCGAATCCAGAGGGGGGGCTGTGGGGCTGCAGCCCCCCCCAGGAATAAGACATTCAGGTTTTGGTAGTAGCAATAAAACCAAAAAAGGAAACGAACAATCGGTGGTGTTACCCAAAGGGTCTCAAAATCAATCAGAACCCTAATTTTTAGGGTAAAAATTCCAAAATTTTTCTGGGGGAAGACCCCCAATCCCCCTCGAAATTTTGGAATATAATAAGTACGGTTTTTCCTTGAAACTTAAGGGAATTACAAAGAGTGATCCTCTCTTTGATGTAACCTAAAGTGTCTCAACATGAGTTAAATGCCACTTTTAGGGGCGAAATTCAAAACTTTTTCTGGAATAGGAACCCCTAAACCCCCTAGAAATTTTCCAATTCATAATACTATAAACTTTTTTCCTTGAAAATTCTGCCGCTTACAATGAGTGGTGCTCTTTGGGTGGAATCTAAAAGGCTTCAAAATGAGCTAAAACACTAATTTGAAGGGCAAATTTTCAAAATTTTTCTGGGGGAGGACCCCCAGACCCCCCTTTTACTTGTACTTGAAATTTTTACACAATTTTGAGTGCACCAAAATTAAAACCTTACAAAGTCATCTCTCCTAAAACTTAGTATTCTTAAGATCAGACCTCAGAAAAGATGTTGAGTACCCCCTAAAAAAATCTGGCTACGGCACTGGCAACCCCCCTCCCCCTTTCAGTTTCTTACATTAATATTTAAACATCCCATAATAGCAATTAAGTTATTTGTGAAACTCAGCCCCCCCCCAGACAAAAATCCTGGATTCGCCACTGATTCTTCGCTTTATTTCTTATTGTGTACCAGGTACATTCCAAAGTAAGACGTCATTTAAAAGTATACACCTTTTCAACTACTTAAAATACCTTTGTCACATTTGTTCAATAATATTTATGTGAAAAATACTGGTTTCACAAAGTCCTACACTATCCCGTTTTACCCTACCAAGGGTGGGTAAAACGAGATAGGGATTTGTATGTTATTAGGTTTTTGCTGGTTTTACTTTTGATTTAGATTTTAGAACAAAAATAGGCTACTTTTTTATAGAAAGAAACTTTTTAATCACAGAAATCGCATAAAAATGTGTCGTCTCCTTGTTCTGCTTTGGAACAGGCTTCGTGGGCCCATCCCTGGCAGCTCGAGCATTTGTATCCAGCCTTCTCCAGATTTCGATTCAAGATACAGAGCGTTGCAGAAAATACATGCTTCATCTTTTTCAGCTTCATCTTCTGAAGACGACGACGTCCAACCTTGGCTAACTGATGATTTTTTTTTTAAGTTTTCGTATGTTAGGTCCATTTTCTTTGATTTTTGCAAATGATGAATGGTTTTTTTCAGGTTCAGAGTAACATTTTTTAATTTTATCTGCCTGTTTTGAATCTCCAATTGGTTTTCTTTTACGCCTTGTTTGTTTTGTCTTCGAAACATTCAAGAGACTTGTTTTGGCAGCCCTTTTTTCAGCTTTTGAGTTCTTTCTCGTTCTTTTTTTCACGCTCTTCTTCTTCCAACTCAAGTTTATATGGGCTTCCTGTTATACTTGCTGTTTTCCATCTCCTCCTAGAATTTCTTTGGGTGATATAGAAAATGGCAGTGAAGGACGATAGTAGGATAGCCCAAGTCCTTTGTTTCCTGTTGAAGTGGACGGTTGGATAAGTCCTGCGTTTGTGCTAGTGTTATCGGTAACCCCATCACTAGTTGATTCATTCAATACTGTCTCTAGTGGTTGTGATGACTGCAAACTCTTAGATGCTATGACAGAACTTGAAGATCCTTCGGATCGTGCCTCATTTTGTTGCAGATTTATTAATTGCAGATAAACAGAGAGACTCAGGCCAATTATTTGATCCCATAAGTAAAGTAAATTATTTTATTTCGAAAATATAATCATTTAAAATTAAAATAAATTGTTGTAATTGATTCTATATATTTTAATTCATTACTTATTTCAATTAAAATAACTTAAACACATTGCCAAATTATTAATGGAAATGGTCGGGTAAAACGGGACACATCAAAATTGTATCCCGTTTTGGGCACCCAAAAGTGTCCCGTTTTGCCCGACCGTGATGATTTTGACAACATAAATGGCTGACCTCTAAACCGTCCCTCCCTATCAATATTTAAATACATGAAGTTGTTGTTAAAAGAGCTATGAACAAGATACAGTACTTTATGGAATTGTTCGAAGGACGGAGAAGCACAAGGATAGTTGTTCTGCAGTCGAAAAAAGTAAAAAGTTAGTAAAAATCTCACTTGAAAACTTTGAAAAAATATTTCTTTGCGAAACACGTGGCTATCGTTGAGAGATCAACTGAGAATGCTGTCATTGCGGTCGGGAACCAGTTTAGCCTGTCTCCCGTGAGATAGCACCGCCAGTCAAAGCTCCGAGGCTCACTATCCCGTTTTGCCCGCCTATCCCGTTTTGGGCAACTCTCCCCTATATAACAGTCTACCTTACAATCTTCAAAGTATTCCATATGTTACCACTTTTAAACGATCACTACATAGTTTTTTAAATGAAATAGATAATTTAGATGCATTTTTTTTCATTATAGAGAAGCAATAGTAATTATATAACGCCTTGCTGTGCCTGTTTTACTTTGTATGTTTTATGTTATTGATTTATTATTGTATGCTTTGTGTAATATAATGTTTTTTAATAATTTAATTTTTGTTCCATATTAATTATATTATACTCATTTTCTACTGTCACCTAAACAAGATGTTTTTCTTCTTGGTGACAAATATAATTTTTTCTTAAATTTTGTATTCAACCTGTAATGTAAATAAAGACTATTATTATTATTATTATTATTATTATTATTATTATTATTATTATTATTATTATTATTATTATTATTATTATTATTATTATTATTATTATTATTATTATTATTATTATTATTATTATTATTATTATTATTATTATTATTATTATTATTATTATTATTATTATTATTATTATTATTATTATTATTATTATTATTATTATTATTATTATTATTATTATTATTATTATTATTATTATTATTATTATTATTATTATTATTATTATTATTATTATTATTATTATTATTATTATTATTATTATTATTATTATTATTATTATTATTATTATTATTATTATTATTATTATTATTATTATTATTATTATTATTATTATTATTATTATTATTATTATTATTATTATTATTATTATTATTATTATTATTATTATTATTATTATTATTATTATTATTATTATTATTATTATTATTATTATTATTATTATTATTATTATTATTATTATTATTATTATTATTATTATTATTATTATTATTATTATTATTATTATTATTATTATTATTATTATTATTATTATTATTATTATTATTATTATTATTATTATTATTATTATTATTATTATTATTATTATTATTATTATTATTATTATTATTATTATTATTATTATTATTATTATTATTATTATTATTATTATTATTATTATTATTATTATTATTATTATTATTATTATTATTACCCTAATGAGGGGTTGCTACTACAACAAAGATAAATATGAACATATCAATATATTTCAAAAATAAAAAAATAATAGAAATAAATTAATTATAAAGGAAGATAATATAAAGATATAATTAAAATCTTTCGGACAACAAAATATAAAAAATTATCTTTTATTCTCTTTAATTCCTGACACATTTTTTTAAATACGTTTTATAAAAAAAATAGAGAAATACCCAATTTTTTTGATACCCAAATTTTTGATACCGATAATTTGATACCCAAAATCCAGTAATTAAAAAGTAATATTTTATATCAAGTGGATAATTGCCTCTCTTAACGTTAATTAAAGACTCATTTTCAGGTTAATACTCAATTTATTTTCAATAATAATCTCTTTTACATATATGTGCTAAAAATAAAGCGAAAAAAATAATTTTAACTGTAAATCAATGAATCATGGACTTCATAGAAATTCAATAAACTAAATTTCTGACTTATTTTCATCCTAATTATCACCTATTGGTCTTATGGTTTACTATTATAAAGCTACTTATAAACTTTACTTATAAAGCTAGGCATAAATACTTATCATTTATTTTTTTACACCTAGTAGATGATTGACTCCACTATCCATTCATTAAACTAACTTGATGACTCTTTTTGTTCTGTTTTATATTTTTCATATTTATGTTTTAGAATGAATGAAAATATGTAACTTAAATTTCAACCTAAAGAGTTTTTTTCTTTTCACCCAGAAATTTTAAATTTTTTTTTTCTGTCTAATATATTTTCAGTTAATGTCTGTACTTTAAAGAAAAGTTTTTGTTTTTATAGAAAACAATAAGCAATTTCACAAGACAGTACCTACATATTTTTTTTATTTTTCTGAAAACTTTTCTTGTGGACTGGACATTTCCCTTTTTTTTCAAACTAAAGATTCACCTATAGTTAGGTTTATGAATAAAAAAACCTTTTAGCTTATACACGAATCGGTTTATATTAGGAAATGTGCAGTTGTGGTAGCAGTAACTATACTAGGACGATATACCAAAAACGAAAAGTTCTATGGCATTGTAATGTTTTTTAAATTTACACATAACTTATGTATGTGGGATTTGGGCACCATACCACATGTATATTAACATTAATCTATTTACTAGTCCTGAAGTGTATTGTAAAAATTTTAGCAATCTGTAGCAGATATCCACACTATTTGAAGCCCTTAAACTTATCACATGCCAAGCGCTTTACTTATCTTTAAAAGTAAATACCTGTAGCCATCATCTTTAGGAGACATCTTCAGATAAAATTGTTTTTATGTTGCATAGATGAGGTGATTTAAGAACCTCTCTTTTAATACCTCTTCAAGAGGGGGATTGTTTTCATATACTATATCTTGGTTTTTGTCATTTAACTTTAAATAATTTCAATCTCTGAAGTCAGTCATAAGGATGTGGTGTGGGGGCATATATGGGCGGATGAACTTAACTAAGGTTGATATAGATTTTTGACTTTCTAATAAATTAACGAATTACTATTTTGTAATAGACTCTGTGATATTAGTAAATACTTCCTAGTCTTACTGATACATACAATTTTCTTGGCATTTTCAACATATAAAAGGAAAGGGGTGAAATTTTTCCGTCCCGAAATTAAAGAGCAAAACAAAAAAGTTGGAAAACCTGTATATTCTTGGTTTTTCCACTAAAGGTTTTTAATCAAACTTTTGAAATTAAATTTTTCATTTCTGAAATGTTATTAATTAGAAAGCATGTAGTTTTTTTATAAGAGGCAAGTTTACTCAGAATATTAGCAAGGGTTACAAACGTCATACCTTTTCTATCATAAAAACAGCCAAAGCACCTAACTGAAAATTCTTTGGTGATTCTTTATGGTTCGTGATTTACGCGATTCGTGGCTATCACTTTGGTTTGTCGTTTCATAGATTTATAGTTTTTAGACATGCAATGAAAGGTAATCGGGAGGTTAAATTAAAGATAATTTCAACGGCTCGAGAAACAATGACAAACAACGAAGCTTGGATTGAGAGGATTATAAATGAAAGTACTTATAAGCAATAAATTGTCTCACCTTTGAGGACACCTCTCAAAAATGCATTCTTCTTTTGAAAAAAAAACAACCAAAGTAGGGAACAATTGAATGTGATAAAAAAATCCTTTTTCAATAAGTCAGATGAAAATTTGTTTCATAAACTCGATTTAGGATCATTTCATGGTAATCATTGAATTAACATACACTAATATATGGTACGTGATTTAATAAACTTATTTAATTATAATTAATTAAATAAAATTTTATAATCCGTCATTCATTTATCAAATTTTAAACCGTCCTAGAAATATAGTTATAATATTTTTTTCGCATTGATACTGTTTTCCGTTAATAGAAATAACTTTATAAACTATTTTAGCGCTCATCCTTAATATCATCATCAATATTAATTTCAAGTTTTTGTCATATTTGTAAGGAAAAAACCCTTTTAAGTGGAATTCTTATAAAGACTAAAACCACGATCTCGTATAGACACAAGGAATGAAAATCTTTTTGTTTTACGTAGTTAATTCAAATAATGAAATTATCTCTAAAATTTATACACACGGGGTTGTCAAGAACTGACTTCTCGATGACAAAACAGGAAGTTTTATAAAAATAGTGTTTTGAGAATCTTCATTTATTAAGATATTGTGTAGAGTTTTAGGTTTTAAGAAAAAAGGAATTAGGCACGGGCCAATCTAGGGCGAACAAATGAAAAACAACTATTCGTGAAGGAGCCCTTTAAAACAATGCAAATAAGTTCGGTTCGGAATTTCACAACGGTTTTAAAAAGTTTATTCCTCGCGAATTTTTCTTGTTTGCAAAAACATTCCATATATTTCGATTAGACAAGAAATATTCAAATGAATTGCAATCAATGGCATTGTGATGGTTGACAGTGAGTATTTTTTTCATATCAGGATTTGTAAAAAAATAGCTCTATAAACATTGAATAGTAATTCCTAGATTCACTAACCTCAATGATCTTAGAAATTTACTTCTATCTGTGCATGCGAGGATTTAATTGTTTTATCCTAGGAAGTCGGAAATAGTTCAAAGCGTTGTTGATATGGGACATTTATTCAAGTGTCATTAAAGCTCATCACATAGAATTCTGACCTCTTTCCACGTTGAAAAAAATAGCCTCGACAGGATATTCAATTTGATTCAATCTGAGTTCGTTCGTTTGGAACGTGCTTTAAATCCCACCATTGTTAAAATAAAGAAGCAATAAATTGTTTTCAACCTCCCATGATGATAATGTTCTAATCACATACTGCCTGTCTAAGCTATTTTAGTTATATTGATAAGTAGTTAAAATTATAAATTCAAATTAGTTTTTTAAAACTTAGTGGTCTATTTACTTTTCTTTTTAAAATATTGATATTGAAATATTATTACTATTATGATACAATTGTGTCCCCTAAATTATTATTCTTAATATGTAAACGTACTTCTTAAGATTAAATGAACATTTGTTGCCAGCGCAAATGCAATGTGACTGTTACAATGCTAAAAATAATTGCAAGTAAAATAAAAACTACAAACTGAAGCGATAAAATTTAAGTAGAAGAAACACCCCAACCAAATTTCCAAACATGTCACAGGTCTTCTAGATGCATAACACTCTTAAAAGTTGAAATATTTTATACTTGAGAATTAAATTAACGGGCGCAAAACTCGTTAATCGGAGTTTATTGTCAACATTAAACATTTAAAAAAATTTAAAGCAACTAGTTTTAGCTTCTTAAAGCAACTTAAAGCTTCTAGTTGATATTGTTAATTTTTTTTCATTTCTATGTTTCAACATTTCCCACCTTGTTTGAAAACTTGGGGCTTGCGCTTGGATAATCCTAAAGTACTATTTTAATAATAAAAAATTTATTTAAAATGTTTTCCATAAAAATAAATATCCAGCAAGTCTACTAAGAACTATTTTTAATCAACATTCTGAAAAAAACATTAAAAACCCAGAAAAATGTACATTAACGATTCTTTTAAATTTAATATTTTACCTAGTATCAACTCGTCAGTACATCTAGTGTTTTACCTATCATTAATATTTTTGTTTTAACTATTTAGTTTGGAAATTCAGAATCAGGATAATGTGTGTACTCAATTATAGTTGAATTTATCTTTGCTTTTAAAACAATAGTATATAAACGTTTATATGCAGCTCAAAAATCTATAATCTTGTTGGAATATTTTTAATTATTCACGATGTAAATAACATTAATAGTTTTTACCTTTAAATTAATGAAAAGTAGCTTACATCCAAGTCTTAAAATTAAAAAAAACAGTAACTCCATTAATTCTAACTGCTGCCACTCACCAATTAATTAAGAAAATTAAGAATAAAAATATAGTCATTTGCAGCAAGAGTGTTAATTCGACATCAACAGACTTTTTAAACAAAATATTTTAGGCCATTCAAAAAATAAGAGACAGGCACACAGTAAAATTAATTTAAATTTTTAAAAAAATTGTTTTCAGATATTATGTTTTAATTGAAAACTATTTTAGAAGTTTAAAAAATTAATCGGAATCTTCAAAAGAAACGAACACTTTGATGCTTTGATGCCAAAAATATATTAACCGGATCAGTAACTAAAAAGTTCTTGTCTGGAACCTTTTTTTGAAAAGAGATAATTCTTTAGGAAATCATGTTTAGTATAAATAACCGGAAAAAATATATGTAACCGAAACTAGCGCATATTTAACTTTTATTGAATATAAAAAGTACAAAGAGAATAGGGAAATTTGTACTACTAGTATTCACGAATTAGCTAAAAATGAAATTTTGTTTCCAATCCTATGTACTATTTCGAGGTATTGAATAAGTTATAAGTTATTAAAGATCTAATTTTGTATTATTATTCTCAGTAATTTGTTACGTTTCTTTGTAAAATTATCTTTCGTCATGTAAAAGATAGAAAAAGTCATGTAAAAAAGACGTCATGTGTAAAAGATAGAAAAAATAGGTTAGAGTTCTTGTTTTCTAAAGACTTTTTATTTTAGATTCCTTTGACGGGTTCGGGTATGAATCCGGCTCGTTCCTTCGGTACGGCACTAGTCACAGGATTGTGGGCACATCACTGGGTAAGTTATTTCTTCAATACTCATAACAATAAGGTCTATTTACATTCAAATAAATTTAAATATTAATACTAATTGATGAATAAAATGTGATAAATTTATACCCAAATGAATTTTCTATATTAGGGGAGAGTGGGGTAATAAGAAACATGTAAAATTCCACAGCATTTTCCTTTAAAATAATGAAGCTGATTTTTTTGCAGAATGTTTGTTTATATCATTATCAGCTTTCTTTGAAAAAATAATGCACTTTCTAAGTTAAAAGGGAAGGGGATTCTTTACTTGTTTCTTATCACCCCATAGCGACTGTATCTTGTTACCCCACGAGGGGTAATAAGAAACAAGCCAGTTGTTTTCTAACTAAAACAATTAAAAATAAAATGATGGTATACTCCTGTTCATAAAAAATGCAACACCAAGAAGGAATTGTCCGATCAACTTAAAATTTTCAGGGTATGTTCATTATGGTTAGAGTATAAAATGATATCAAATTTAGAGCTATAGTGCATGCGCGAGCTGAGCAGTGTCTTCTCAACCACTGATTTATTTGTATATTTGGGGGGCTGTAACGGGACGTTAAGGGCTTGTAAGAAGGTTGTCTACCGTTGATTATCTTGTCATTAGATGTTATTATACCGGATGTTATATGAATACGGACGGTTAACGGATGTTATATGAATATTTACCAGAGTTTTATAGAGGATTAGTGTTAGGCCTCCCGGAGGGGTGTTTTTCACACTGTTTTACCGCTGGTCAGATGAAGGGAAACTGGACAATATTGATATGGGTTTGAAAGCAGAGGTCCAAAAAGGGTAAGGAGAGTTGAAAGTTGGGGTCTGGACCCCTAATAGTCATGTCATCACGGGATGAAAGAGGCTTCATTCGCATGGCAGTGCCGGATCATTGAGTGACTTTTCGACATGTTTCAAATTGTTAGAATACTGTTACAGGTCTATCATTGTCTGATCCATCAGCTAATCGGTCGTCATTGCACCAAAATTCACCAAGTATCGTTTTTTTACAGCGCTCCATCGATGGAATATCATCGTTGCATAAAGCTACCATGGGATACACAAAAAAAATATTTTCGCATGATTACTGATAACAAATGGTCCTTTTAAAGAAATCCCTCTTCAATTTTGGTTAACATGACACCTAAATTGGGTTTGGACGCTATGCCGAAAATCGCAATTTTTGGAGTGTTTTATCTTGAGTCTGTCGTGAAGAAGAGAATTGTTTTGACCTGGAGCACTATTGGGTACCATGGGCAACCTCATTAGATAAAAAATGAGGGCTATCTCATTACTTAAAAAAATTTCCAAAAATTTTTGGAGCCAAAAGTTATACCCTACCTTTGAAGCGATCCTGAAGCTGTAATTCATCAGAACAAATCCCGTACGCATGTTTTTGGAATGTTCCAAACTTACTTTACATCCAATTAAGACAGTTTCTTTCTCGACAAATTTCTTCATCCAAAATTTCACCTATGGAGCTCGACTAAAATTTCGTTGGTTTGTCCTCATGCTTAAAATGCTTGTTATGCTGCCAATATTGGCAAACTTTGGGTTTGGGATGAATCTTAGATGAAAATTACCTCCTCAGTCAAAATTTCAATCTGTTTGATTCAATGACCTGTCGTATAGAGGCTCCCACTGCAGCGCGTATAGAAGATATTAAATACCGATTTTCGATATTAAATTTTATTCCTTTGTTCTGAAAATTATACCATTTATTTTTATCTACAAATATCACTTGCTGTGTAAATTTCATCAAAATCTAACAAGTCCTTCATGGTGTTGCATTTTTTATGAACAGGAGTATATTAATAAAATCTTTAAAGAGTATTTCATAACCCCAGTATTTTTCAAATATTTCCATTAAAATCTTTCCGATACATGCCCAGTTAAAAATTTGTCTTAAAAAAGTACTATATTTTTATATAAAATATTTGAAACAAAACAAATAAAATGGTATTTCTCTTTATTTCATTTGTAATAATAATAGGTTATTCTCCCCAAAATCAACTCAACTTTTTTTGCAAACTGAGTTTTTTTAAAGGTCGGTTCTACTTCATCTGTATAAACTCAGCGCTACCCCTTTTCTTCTTGAATGGTCTGAAGTTAATGAAGACAACCTCGAACCAATCCCCCCACCCCCTGATGTGTTTCAATATTAATTTTAATTAATTTCTCTGAAAAATAAATATATAAAACGACTTAATATTTTACTTTACTCACCATAACTTAAATTAAAACACAAAATTGATATAAAATGTCGATCGAATTATTTATAAATTTTTCAATAAACTTCGAAGTGGTGAGTAAAAGTTGTCTTTCACCCACCGTTTTCAGAAAAATGATGTGAAAATAAACCTAATTGAATTTAAAAATTTAACTTGATAAATGAAATAAGAACAATAAAATATTAATATAATAAAGATAAAAATTTGATAAATACATTTTCATGGATTGATTTCATGGATGGAATTGAAAAACAAAAAGTGAATTATATAGCTCATTTAACCTCCTAAAAAGTTCACTAAAAAATTCCAAAATTATTTAGTGGCTAAAACAAGATAAATTGAAATAGTTGAAAAGGCCTGGCTGTACGTCTATGACTTAGTTGCCAGCATAAATTTCAAACGGGAATTTTTCACTGAAATAATATATTAAAACAATCAAATTTTTATGGGATATAAAGTATGTCTTGAAGATATTCTGTGATTTTTTTTTTAGATTTTTAGGCCCGCACAAAAAGCCGCAATGTTTCTTATTACATCTGTTTCTTATTTCCCCATTAGGGTGTATCGAAAAAAACTTTTTTTTGATTTTGATGATGCCTTAGTGCGGAAAAGTTGTCTAAGGTGGCAGAGAGTACCTGCGAATTTTTTCAGAATTTTTGGATAATATCTTTAGGTGCCGCCAAGGCCCTGAAGGTCCCTATGTTAATCCAATGGAGCGCGCAAGCCAAGAAAGCCGAAAATTGGTTTTTCGCCCCTCATTTCTACCCTAATCACACGACGAATGTCTTCACTCAAGTTATGGGCCCTATATGATCTAGGCTATCCGAAAAAACTTGAATAATAGCCTAAATCTCTATATTACGTTTTTTTGTATGCTCCAATTTCGTCGAAAATCGCGTATTTTCTCGTTCAAATCAGATCCCACAATCAACATAATATAGAGATTTAGGCTATTATTCAAGCTTTGTCGGATAGCCTAGATCATATAGGGTCCATAACTTGAGTGTAGACATTCGTCGTGTGATTTGGGTAGAAATGAGGGGCGAAAAACCAATTTTCGGCCTTCTTGGCTTGCGCGCTCCATTGGATTAACATAGGGACCTTCAGGGCCTTGGCGGCACCTAAAGATATTATCCGAAAATTCTGAAAAAATTCACAGGTACTCTCTGCCACCTTAGACAACTTTTCCGCACTAAGGCATCATCAAAATAAAAAAAAAGTTTTTTTCGATACACCCTATTCCCCATTCTCCCCTAGTTTATAATTTTCTATTCAATTTTTAAGAAAGTTCTACAAAAATAAAGAAAATGGCTATAAATCTAAGAAAAAAAGCACAACAATTTGCTTGGTTTGGAAAATCACATAAAACATTTGTTGGCTTAATTTCAGTACTTTTCAAAACATTAAAAAAGAAAATTTAAACGCATGAACTTATATCCCTTATTATCCGTCGAAAAATTATAATTATTGAAAAAAAGTATTGGCATTGTACTTTATGCCATACACACACAGTCTATTTTTCTATTTTCAATTTCAGCTTTATCAAGCAGTCCCTACTAGACAACACAAAACTATAATAATTAAACTTTTAATTTATAAATTTTTCATTGCAAAAATTCGTTTCATAAAACGACAGTTCAAAAAAGTTTCATAAACGACATTTTATTAAAATTATTTGCTGTGCTTTATTAAGTCCATATCATAATCAAATTGTAAAAAAATATTGTACCCTGAGAATATATGCTGTGAAATAAGCTTTTCATTCTTAAGATCTAGTACTTCCAATGCAATAAGGGAATAAAAGGTTACAATTCGTCACTTTACCACCTCAAATTTGTCTTAAAAGATAAGGTTTAAGCAGGTGTTTTAATACCCTCAACAAACTTCTTTATCTTATCGGATACGGGTTGCCAATGACCTCTGATACTACAACGATATAATTTGCTCGAGGTGTAAATGCCCCATTGATGGCTTTTCAAAATCAAAAACGAGTTAGACTTACAGAGGAAGACATCAGTAGCAAGGAAATAAACAGTGGTGTTTACTTAAGCGACCCTTAAAGATGCATTAGTTTTAGACAGTGGATAAAACGTGTAAGTGTAAGTTATGGTAACATTGGTTAGTAAAAATCCCCAATATTTTTTTATTATCAACAACTGGTAAAGATGGGAAAAATAGCATGTGTATTTTTAACGCACCCCATTTTTTATCTACGCTGAAAAATCACAATAAACTTGAACGAAATTCAATAGTTTTTTGTAAGATTCCTATTTTTAAATAAATTTATTAAGCGCATATTACATCACATTATGAGAAATAAAATATTTTTAAGATTCATATTTCGTAGGTTTTAAGTATTAAATACTAGAAATTCTCTATTCAATCTCTTTTATCAGCTAATATAAAATGTAATTTAAAAAATATCACACTTTTAAGTCTAAAATGTTTTGAATTGTATTATTTACATGAAACCCAACTGTTGACTCTTAATGCATTTATGCATTTTCAAGTTTTCCACGAAAATCATTATAACCGAAGATTATCTTAAAACTTACACCTCGGATGCTCTCGCCTATTTTTGTATCTACAATACTTGAACTCTTAATGGAAAGAGGATTACAAAGAGATCATCAATCACTATTTAATTAACTTGATTCCTTTGTTAGGATGATCATTCATTTAACAGACATAAGGTGTCAAGAAGAATTCATAATACACCCATAATGAAAGAACAACAAAGAAACCAATCAGTGTAGACATGTCTTATTGTCTTCGCTTCTGATGCTTTTTCTCCATTTTTCTCCGTAATTCCTAAGCATTTATATTCGGTTTTAGCTGTTCTTATAATAGTTATTTATAAAATTTTACTATTGTGATTTTTCAGTTTTGAATGCTTTTTATTTGTATCATTGGGAAGTTTAACACTCATTTTCTTCCCTAAACACGAAAGCATTAAAAGAACTCGGATATGTTATGATTCTAGTAACACCCAACGTTTTAACATCTAAATTTTTGGTTCTCAAAAATTATGATATACAAAAACATTTTTATGTATTTCTTACGTCTGATAAAAATATGAAAATGTATCATTTCTTTTCATAATATTAAGCAAATATAGTTAATTCAACGAGGGGGGTTCCATTATATATTTTTAAATAAATTTACGAATAATACCCCTTTTTAACTTTCTTATTTTAAACCGCAAAACATCCACTGTTTCTGATCAGACATTTATTTTTGAAATTCCTGTAACCCATGGACGAGCAAGTTGCTACTTTGGGATAAAAATTTATGGATCAATTTATTTTTCCCCCTTTTTTCTCTCTTTTTTCTTTTTTGTATACTTTTTTGTCATAGTGTTTTGTATTTGGTTATTGTAATAAATTTGAATTTTGCTGTTGTTGTTATTTTCAAAAATAATAAAAATATATTAAATTAAATAAAGCCGCTATTTTAAGGTGAAAAGTTTTTAAAAATACTAACACCTTGAATCGTTGCATTGAAGTTTTATGAATCATTTTTGAATCACTTTGTTTCGATTGCAGATTTACTGGGTGGGCCCCTGCCTAGGGGGCATAGTAGGAGGTTTACTATACCAACACGTACTAGCTCCTCCTGGTCCTGATCCTGATAGCCTAGAGCGATTTAAAATGCAAAGTCTGATGCGAATAAAAGAGAAAGAGATCATCACAGATCGCACAACCTGCATCTGAATGCATTTTCAAAGACGAAATTAGTTAGTGTATATCCGCATCATGTTAGAAGTTCTCATCTGTATTCATCAGAAATCATTGAGAACCTACAGTTGCAAATTCTCAACTAACAGTCATTTTTTATTTTCTAGTTATTAATTTTAATACCAAATACTGTTTTATGTAAAGTTATTATTTAACCTTATCGCTATTTATTTTTACAGGCAACGTACGCACTATTTAATGTTTGTCTTGCTATTTTTTAGTTTATTTTATCTTTGACAACCGCCAATTCTTTAACTTATTATGCGTGAATATTCCCGACTTCTCAAATTCTTAATATAGGCTATAGTTTTATTTTTGTATTTAATGAACATAATAGAAATCATACTTTAACGACGAAAGAATTCATCTTCGAAACATAAAACTGGAAAATCGCCAATTTTTTTTATAAAAAAGTGTTTTTTCTTTTCCGTCGAATTTTGAAATAACTCATATGGTATGTACTGGTGTAGTATGTTTTTGAAAGGACATCTTAAAAATTTAATACTTTTTATTAAATATCAACAATTTAAGAATTAGTCTTGGATCCTTGAAAAGAAAGAAAAATCATCTGCATCACCCTTCTTTTCCTGAAAACGTGTAATGTCTAGTATTTATCTGCTAATCTAACATTGAAATTAATAACGAAATCTATATATTCAATGTTTCATTTCATACACATACTTTAAATACATTCTGATATTTTTAACCCTTTTGTGTTACCGCACCTTCAAAAAAAACTATTAAAAAGCGTATAAAGTCGAAGAGAAACTTACCTTACTAACTTAGATGGAACACCAGACATGTACTGCGAACTCAAAAAGTGATTCACGAAATTTGCATACTAACAAAACCAAGACACTTGCTTAAGTTGCCTATAAGGCACAACTTTATCATGCTGATTTAAGTTATTTGAAGTTCCCATCAAAATTCTTTAACTTGCTAAATTGGTTACTTTCAAACAGGGTTTGAGTTTAATGATCACGGTTGATTGCCAAAACATGGTTCAATGACTAAATTTTAAGTAAAATTTTAAAAATCTGGGCTGATTTGAGGCAAAAAAATCATGATCGGATTTTAATTTAATTGGTTTCGATTAAAAATCACAATTACTTTTGAGCAATACGGTTTTACTCCAATAATAATGATGAACTCATAATGAAAAATAACTTGATCCAAAATAAAACTCAAAAAGCACCAAATCATATCGTTCACACACACCGCCAAAACCACCAATTTAATTTTTGGAAGTTCTCTTCACATTTTTAAGAATAATAAAGATAGCTCTCAGTTGGTGAATTGTCGATCTTTCACGGGAAGAAATAACTTTTAGATTTTGGAACAAAAAATACTATTACTCAGAAAATAATGGTCAGAGATAATCATTAAATGATCGTCAGTAATGATTAAAACGTGTTTCTTTCTTTTGTGATAGCCAAACAATGGTCCGTGTTTGATGTAAAGCGCTGCCTGATTTTTAGAAGAAGCAAATAAAAATGTTGATCCGATTTTGAGTTTTCTTCGTCTTCAAAATTATCGATTTCAAACCCTGCTTCCAAATAAATAATATCGATTGAAAATAATAAGTACCTATACTACTTTAACTATATTTTGATTGTTAGACAATTTTGATAGAAAATCATTAATTTTCACAGCAATCTACATTAGTTCACGGTTGAATAACTTGACTTATTTGTTTACGCTTTATGATTAGTACAGCTTTAGCCTAATGACTTCATTTAACAAAGCAAATGAACTGAGCAAAAGGAGAAAATGTAAATTTTGGATCTCAATTTGACTGAGTACGTTTTAAAAGTTTATGCGCTTAATAATGAAATATTTTAATAAATGTTTTTGTAGAATTTTTAAAGAACTTTATTAAATGCTTCACTCCATATGTGTGATCAGTTATAACCTTGTTATCATGTAGTGTCTTCATTACTTGCATTTCACGTATTTTTATTTAAATTAGTATTGCTTATTAGATGAGTAAAAAATCAATTTTATTTTTTGTAATTAAGGTGACTTGAAAATTTTTTTTAATTATTTCCTGTTTCTATTGCATTTATAACTAGTTATATTGATGCTTTACGCTGCAATTTTGGAAGAAAATTTCTCACTAGC
This sequence comes from Tetragnatha versicolor, assembly GCA_024610705.1. NCBI lineage: Eukaryota > Metazoa > Arthropoda > Arachnida > Araneae > Tetragnathidae > Tetragnatha > Tetragnatha versicolor. The sequence goes on from JANDEH010000010.1 coordinate 30,015,126, forward strand.
ATAAAATGGCACTATTGTGAATTTGAAAATAAAACTATATTCACTTTAACAAGTTTTTTAATTAAACAAAAACTATTTACACGGTATTGTTGAAAAGGCATTACTAAAAAATTAAATTAAACTTATATCTTCAATTCACGAATAATGAAATAGGAAACTTCAAACTTGTCCAAAAGAATAGCCCTTTTTAATAATCAAGTTAGTGAAATCATTCAATTTTTTTTATAAAAAATGATTGATAAACATTAAAGACACGATGTATTTTTGGGCTAATTAATGCTAAAATATTATTCATAGAAAATTCAGTTAAACAAAGTTTATTTTACTCCTATTTCGTTCTTGTAAAAAGTGTCAGAAAAAAAGAGTTGAATGAATAAAAAAATATACTAGTTCTCTTTATTTAAAAATGCACTTCTATTTTTTTTTCAATAAAGCAAAATATTTTAAAAATTAGGTACTTGCAGATACAATGAGCTACCTCCAGCAGCTTTACATTGGACTTAGCTTGTTGTTGCGGCAAACACATCAATTAGTTATCCCAGATGTCTTATCATATGACATCGTAGAAAAGCGCGCTTTGTTACAACATAGGTTCAACAGAACTGTAGCAGTATATAGCACAATTCTATACAGTGCATTTTATAAGGCAAAATTATTTGTACAACTGGTGAAGGAAGAATTTGATATCAGATTATAGGGGAGAGTGTTGTACCTATGGACAAAAATCACGTTTGGATTTTTCTAAGACAGGTAAAATCATATTTTTAACATTTAAAGTGCCCAACATATAGTTCTAACCTTTGTGAGTAGGAAGATATTTTTTATTAGCTAAAATCTTAAAAATTGGATTTTTAATTCATTTTAATAACTTGACGAAATTTGTGTCCATAGGTACAACAACGTGCTCTCCCTATGGACAGACCCAGTTGTACCTGTGGACACCCTTAAAAAAGAAATTTTTAGTTAAAAAAAACCTTAAAATGAACATTTTTACTGGTGTATTACCTTTTAATAAACTATTTCAAGCATTTCTAAAATTGGGAATAGATTTTTTTAAAGTAATGTAGTTTTAGATCGTAAATGATCATTAAAACGAAGATGATTGATAAAAGTCTTGATCTTTTACCAAAAATACATAAATCACATAGGATTTTCAGATCGAAGTTTGAGGTAATAGTTTCATCAATCATGCTGATAGATCTGATCACTTCACTGATCCATAAAAACAATTCGATCGACATTTAGTTGTGCAAGCATTTGGTCGTAATAACTTTCGCAAATCTTCTTCTGTGGAAATTTTAAGTTTTTTGTAATCATCATACTTAAATGTGATAGGGTGCTTAAGATTTTATACCATATTTTACATTAAATGCAAAATAAAATCAAAAATTTTAAAAGGTAGTTTAGATCACAAAATATTTGATTTTTCATCTTAAAATCCCTTTAAAATAATCACCGACAAATAGATAACCATTTAGAATTAATTTAATATGCATTAAAATGCATTCACTTTAATGAAACCTGATTCAAAAACGCCGATTAACTACAGACACCCACAAGAACGTGTCCGTAGGTACAACACGTATGGTGTCCGAAGGTACAACACCAGGTGTTTCTGCATTTAAAGTTCTATACAAAATAAAAGAATTGAGATCTGGCAATTTCTAATATCAAAAATAAAAAGTCAAAATCTCGGGGATTCGCCCCTTATATCTCATTTTATCGTATTATAATTTAAGGGGAAGAAAAATATTAATGTAGTGATGCACTAAAAAAAACTTTGAGCACCTAAAAACAGCAAATTTATTATATTAAATATAAATATTATTTTAAAGAGCTGATTTCACGTTAGCAACTGGATAGCATCTGTTTACATTCAAATTCAACCACAAATTCAAATTTTCATTTTTTCCCGAATTTTAAAATGCGGTGGCTGAAGGTATAACCGTCCATAGGTACAGCACTCTCCCCTATGATTTGAAGAGATGCATGATAAGGGGTCATTTAAAAATTACGATAGACATACGTTCAGGAGAGTGGATGATGTCCTTTAGTATGTATGACACAATTTCACAAGGAGGGGGAGTTCAATGTTTATGATAGTACAATTATTATTTTAAAAAATGTTTCCTCTTCTTCTATATTTAATTCAAGAGTAATAGGAGTTAATAATTTTATAGTAACTATAACGGTGAAACAATATTTAAAATATGCGTTAAATTTGGGTTTTATTCTAGTTTTAAAAGTGTAACATCACAATGGGATTACGGGCATATCCAGGTTTGACTTCTGGAGACACCAGGATTTTTATAGCATCTTTTGCAATAAAGTATGAGAAGCCTTTGAAAATTTTGAAGGTAAATGCACTTTTTTATACAGAAAGTTAACCGCCAAAGCCTTCTCAGCATTAAAAATAGGATTTATCAAGATGTTCTTTAGAGAAGTAATTTTATTCACTTCGTGGGCGTTAAGCTCCCGGGCTACCCATCTAGATCAGCTCCTGATAGGGGAACAGACGTATAATACCTCTGAAAACTGTGTATTGTAATTTGTGAAGGGACCAAACAATATAATTAGTTTCGAATAATAATCAAGAAATTTTAATGTTTTTTTTCTTTTAAAAGGAGTACTTTTGAGAATAGCAAGAATACAAGAAGGGAAAATGCTACAAAACTATGATCTTGAATAAAATTATACTACCAATAATTTTCAAAATGCTTTGCACTAGAGAAAGAGACATGTAAACTAAATATGAAGGTACATTAAATTTTCCCATAAGTTATAAATAATTAAACTGGAAAATTCTTAGTTAGTAACTATTAATTGGCTGGTTCTAAATCATTCTTTTGATACAAGTAGTTAAACTCGTAAATAAAATTTGTACTAGATGTTAATGAAGTATTACTGAGAACTTATAGTACTGATCAACAATAATTGAATCGTCAGCTGGAAGAAGGGAATAAGTCCAAAAACCAAGTTTTGAGAAAACCGAAAAAAAAAACTGTATAAGTAATGGAATTTTCATTGTATAACCACCAAATTTTTACTGAAAGTTCAGAACCCTATTTAGAAAACAGAGTAACCATCAAAATAAATATAAGTATATTCAAAAATATTTTACAGTCAAAATAAGTTGATGGACTTATTCCCTTCTTCCACATTATGAAATTTTTCTGATGAAAAAATCTTTAAAAACCCTTAAATTCGCATTTAAATTATAATTCTCCTTAGTTTACACCACAAATGAGTGAAATAAAAGGAATAAGGCAAATAAAATTCAAAATTATAGTGAAACTGAGTTATAAGAGCAGTATCAATGGAGTGAGTGAATATAAATGGAGTCAAAAATTCCCTGCATAAAAAAAGTTTGAAAAAATTTTATATTAAGAGAAAATTTCATTTTAACTTAGTTTACAGCTCAAAGAATAGGAAAAGAAAGACAAATTAACTTTAACTCCAAATTAACTTTAAAAATACAATGAATGGACATCGATTTCACAACTTCAAGGGACGATTTCTCCCTATAGGGGGTAGTTATTTCCCCCCTCTTTTCACCCATGTGTAGAGCAAAGCTTGGAGATTGTTTTGAGCACAAGTCAATTTGTCATTTTTTGGACTTATTCCCTTCTTCAAACTGACGATTCAATTGTAAACACTGTTTCATATATCACACACAGTACTTTTTTAATATGGGGTAATGTAGGCCTTGATAGTAAGGATTGCTTTTGAGTTTTTTTCTGTTATTTTGTTTTATTAATGAAATTTGAGTGAAAACTTTCGTAAAAGATTGGTTGAATCAATATATACTAGTTTGCATTAAGTGTGTTATTTATTACATCAAAAGTGTATTTCACCATTATGGACTACAACAGCATTTCCTCTTAAAAAGACTCTGTCTCCCAATAGCTCCACTTCAAGTTCTCCTTGGCGGAAAGATCCTTGCCGTGCTTTAAAAGAAAAAATATATAAATGTATATTTTTCATTTGGCATATGTTTTTTTTCTTTTTTAATTTAAAGCTGTACAAGTTAACTCTACAACTTCATTCTTGTATAGCAAATAATAATACTTAATAACTTTGTAACGCGTTCAATCAGTCAGGCTGAGCATAAAAAATTTTAGCAACGTGAATTCGATATATTTCAGCTATAAGATAATACATTTGACTTTTAGGGGTAGAGGACGATATAATATAGCATTTAAATTTATCTTCTTTAAACTATGGTTGGTCATATAAAACACCAACTACAGGGGAATAATTATAGTTGATGATTATTTGTGTTACTCCTGAAATTTTAGTTGCATAGATGTAACTTAAAACTACAAAATTTTCTTACCATTAAATACAGTTTTCTTCAAAACTCTAGCCCAATAAGGTGCTAAGACACAGTGAGCAGATCCTGTATAAAATATGGTTTGAAATAAATAGCAAAGATATTCTTAAAACATTATGTTTTTTCACAAAAAATCATGTGTACCTACAATTTGGTTTAGAGTACAAGTTTTTACGATTGCTTTATAATAGTATTAAAAATAATACGATGAAAATAGAATATAGTATCAAAGTCTCTAAAAGACAAAATAAACAAGTTAAGTTCAAAAGATATAATGAAACTGAGTTGAGGAGTTAAATGAATATCCGTGGATTCAAACATTCACTAGATACAAAAAAAAGGCAAAACACTTTTAAATTTAAAAACAAATTATATCTTGACTTAGTTTACAGCACAAAAAATAAGAAAAGAAAGATAAATTAATTTAAATTTCAAATTAAATAAAAAAAGGCATCTTACTCTCAATTTTGTCAAATTTAAGGGGCTATATAGTATATGCCTATAGGAGGTTATCTTTTTTCTACCAACTCATGTTAAGGCAAAGCTTGGAGGTTTTTTAGCACAAAAAGTCCTTTTTCCCTTTTTGGTGTTCTCAATTACTTTTTAAAACTGGCAATAACAATTATTTGAGATTCCCGTGCAAAGTCTGTAAAATCACGTGACCCTTTTACTATCGTTGGGCGAACAGTATACAGGGTGTATATGAAATGGTGCAACAAGCTTTCAGGGATGATAGTACTCATCAAGACGAACAAGAATCGGTATAGAAAGGGGGTCCCAGACCAAATCCCAGGGAGTTAAAAATGGAGCGACACCACAAAAAATCATTGAAAAATTTAATTTGTAGAAGAACTACTATTGGTAAAAACTTAATTATGGTCTCAAAAATTGTGGTTTAATATGATCTTTAAAATTACCTCAAAAGTCTTCCCTTTAAAATTTGTTTTATTATGGAAAAAGTTAAAAAACACAAAAAATTTAAAAACTCTGCCAAAACCTTATTTTGTATTTCGAAATCCTTTCTTTTGATTTGATAATCTGAAAGATCATAGTTGAAAATCCTTAAATCCAAAGTTTCATGTAAATACAATCAATATTAAACGCTTGAGATCCATTTAAAGTTTGTTTTTTGGGTGCGCAAGCAGTTTTTTAGAGCTGTTTCCAGAACAGCTGTTAGCACACACAAAAAACAAACTTTAACAGGATCTCAAGCGTTTAATATTGATTGTATTTACGTGAAACTTTGGACTTAATGGTTTTCAACTATGATCTTTCAGATTATCAAATCAAAAGAAAGGATTTTGAAATACAAAATAAGGTTTCGGCAGGGTTTTTACATTTTTTGTGTTTTTTAACTTTTTCATAATAAAACAAATTTTAAAGTGAAGACTTTTGAGGTAATTTTAAAGATCATATTAAACCACAATTTTTGAGACCATAATTAAGTTTTTACCAATAGTAGTTCTTCTACAAATTGAATTTTTCAATGATTTTTTGGGGTGTCGCTCCATTTTTAACTCCCTGGGATTTGGTCTGGGACACCCCTTTCTATACCGATTCTTGTTCGTCTTGATGAGTACTATCATCCCTGAAAGTTTGTTGCACCATTTCAGATACACCCTGTATACTTCGTATGATGTAATGCCCTGCATATTCTTTCGTAGTTTTTCGTTTTGCTGTTCAGAACAAAAATACCCTTTTATCTACGTTATAAAGAGTTCTCTTACTAAAAATTAAATACATACTTTTCTCAGAGAGTAAAATTGCCCACTTTAGCTTCAAACAGAAGATATTTACAAAAGTATGGACATTACCTGTCACAGGATCCTCCCGGATTCCATTCCAGGGTGCGAAATAGCGTGAACGGAAATCAAATTCATCTGAAGTGGACTTAAGTGTAAGAATGACGCCAACCACGTCTGCTTCTATGGCCAGGATCTCCAAGTCATTGGTCTCCACTCCCTCCAACTCTTCCCTAACAGATAAAGCAAATATTCGTGTTGCACAGAGCACTATAACCCTAATTATTTTTACGTAGTCTTAGGGGGGGAGTTACATTGTTAAAATACTTTGAACTCTTCCTGATTCAACGAAATTTCGAAAACTATGATATCTAGTTTTTCTCTAACTAACATACCATCATCATACGTTACGCAACGCTGCTAAAAACTCGTCTCCCGAGGGCTTGACACCAGTAATTCAATTGAATTTTCTACATGTCACTGCCCCTTCCCTTGTGTAAAAACCTCAATAAGGTTAAATTCAAAGATCCTTAATTAACTATTCCTTAATGTGTCCGGGATAATTATTGAACTGCTTTCGATTGGCATGAAAGGAATAAATCAACAAGAAGCACTCTAACTACCCACGCTAATGTTATAACAGCTTGGTGCATGGTTGAGCGCTCAATCTAATGTGCCATTATACATTTTGACGATTCTTTTAATATTTTTATGAGTGATCATCAATGATTAGAGACGCCATTCCATTCATAGTTTCTTGACATCAATCATGTAGAAACCCTAAATTAAGTAATGCAGGAACAAAAGGACCAAACTACAATATCGTCTGCTTAACAATAGTGTTCATTTGTTATATAGTTTTCGGTTGAAGGAACTTTTTTTAGGGACGACCTATATTTATTCATCAAAAAGATATTTTAATTTTAAATAGTTCTCAAAAAATGCTTTTGATATTAGAAACCTCTTTACACATTATGCAGGTGTTTTTAACAAATCAGCCCAAACTCTGTACAGAAAGATTCCTATGCGCTATGCGTAGAGAACATAAAAAATGCCAAAAGAATTATACTCTTCGACATGTTTTATGTTTCGAAAAATGTGACGTCATATTCGAAATTTATTTACTTCACTTCACGGTGATCGCATGCACGTGCAATGGATGTTCTTAAAATTTTAGTGGGAAAATATGTCCAAATAATTCAACGTTTTTCATAAACATTTTTAGTAATAACCGGATGTGACACCAAACCCTTATTTTTTGTCCCAATTTTCTCGAAAACTGCTTCGTTATAATCCTTCGGACATTTTCTTAGGCACTCCACGCAATGAATCTGGCTGTGTGGAGTTGGGGCGGAGTTTTTTTTAAACGCCCTGTATGTGTTTAAAGATAAATAAAGTAAGCAAAAATAATTTAAATACCTTGTTACTTTATCGTCTAAGCGAATCAGCAATTTCTTAGAATGGGAAAGCACTACGTCACGAACTGGTAGATTTCCAACAATTGTCTATGAGAGTAATTTTCAACAGGGTGATATTATATAAAAAGTTTATTATTTGTATCTTTTCTTTTAAGAGTTTGTGGGAGGTTTTATTTACCTTAACAAGCTTTTCATATTTTCCAGGTACCTAAAAATAAAAGATTATCTCAAGATAGAATTTAAGTAAACAATTGTATACCAGTATTCTAAATAAATTCTATATGAAATTATTGGTGATAATTATTAAGTGTGAAAGATTTACGTTGGAAATTTTAAAATGATTCTTACTGAGTCGTATTCTATTGCAGGAAAATCAAGCTCTATTTTTCCACATGGCATTTTCTTTGCCCTTAAAATTCCTCCAAGTGTATGAAATGTTATAACGTCTGACTTATTTCCTATGTAAATAAAATAATAAAAAAGAAATAAGTTTTTACTAAGGCGAACCTTAAAGATATTAGCAAAATATCTTCAACCCTTTTCATTACTTTTGATATCTAACGCTAGAAAAATTATCTCTAGATTTTAGCCATGAACTATAGCTGTATATATCTATTCCAGAAAAAAAACTAGATTCCTGCTTTGGATGAGAACACTCCAGGGAAGTCTCTAAATTTCTCCAAAAGTTAAACTGTGTTTTATATGCTACTTAGTTGCTTTAGTCATATTAAGAAGGCTTTGACAGGCTAGTAACCAAGCACACTGATTGTCCCTTGACGAATTGATTTTTCTGTTTCATTTAGAAAATAAAAAATTATCTGATATTAGATACTTCATTAAAGCAGATTAAAAGCCCAAGTTCCTAGCCTTGTGCCCCCTTAAAACCCAAAATAACGAATCAACCATCCATACCTACGTACTGCGAAAACAATACCGCCGATGAAGCTAAAGTAGCATGTCCACACAAAGGAACTTCTAGCTTAGGAGTAAACCATCGCAAATGAAATTCTTTTCCTGGAAATGTAAAAGAAATCAATAATTAATTTAAAGTCCTTAACGATTCCAAATCAGCTGTATCCATTTACTATATGGTATGCCGCATGGCATAGGCATAGAGACTTGGAGTGGGGTTCATGGGTGGTTCAAATTGCTCCCCCACGACACTCATACACATGGCACCTCCAGGATTTCTTCTAGGGGGCGCATCCATCTGTATCTACAGATTATTCTATTAATTAGTAAAATATAATTTATATGTTTGCGTATTTTCTTTTTTACCCGGCAGAGGCGTATAAAGAAAATTATTTCGGGAGGGGCCCAAAATTCTCCCTCAGCCCTTCCTATGCGTATTTAATGGGTCCAATGTAGCTTTGTTATGAATTTTTAGGTAGAAATTGCGTCTTAAATAACTTAACACAAGAGAAGGTGTGAGTTAAATAAAGTTCCAACTACCAAAGGTTAAAAAAACAATCTTAAAATGATATTAATCAAATTTTATAGCGATGTAATAATTTAAGGTGCCTGCCTACCTAAAAATGCCGTTTCGGACCAAAAATTCAAGAAAAATTTTATTATCTTATTTCAAAAAACACATCTTTAGCTTTCCAAATCAGTTTAAATTTTGTCTTTATATTTCTTGAACCAAAGTTACAGAAATTTTACTTGAAACTAAAAAGGCATTTTACTAAGGAATAGGAAAAGAAATTCGCGTTTTTCTCAGAATCACATTTTTGCTATTTTCCTTCTCCGCAAAACTACATAACTCAAAATATTATAAGTGAATTTCTATGAAACTTGGGCACAATACTTGATATAATATGGTTTAGAAGCCCTACTACTTTTTTGGCTGTGGGTGTAATGTTTTTTATTTTATGAATAGTATAACTTCAAACTTTACTGAAATGTGGTGGGTCTTTTTTTATTTTTCAAGTTTAGTGCTATAACTTTTGATATTAAAATAATTTAGACATAAAAATAGTAGGCCTTATAAAATATGTTTTTACGAGGATAATATAGTTTACAAAACAAATATATCTTCATATAAATTTGAGTTATGATGTTTTGCGGAAAGGCTGTTTTTGTGATTTTTATGCATAAATTCTTCAATAATATGGAAATTTAAATTAATGTTTAAGTATTTTTTATATTATTCATAGTTTTTAGACGCATTTAATTGTATAAATCATAAATTAGTTCAACATTTTAATTATTAAAAAAGCCTCCATAATCCACCTTAAGAATCGCCTTTTAGAGTTTCATATTTGATTTTTAGTTTCCAGTATCAGTGACTTATTGCTGACTGCGTATGGGAGAAAAATTTAAATTTTTTAAACTGATCCTAATGTCCCACAGGAACTTCCCAGCTTTCATACAATCATTCAGTTTCTTAATATCTCTAATTATAGATATTCCCTTAATTGCCAAAATGAGTGCATTAATATATGAGCATTTGTCTTGAGGTTTAAGAGAAAGAAACTAGATTAATTGAATCGTCAATTGGAAGATGGGTATAAGTCCAAAAACTAAGTTTTGAGAAAATCGAAAAAAACTGTATGAGTAATGGAATTTTCATTGTATAACCACCAAGTTTTTACTGTAAGTTCAGAACCCTATTTAGAAAACAGAGAAATCATCAAAACAAATAAGTATATTCAAAAATATTTTAGATCAAAATAAGTTGATGGACTTATCCCCTTTTTCCACCTTATGAAATTTTTCTAATGAAAAAATCTTTAAAAAACCCCTTAATTTCACATTTAAATTATATTTCTTCTTAGTTTACACCACTAAAGGGTGAAATAATAAGAATAAGACAAATAAAATTCAAAATTATAAGTGAAACTGAGTCATTAAAGCAGTATCAATGGAGTGAGTGAATATGAATGGAGTCAAACATTCCCAGCATAAAAAAGTTTGAAAAAAATTGAAATCAAGAGAAAATTTTATTTTAACAGTTTACAGCACAAAGAATATGAAAAGAAAAACATATTAACTTAAAAAATTCAATGAATGGACATCGATTTCACAACTTCAAGGGGCGATATCTCCCTATAGGGGTTAGTTATTTTCCCCCTCTTTTCACCCATGTGGAGAGCAAAGCTTGGAGATTGTTTTGAGCGTTAGTAGATTTTTTTAGTAGATTTTAGTAGCCGTGAATCTACTAAAAGCTTGAAACATGGAATCTCCCCCAATAATCCGGTCATTTACTAACGAACTAAAGAATTTCCACTAATCGAATTATTAAAATATAATAAAATTCTCATTTTTTAGCTTTTCAAAGCATGAATATTAATTAGTGAGCGCGCGAGGGCCAACGGCCAACGCGAGATTCTTCCGAACCCTTTCGCAAGTGCTTCGGGGGCGATAACTCCATAACCGCTTTTCCAAAAAATCCTTGCTACATATCATTATTAAATTTGGGTCCTTGGAAAAGGGTAAGGACCTTTTAAAATTGAATTGCTTCAAAAATAAGAGAAATAAATATGGTATAACAAATCTAACTATTTTTAACGATTTTTTGCGTTTTTAGGGGGGGGTAATTACCGCTTAAACCTATCCATTTGTTATAAATTTTCATATTTTATTAATTTGAACCTTTCTTGTCCCCTTAGGGACAATTTGAAAACTAAAGCAATGCTTTTTGACCCTGAAAATCGAGTTCAAAGTTATAAAGTCTTCGAAAAACGTAAAAAGGGGGAGGGTCTGTTCCCTGAAAATCTGAGGATGATGGAGAAAAACAGGGTCGGATTCAGGGGATCATTTTACATAAGAATCTGCTTTCAACGTTTCTGTGGCATTTGGACCCATTTTTTTGTCAAGTAGTGTTATTTTTCCTATGTACACAAATTAAATAAAAAAAGGTTAATGAATGAAAATTTTTTACTTTACCATTTTCAAATGTATCGCCCTCTTTCATGGCATGCAAAAATGCAGTTTCTGAAAGATTCATTTCTGCAGCAATGTTTTGAAGCACGGGATCTTGAAAATGCTACAGAATATTGGATAGTTTTAGACAGACGATAGGTGAAATTTTCAATTTTTCAAGTTACGCACAAACAGTGGCGTAGCCAGGATTTTCCTATGGGGGGGTCCAGTGCGAAAAATTTACCATTGGATATCAAAAAGTTTCTACAATAAGTGAAATAAAGTTATAATTTTCACATTACTTTTAATTTCTTCTCTGTGTTAATTAATATAGTCAATAATTTATTAATAATTAGTGTAATAATTAAGATTAAGTATTACTTTGATTGAAAGTGCTGATCCACATAATTTTTTTATTAAGTACAGAGACAGTCAAAAAACAGATTAAGAGTTTTCAGTAGCTCTATATTAAAGAGGGGGGGCTGGGGGTCCCCCCCAGAAAATTTTTGGAAATTTGATTTTGAAATGGAGTTTTTTCTTCATTTATGAGGTAATAACCAAGGAGCACCGCTAATTGTAAGCCAGATAATTAAAAAAATTGAAAATATGATGTTCCTGAGGCAGTAGTTGATCCAGGATTTGGTTTTGGGGGGGCTAAAAATTTTGAAAATCAAAGTGAATCTTCTCAACGAATATAATATTAAAAAAGTTGAAAATAATCGTGTTCGAATTACCTTAAGGGGGTTTTGGGGACCTCCCCCAGAAAATTTTTGGAAATTCAAGTCTAAAAAGCAGGTTTTCAACTCGTTTTGGTACACCTAATCCGAATTTTGAAAATTATATTTTCAGGAATTTATTATTTGCTAGGAGTTTTGTATTTCATAAAAAAACTCATAATAAGGCTCATCATAAAAAAAGTTGTTTATAATAAAGTTCCAAGTGCCAAGGGGGGTCAGGGGGTACTCCCCTGTTTGTTTGGAAATTTCACCCTAAAAACAGGGTTTGGTTTACTCGTTTAGTACCCTTTATCGCCCCCTTCCCTTATATCGTCCCTCAATTAATACGTTTTTTATAGGGAAACCGGGGGTTCCCCCGGAAAATTTTAGGTTTTAACATGCAAAAAAGGTGGTTTTTAGACACTTTTAAGGGACATAGACGCCCTCTTTTGAGTAGGCACTGGAATATTTAACGCCTAAAAAAGGGGTTCAAAAATTTTGGTTCGGGCCCATGGGGGGGTCCGGACCCGGGGACCCCCCCCTTCGCTACGCCCCTGCGCACAAAAGGTGGTCGTTAAAAGCAATGTACATTATAACATGACAGTGTATTATGCATAATTATATAGAAAATTTTACAAATTTTTAAAGAAATAATGAACTTTAGAAATATTTAGTGACATAGAAAAATTTTACATTAGTTTTCAAAAATTGCATACAAACATATATGTTCATTTTACTAAAATTTATAATACGACATTGCACCCGAAAAAGTTTATTTCTGGTTCAAACGGTTATTCTTAGAAGAAAGCTAATAAATGGAAAAGCAGCATACACTAAAGATTATTAAATAATATAATTATAAAATTTGTTTGAAGTATCCTAATGAAAAGCATCGATTGATTCTCACAGAAAAAATAACACGAAAATAAATTACTACTATTTACCTGGTCAAATGGTAATAAACATACTGCAGCACTGTTTCCTCTAAACGGTTTATTTGTAAATGCATCAGCTACAAACAAAGGTAGTGTGACAGTCATTTTCAAAACACGTTTGTTTGAATTGGACGAAAGCGGATAATGAGAGTAGCGGCTCCTCAAAGGATCTTGCAACTTTAGTGAGTGTTTCAGAATCCTATTCGATTCCAAGCGTGTTTCTAAATTATCTTATCGTCAGTATGACGTAGAACTGTCAATTCATTTCTTTGAGGTCATTACAATCAGATGGAAAGGAGCATTAGAAGTGGTTCAAACTGTGGCAGTCCGGCCGATCCCCTGGAACCAATCTGTTATTACTTACGGGAACTCAAAATATAGGGAAGCAAAATCTAACCAAGGGACAGACGAGGAAACTATAAAAACCTCACAACAGCTTTCAATCCAGAGTATATGCAATTCTTCCTCGATCTTTTTTAAGTAAAAGAAAATAGAAAAATCTGTTTTTTTATTTGGAAAATACGTAGTTTAGCTTTTTTTTAATAGATATAAATTTTTGAAAATATATATTAAATTTAATTTAATAATTTAAAAAGGAGGTCAGTATTGACGCTAAGGAATAAAGGCATGAAGAAAAATACACGAACATATTAAGGTAAAGAAATTTAATTAATTAAAAATTATAAATTTCCTGTGAGGCGGTCAAAAATAGAACAACTTATTAATATTAACATCGTGTACTACACATTTAATTTTAAAATACCTTGGAAACCTGCATATTTCTAGTCAAGAGTGATACTTAAGTAAACATTTTAAATACTTAATAGAAGCTATTACTTAATGCATTATTTATTCTAAAATTTAAAAAAAAATATTCTAAAATTAAAAAAGAATTATTATTTGTTTTACCAATACAATATTTCTTATGCTATGAAAAGGTGGAAGTAAAATGTTCAATTTTAAAAAAAAGGGATATGTGTGTTGGTAAACATTTAACAACAGTGGTTTCCAAAGTGGGTGCTATGAAGATATAAAAGGAAATTATACAGACAAAAATGAAAACTATTTAAATTGAAATAAAATTACGTCTATTTATGAACTTTTTCCTTGAAAATTCCGTAGCTTATAAGGCGCAGTCCTCTCCAGATATGTATAGCCTAAAAAGGTTCAAAATAAGTTTTAAAAGCTACTTTTTATTCGAAAATTTTGATATCACTTAAAATCTCTTGCCTTTATCTTATTTAATCTATCAATATTATTTAGCTTTGCCTGTTAGTGTTCTAAAACTCAAGTTTTAAAAGGAATTTTCAAAACCAGAAGAAAAACTTTTAAAAGTAGCCCAGTCTAAAAAAGTTGTCCCGTAAAAATAAAAGATGGTGCTTGTAAAACACTCTAAGGAAAGCTTATGTTTTCAAGAAACATCACTGATTGATCAGATTACCATTACAAGCATTCACCATTTTTTTTGTAAAATCATAACATGAATTACACATTTGGTGTTTCTTCATTATCCACAATTTTTTAGCCTTTGAGAATTGAGTTCAATCAACTTTTATACCAAGGTTTAAGAATTCAAAATTTAGAGAAATTGGTCATTGAAGCAAACTGTAGTTCCACTTTTAAATTTTTCGCAAGTTCTGCTTATGTTTTAATTTTTAGAAAGTATTTGAAATCACAATTTGCATTTGTAGAAAGTTGGTTGTGATATTACATTTTTTCTAATTATGATAGTTCCTTATTTGGTTCTGAAGAACTATAAAATAGAAATTGTACATATTTAATACATTTTATTTTCACATTTTACAATATCCCATTCTACAAAAATGAATAGGATATCAAAGCAATAAAATTTAAATTACAGTACAACTATTCATTAGTTGATTTGGAATGATTGAATGATATTTGAATAGATTTGCACAATTGTAATATTTACCTTATGATTTACAATTGTAAAGCATTCACAATTTACATTGAAAAAATTTTCATTGCATTGTATGAACTGTACAATGTTAGATAAATTTCTCAGAGCTATAAAAAATACTTCATCTAACATTGCTTCTCCAGAAGAAAAATCTTCGTATTGCAGAAAATACTGTTGATATTTTCTTACTCAAGTTTAAAAACATAATATGAATTGATTATTAATGAATGATTTTAAACAGTAACTAAACAAACAATATTTCATATAATATAATAATTGTTTGTTATTAATTTTTATTTTTTAAATCAACAAGAAATTGATAAATGAAAAAAATGCATTTGTAACATGCTACATCAACAAATATGACTAGTTGAAATATTTCAAAAACTTGTGTAGATGTGTTCAAATCCATAAGCATTTAAATATAAAAGTTAGTTTTGATTCATCATAACTATAAAAATGAGAGTATTGTAATTGAAATGAAAACAATTGTATTTCCCAGAAATAACTGCACTTATAAGAAAAATTTATAGAAATAGAAATGAAAAAGCTTAAGCAAATTTTTGGGAAAATTTAACTACCTAACAAGGTAGATAAAAGAAAAAGGAAACTACATTTATAGTCTATTTTTTCAAACATGAAATGAAAAAGGTTCAAGAAAACCTTCTTAAAACATCATCAATCATAACTCCTTGATTTTCTTGTCGGAAACAAAATAAAGCGA
This sequence comes from Tetragnatha versicolor, assembly GCA_024610705.1. NCBI lineage: Eukaryota > Metazoa > Arthropoda > Arachnida > Araneae > Tetragnathidae > Tetragnatha > Tetragnatha versicolor. Next base: position 30,030,779 of record JANDEH010000010.1, read on the forward strand.
TGATTTTACTATTTACAAACCTAATTACATTAAACACAGGTAATTACTCAGAATTTTCCTATGGCTAAAACAAACATCTTAATATACTTTACATCAGCTAAATAGTTATTCAAAACCATTTAATTTGATTTAAATGCTTTAAGGACTTTCTAATGAATCCACAATAAGTTTACTTCCTAAAGCCATTATTCAACCACATTCTATATTTTCACAAATGTTTTTCCTTGCATATCACAGAAATACAGAACATGTTTTATTTGAAACAACCATATTTTTAACCACTTCCAAAAAAGGAAAATAAATTCTATCGACAACACAAACAATAATTAGGTTCTCTAATGACAACGTTTTGGTTTTTAATAACACAATGTAAATTGACTCTTGGTGTCTCAGCAAAAATTCAAAATATGATTCATTAAATTTTTAAAATTAAAATATTAACTTAACAGCTTTAAAAATCATTAGTTACATCCCAGTGAAAAAGATTAAGGCACTCAAGGTAAAATGGACTTTTCATGGAGAAGTGTAGGATAATGTTTTAAACTGCTACTGCATTTTTAATTAATTTTTCATTGATAGGATAAACACAACAAATATTATAGCTGCAAGTATGGTTTCAAAGCAAAAGTGCTTTTTTTTTCAAGATTTGTTCATATTTATATTAGCTAAATGAATGTTAAAATAACAAAAGAAAAATTATGTTTAAATACTAACTGAGAACTGAATATTAGGCAGTCCCGAAAAAACCGAAATTTCTCTGATCGCTTAGCGGTAGGGCGGAAAAGTTGTGAACTACCATCACTAAGAAGGGTGTGAAATATTAAAACTTTGGATTGATATCTTCTGTTGCCTCACGAGGCCTAAAGTTTTGAAAATTGGGCTAAAAATGACTAAATTTCAAAAATTCATAAAAAATTACGAATTTTACCCATAGATTTGGGGTTGCGTTTAAAAGGTACTATTATTAACCAACTTAAACTGCAAAAAATTTCAAATTTTTTGATTAATACCTTCTTTTGCCTCATCGGCTTTAAAATTTGCAAAATAAGGCAGAATTTCGAAAAAACGCCCAAAACACCAGGGTGCCCCAAAAAAACCCTTTTATTAAAAAAAACCTGGCTCCCCAGGGGTTTTCCCATTTCTTTTGGTCCCAAAAGACGGTGTGGGAAGTTTTAGCTCCCTAGGTAAACTGTAGGGTTTGCTGGTAGAACCCCTAAGTTTCAAAAAAATGACCATTTTTCAGAATTTTTGAAAGTAAATTTTAAAATTTATATTGTGATAAAACTGGTTCATATAAGTTTGTAGAACGTATTTAGATGGATTTTATTCATTTACGTTTATTAACTGTACCCTATAGAGGCTATATTGATGAGCGCAGCGTAACTAAAAGTAGTACTTTTTACTCAAAAACTATAGGGCTATAGGGTATAGTTAACAAACGTAAATGAATAAAATCCCTCTAAATACGTCCTACAAACTCATATGAACCAGTTTTATCACAATATAAATTTTAAAATTTACTTTCAAAAATTCTGAAAAATGGTAAATTTTCTAACTTTTTTGAAACTTAGGGGCTCTACCGGCAAACCCTACAGTTTACCTGGGGAGCTAAAACTTCCCAAACCGTCTTTTGGAACCAAAATGAATGGGAAAATCCCTGGGGAACCAGGTTTTTTTTTAATAAAAGGGTTTTTTTGGGACACCCTGGTGTTTTGGGCGTTTTTTCGAAATTTTGCCTTATTTTGCAAATTTTAAAGCCGATGAGGCAAAAGAAGGTATTAATAAAAAAATTGGAAATTTTTTGCAGTTTAAGTTGGTTAATAATAGTACCTTTTAAACGCAACCCAAAATCTATGGCTAAAATTCGTAATTTTTTATGATTTTTTGAAATTTAGTCATTTTTAGCCCAATTTTCAGAACTTTAGGCCTCGTGAGGCAACAGAAGATATCAACCCACAGTTTTAATATTTCACACCCTTCTTAGTGATGGTAGTTCACAACTTTTCCGCACTACCGCTAAGCGATCAGAGAAATTTCGGTTTTTTCGGGACACCCTACTGAATATACAGCCTTTCTCAGAGGAGTATGTATAGCTGGCTATGAGTAAAAGTTTTGGCATGGTTTTGACACAATTGTGTATGTTTATTATAAATTCTAACAGTGGTTCATTTCTTTACAATCAGATACTTAACACATCAGTGTCTGAAGAAATACAGTGAAGCACCGTTTATACGTCTTTCAAGGGACCGAAGTGAAACGGCGTATAAATGAAAAGACGTATAATTGAAAACAATTTTGATTATTTGAATGAATTGGGACTTAGCGAAAACGACGTATAAATGTAAAAGACGTATAAATGAGAGACGTATAAACGGTGCTTCACTGTAATACCAGTGAGAGGAGTACAAAATTAAACTTCAACCTTTTTTTAATTTGGAGGGATGTGGAAAAAATTCACAAAAAAGCAAGTACTATATTAGAATAAAAATATTCAATGCTATAATAATTCCGTAATTACACACTAGTTTCTATAACATTGCTTTATAACACAGCACAACCTTCTTTTATTAATAGGATCCATAACTTTTCCTGGATTTGTAAGGGCTTTTTTATATTAGGCATAAAATAAAAATAAGAAATCAGTAAAGATTTACTTTTAATTACATTTACTGTTTTCAAAACTACAATAAATGCTTATAAAATTATCTGATGTTAATCAAATGACTTAATGTAAAGATAAACAAGAAAATTCGAATAATCTAAAATCAGCATCCTTAAAAAATTAAAAGGCACCTTTAGTAACAGTCAATATAAACAAATATTTGAAAGAATGAAGTAAGTTCAACAAAATGTAAGGGGAACATAACGAGATATGAAATAGTTAAGGTTGCAATAATTAGATAATCACGCATTGCAACTATTCAGGCACATATGAATTTAACTTCCAATAAGGGAGCTTTTTCAATTAATGAGTTCGAGAGTAAAATTAACATTTTGTTCTTTAGTTTCAGTCTTCAAGAATAGAAACATTGATAGTGGGAGAGCACTTTTGTATGAGACAAGGGTCTTTCTTTTTATCAGAAGGATTAACCTTGGTTTTTCTGCCCCTGATTGAAGCAATTGAATCATTATCAAGTTCTAATAAACTTTGGGTTTGCAACATCAATGGGTCATTATGGCTACAAAGAATATCAACTTTATACAATCCTGAATGAAAAAATATGAAGCCACATTCATGAGAAAACTCTTCAAATGGTTTGATCTGAAAGAAAACAAAGATGAAAGAAATGTTACTATATAAAAAATATTTTTAAAACTCAGATAAAACAATAGAACAGGGGTTCCCAATAAAATTTTGCCGGGGACCCCATTTACAATTAATTTACTGACGAGGTCCCCTTGAACTTAAAGGCTTACATTTTTTTAAATGTAGATTATATAGAATCTACTACAAATTACTAATGTATTCAAACTCAGCAACAATCGATTTCAAAACCGAAACTCAATGTATTCAAAACCGAAACTATCGTATTTTAGTCCAATAAAAAATTTCAAAAAACAAAACATGGATTATCTTTGGTGGTAAACAGAGGCTGCGCCACCTACATTAATCTATTTGTACTATACAGTGACAATTAACTAACAAACTAACGAATGAACTGCTGAGTAGGATAATGGTTACTTCAAATTAAGGGAAATAAAAAAATACTTAATTTCTCGGTGACAGCCCGCGGACCACCTATTGGGAACCCCTGCAATAGAATACTATTTATTTCCTTTGAAGAGCATTAAAAGCAACTTATATCCTACCTCATCAATATGAAGCCTGTCTCTTCCAATGACAGCTCTTTTAGTTTCAATTCGATAGTTCTTTTGACTATTTTGATGATCTTGATATCCTCGTACAAATAAGTTTAAATTCAACAAGGATACATCTGTAAAATAATGAGGTATTAAATTGTTTTTAATGGTACAACTTTAAAGCATAAGACTGTAAAATGTCTACACAGTGACCTTTTAATTATGTGCAGATAACCAAACAAAAATAGAAAATTAAAAAGGATTTATTTATGTATTCTAATGTATTATTTTTTTTATAATGGCCAAGAATTTTAAAGTTTATAAGAAAACAGTAACACAAAAATAAATGTATCACAAAGAAAATTTACAGGAAATCTTTTAAAATTATTATACCTGACACATTGAGAAGTTTAATGCTAAAAGATATTAAATCTCCAACAAGGAAATTTACTTCTAACTCAGGTTTACATTCTAGTCCATTGACTTGAATATCTGCAATATATTAGAGTATTAGTCTAGATACCATGGAAAGTTTAATTGGTAAAGTTGGTTGAATAGAATACAAGAAAACTTAATTGCATTGGTAAGATAATGTTTCTACAATTTGAAAACAAAAATGATTATGTTTATTTTACAATCCCTAATTAGTTACATTATTAATCAAAATTTTAAATGATTTATATTACATAAAAGAAAATATTAATTGAAACAGTTTCATAGAAATTTAGTCAATATAATAAATATATTTAAGTGCATAAGAAGTCTATATACAAACCCCAACGAATAGGAGACATAAGAATGAAACCCAACATATCATCAGTCCATGTAACATCAGAGATGGAAGCTCGACCAGTAATATCTAAAGCTGATTGACCTCATTAAGGAAACATACGAAAATAATTTGCAATTGAATTAATCTCTCTTGACACATTTATTTAGCTAGTATTTCCAATTATGTTCAATGGAAATAATTTCTATGTGGCTAATAAGCTAGAGTATATATTATATTTAATGTTTAAAGTGTTAAAAAAGATATTTTATTTCACCCTATCGTTAAGTATTAATGCAGCGAGCATCCAAATTTATTACCAAAATACTGATACCCTGAATTTCAAAATTTACTTGAATTATTTGTTTGAAAAATTAATAAAATACTAAGTCTTTAGCACTAACACATGAATAAAATTCACATCAAAAACCTTTTGAGCACAAAGATTTAAAACTAAAATCATTCAAAGTAACAGGTTAAAAACTGTTGTTGAACCAAAAAAAGGATATTAATGTCCACTGCAGATCAACTAAATTTTCTAGATGTTTTCGACAAGCAGTAAGCAGTTTGGCTTTCCTTTGATCAGTCCGATCATCCAAATACTTCCATAAATGTCCACAAATATCAACAGAAGCCCACACTTCTCCAAAGCTCTCAGACATAGCAGTCAAAGGGCACCTTTCAACAGGAACAGGAACACGGCAAATATCATGAGCCTCTATCAGTATTCGCTTGTTTAGAGCATATAACACTTCCATTTCACTCGAAGTTGCATTCTGTATATCAAAGACTAGATAACAATGAGTAGGACTGAAATGAAAAGACACATGTATAAGGTTTCCATCTGAAAATGAACCTAAAACTTTACTTTTTATTTCACTCAAGATAAAGGAATCAATTTTTCAGTCAATTTTTAACCAAATAATAATAACAAGAAGGTAATATAAAATTTTCAAGCCCCCTTATAAAAAATACATATACAGCATTAATTTAACATTTAAAAATCTTAATCTAAGCCTACTATCGTATTAAATCATACTGTCATTTGAATGTGAAAATTACATTTTGAAATGCATTACAGACACCAGTAATATCTGTTTTAGTCCATGTAAGTTGTAAATTGTTATATGAATCTGAAAGGCACAAGTTTAATCTGCATTTTCAACAAAATTACTTACATTTCAGATGGAAGAACATCCCACTTAGTAATGACAATAGATGGTAAAACTTCAATAGTCAGTGCAATAGCACATTGCCTACAATACCCAGCTTGCATGCCAGGGCCACCAGAGTATTGGAGTTGTAGAACAGCTTCAACAATCTAGAAGTTAATTCAATTTTTAAATAATGAAACATACATAATTATTTAGAATAAATTTTAAAGGCAGACATATCTACACTTTTGGTGACAGTTTTGGTTTTGGAGATTAATCAATGGTTAAATACGGAAAATCAAAATATTATGTGCAAATTTTTTAATTATTTATAAAATAAAGCATTTTAAAGTTGACGTAATGGCCTAGTGGTTAGAGCATCTGACTGCAAAGCCATACGTCTGGGGTTCGAATCCCCGTTTGGCATGGAAGTTAGTGTTACTGTCCTTGTGTGTGTTGAATTTACCTATACGGGTCCATACCTTCAGGTGAATTTGTACAAATTTAAAAAATAAATTTAAAGAAGTTGGTTAAATGTAAGAAATTAGCACCTTTGGAGCAAATGGTTCTGGACTGCTAACTGCAGGGGGTTTTCTCCTAATTGGAGTATTACTGGTAGATGATGCAGGACGACACTTTTCAAGCTCTAAACTCAAAGAAAAAAACATCAAAATTAAATAGAAAAATAACACAAATTAACTCTTGCATAAATAGAAGAAAGAGTGTCTTCAAATGTTATGTCAAGTGTTGCTCAAAGATGTTTTATTTTTTTGTACCTTGCTTAGCCGCAGAATTGATGAAATCTCCAATGGCATTTATATACAAAGTAAAACTTGCAGTAGATCCACTAGGTATTGGCAACTGGGTGTTCAGGTTATCTTTGCTCCAGGAAAAAAATGAAGATTCTACATCTACATAAATAAGACATAATTTGCAACAAATACAAACCCCAATAAAAGTAATTTACACATAATGACCTTACATTACCTACCTTTCTTTAGCTTGGAATGTATGCTGATATCAATCCACTCAACTACCTCATTTCCAGTATTTGATATGGTTATAGTACACTCCTGGCTAAAAGTTTTAAGCAAACATTAGTTACTATTAAAAAATCTAGGGTTCTAACTTTTTAAATAAAAGCAGTTTTTTGGAGTGTGCTTTTATAATATTAAAAGCACACTCCAAATTAAAAAAATTGAATGATCAAATATCATAACTAAAAATATATCTAGTATATTTCATGAAAAAAAATAATTTGGTAATGAAAAGCAAAATATATTCAATATATAAAACTGGATAAAATTAAAAGTACCTTTCTCCAGAATACATAGTAGCAGCAGCACTGATTACTACATAGCTTGTATCTTCAAGTGATGAGAACATTGAAGCTTTGGGAAGTGATGTGGCCAAATGTATTAAGGGTAAACGGGGAATTACATCAATTGTAAAGCAAGTCTTTTTAATGGAACTAATATCTTTCAGACGACAATTGCTTTTAACCCCCATAACATGAGTAGTATAGCCTAAAGTATAGAAAACACAGCTAATTAATATATTGGTAGAAATAATATTATGATACAAATTTTTAATAAAGAAAACTAACATTAAAAATGAAACTAAAAAATTCAAATATATTGAAAAAGAATTGGGCAAACAAAAAAACATGTTGATGTATACTCAGTTGCAACTTAACTTGAGCCTGTAGAAATATGCTGAGAGCAACCATAGAAAGTAGTTCCCCATGCGGTGTCGTAATTTTGATTAAATTAAGATATTCAATTTTAAAATATGATTTAAATTATTTTCAGCGTATTTTCATCCCGATTTGCATAAAATGTTCAGTATTATTATTTCTTCAAGTGACATAACGCGTAGTAGTACGACTCGCTCTCAAACTAGCCAGCCAATAAGAGCTTCTAGAAACCCAGCAGGCTTTTTGTTTACTCAAATTTTCTTCCGCGTGGCTGTGACGTCAGGCTCAACTTAAGCTGCATTCTAGTATAGCCCAATTTATTCTGTGTAATCTTAAATGTTTGAATAAGAGAAATGCCAGTTTCATTGCAGTTATATGAAACATAAGCCTTAATAATTAATGAAAAAAATTATTGTCTCTTACAGACTTGTTTAGTTACTTATTTAACTTCTAGGTACAAATAAATTAGAATTTATACTTGGAGAACATATGTAACAAGTTAAGAGAGATCTTAAAACAAAAGCACATACCTAAAATTTGTAACTTCCCACATCCCAAAGGTGTACCCAATAATGTAACAGGATATGGTCCAGATTCTGCAGGCAGGGAAAGACAAGCAGGAAAGCTTTCAAAAGGAATATCATCTGCCAAAATTCCCTGTTGAAGTAACATTGCTTTTTAAATATTGTTTTGAAAACCTAGATACACAAAGATAGTTACTAATTATGACCTTTTATTTTACAAGTTCTTGTTTGTTGGTGAACAAATAAATGAAATAAACTATCATATAACTGATTTTAAAAACATGAAAACCTGCATAATAAAACTAACCATATGAGTAACTTTCAGCTCAAAAGGCAAGGGATTAAAGACCTGCAAAACAACTTCACACACATCTCCTTGCACCCACTTGAAATCTGAAGGAACAAAGCTTAAGGTTATGAAAAATAACAACTAATCGACTAAGAAAATTTTTTAAAGTTTGATACTGAAAACTTTCACTGTTAAGAGAGGAAGTTACTTTTTTCTAAAACACTACATATTTTATTAATAAGATTAAATTTGAAAGGAAATTTAGTCAGAGAGAATGATAAAGCAATATAATGAATACTTAAAGTTTCATGACCCAAATCCTTAAAAAGATTTTTGTAACACCCATGAAAAGGTAAACCAATTAGTATTACCTTTAGTTAATCTATCTCTATCTCTTGGTATTGGTGAGAATATGAAAATTGATTCTGGTTCTGAGTTGACCTTCAATTCATTCACAGCCATTTTCACTGGTCTCAAGTGAGGGGCAAGATTTTGCAATTTGAATGACCTAAAATATAAAAAAAAGTTAATTTGACCAGAAGTAATAACTTATGAAAATTCAAACAAAACATTTTTACAAAAAAAATTGCAATCTCAATAGTTTTAAGATTCATTCGAGTGGAGAAAAATGGCACAACACTAAATAATTAAAAGTTTTAAAACTATTTAATGCAACAAAAAGAATCGCATACTTAACACGAGGAAGATTTAACAGATTCACTGGTGGTATGGCAATCCCATTTTCAAGAATCAAAGGTATTGGAGCACCTTCACATTTAGCAGTTAATTTTTCAAGTTCTCGACATACTTCTTGCAATTCATCAACTGCTAAATGACGTAACAGAGTTTGAAGCAAAAAAGTCAAATGCCTATTAAAAACGTAAAGTTTCAGTAAGCTTGCAGTAAAAGTGCACTAAATTTTAAGACAAAAAAGGTAATAATTAGACATACTTCTTAATGCAGTAAATTCATACCTCACAGTAATTGCTTGATTATTCATCATCTTGGACACACTGCATATATCAAATAGCATATGAATTTGAATATAAGGCCAACCCATAGTAATATCTATAAGAGCGACATTATATAAGTATTTAAATTTTTATTAGAAACATTCCAGTTAAAATTAACTTTACTATTATCCTTTTGAACATGGATAAAAACATAAATTTTTGTATACAGTAATATGATAAAGAGAAACCATCAGCAACTACATTAATAGAACAGAAATATTGAAACTCCAACAAGTTCAAAAGAGTTCTCATTTCTACTAAAAGCATTTTATGTAAACTAAGAGAAAATAAAGGATTAAATTTTGTTCCAATAAAATTCCGAATCCATAAGTTTATTTCTTATCTTTATTTTGATCGATTTCATAACCTAGATTTCAATTATATAAAATGATGAATGTGTAATTATCTCAACCAAAAAAACACCAAAATATCAATTTAAAAACAAGGTTATTCTTACCCATAGGAAATTCTTCTACATCTAGGGGAAGACAAAATCCATCAAGCGATTCAATCATCAGATAGTAACACTAAAAAATATTTAAATAAGTTATAGTCATATGAAAAGTTAACACTTTTAAAAAGCAATTAGTAATTTCACAATACCTTTTTCCAATTGGGATTGGGATTAGTAATTGAAACACATCTCATTGCAGCAATCCGTTTAAAAAAGGCAGCTTTTCTGTAAAATCCCATATCACTAAAAACTTGAGCTACAGCATTAAATCGGATCAGCTAAAAGTAATAACATTTTCATATTGATAAATGTTGATAATTCTTTGAACGTATTTTTTGACCTTAGTTTCTAATAAAAAATTTAGTTACCTTTTCATCATCTGGTTGAATAAGATTTGTAAATACAACATTTTGTAGAACCTTTGTTGCTTCCAAATACTTCTGCAATAATAAAATAAACAAACATGAGATTTATTTTTTATAAATTACGAATATTTTAAAATTGCCCATGGAAGTACTGCAGTCATTCAAATTAGTTCAAGATTCACATCTATTGAAAGCAGTAGAAAGCTTCATAAGAGAAAAGTGTTGTTAATGGAGTAATGAAATCTGATATTAGTGTGAATTTAATGAATGAGATAGGAGATGAGTTCCAGCAAAGTTTGCATATGAGGGGAGAGATGTACTTACAGAACAGCAGGAGTACATTAAAAGCGGGTGCCATTTTCAAACATTGATAATTGAAAGTCTCGCTATTTAATTTTTATTGCGAATTATTTTCTGAAAAGGTTTACTTACTTTGCTTTTTTTCCATTATTTACTTCCCCAATGATCATTTAAATATACCAGAAATACAGTGAAACCTTAATTCAAAATTAACATATTTAATGATTTCCTCCATCTATGAATGAAAATTGAATGAAATGTCAGAACAGAAATATGTCTGAGGAAAAAATTTTTCATTTACGAGAATCCTATTTCTTTTTTCATTCTCCATAACTACATGCAGACTAATTCTTTATTTGCTTATGCAAGTAAACCTTAACTCCCTAAATACATTTTTAAAGCAAGTAAATTTTTTTAATTTTCAAATAAACTCATGTAAGAACAATAAGCGCACAAAATGCTTAAAGAATGACAAGAATATCATGATAGAAATTCTAGCAAAATTTTTTTCTTTGTTTTTTTGGTCAGTGCATAGAATTTTGCACACTCAAAGGTTTTCATTTTACTGAAGATACCGTTCTTCCTACATTTAGTTACTCAAACTGTTACAATTTGATTTAGATTCTATGTGTGATTATACCCAAAAAACTATTTAAAAAAACTGCATTAAATGTTAAAATAAAATAACATTCTACCTCATAAGTAATAAACACTCTGGCAGCTTTTAAACTGCATTCCATCTCTACAATTATGGCAGCATGATACTAAAAAAAAGTTAATCAAAGTTAATGTTATATTAAGAAACAAGTTAAATTTCACACAGAAATATTAATAATATCAAAAAATAAATAATGCACACTTTTTCATAATGGGAGATGGCTTCTTCATATTTTTCAGCTATCTCTTCAAAACTCAACATACTTTTACCCAAGTTTTTACATTCAACTGCATCCAGGTAAACTGGTAAACTTTTACTTTGAGAAGCAGCTGTAAGAAGTAATGATGACAGTAAATTTTTGATTGAGTCAACAATTATCATTTCAATTCAGATGCAACAAATCTAAAAAATTAATTTATGGATCTACCCTATGTTTAAATAAATTTATTTGTTAAGAAAAATAAAAAAATAATCGATTTTAATAGTTCATATTAAATTAGTTATTTAATAATAATTAAATTGAATATAAAATTATAAATAAGAGCATTCCATTTAATTAAAAGATAAGTTTTCTTCAGAGTACTAAATTGTTAACATTTGTATTCATCAAATTAAAATAGCAAAATTTTTTAACAAAACCATACACTATTTAGTTTATTTAGAGTTAGAATATAAATCACACATTCATACCCATTTTAGCTTTAGGAAATTTTAACTTAAAAGTATCAGTAGTAAAAACTCTTTCTGATATTCCTTTAGTTTGAGTTTGCAAGATATGAGAAGCAGCACATTGTCCTTCAAAGGTAGCAGCAAGCCATAGCCAATCCTGGCCAGATTTTAAGTACTCCACAGATGCTGAATATAGACTGAAAGCTTCTACAGGTAAGCCAGCCTGTAGAGCTAAATCCCCAATATGTTTTTTCATTCTTCCTAGACAGCGCTTTCGATAAATTCTATAATTGGAAAATTAATCAGAATTAAGCTGAAATTATTTATAAAAAGAATGGATAATTAATTTATAAAAAGAATGGATAATTAACAGAACAATCAAGTATTGAAGTGGCAAAATTTGCTCTAAATATGAGTGAAGTGTTTTAATTATTATAGTGGTTATCATTGCAGACCGTAATTCACAAACAGAAATTAGTTGTTTTATTTTTCATTAAATTTAATTTTTTCCAGAGACCAAACACAATATTTGCCTCCAGAAGAAAAACATTTCTGATAAAGCTTTTATAAGTAAGAGTTATGCCACCATTTCATTTTTCTTTATAGTTTTTAAACACTACATACCATACCTGAATAAAATAATAGAATTATAAAAAAGAACTAATATACACATAAGTAAATCTTACTTGGTATCAGTATCAATTCCGACAAAGTTTTTCTTCTCAAATGGAGCAGTCAAAAGTGGTATTTTGTCTTGTTTCTCAAATGATCGATCCATTCGTTTAGATTCCAGAATCCAAAATATAGAATTAGCAAACTCTTTGACATCATGTTCAAGCTGATCACAATTTTCTGTATCTGGATAAACAATACAATGTGTGCTAATAGAATTAGAATTTGAAGAAATAATTATCTTCTTTGAGCTGGGTGAGTCCCCGTTGTTTAAAGAAACTGGGCTATTGCTATCATTGTTCAAAAAAGTATTTGAAGTGTTGTTCCCAAACCCAGAATCAGTAGAACTAGAATCATTTACTTTAGAAGTTTCAGAACTTGAATTGGATGATTGGGTAGGTGAAGCATTTGGCAAAGAATTGAAATCAGAAAAATTAGACACTGGAATTATATCTTGAGATGCAGCATCTGAATGATCTGATTTCGGTGAGTTGGATAAATTAAATAAATGAATATCCTCATTTTCCATATGACTTTTTGGCACAGGTTCAACATAATTTTTAAATACATCATTCAAGTTGTCCATTACAGGTGAATGCGTGCACTCTGGAGATAAAGTTTTACTTTCTAATGAAGATTTGATAGATTCATTACTCTCAGATGGTGAAGAACTGTCATTATTAAATACAAAACATCGAGAATCATACACTGTATTTTGGTAATTTTCTTGCAAACTAATATGCTCTTTGGATAATTCTTCAACTTTTTCATCAGAACTACATTTTCCTGAAAAAAAAATGTCACAAGTTCATAGAAAAGAAATTCATTAATGAAACAAAACATAATACTTTTAACATAATAATGAATTTCACTTTTTAATTTAAAAAATACCACATAGAATAAAAAGGAATTTTTTACTGAACATTTGCTCAAAAAAAGTAATTGTAAAAGATATTAACATTTAAATTACAAAATTAAAAAAATGCAATTTTGGATAATATTTTTAACATTATGTGTATCAGAATACTTCTAAAATTAGGATCTATATTTTACTTGTACTACTGATCTTAATTATAACAAACCTATAGTTATTAGTCCTAGAACTTTTCGGTGAGTTTGAAAGTCACCCCAACTATTGTTTTCAGGAGGGTAATCTTTTTCATATTTGAATGAAATGCAGCGTGAAGTAGTTGAATCCCTAATTTTCAAGTTTTGGACACTTTTAATCTTTTCAAAAATCTTTGAAAAAGAATTTGGGCTGATTTTATCACCTGAAAAAAAAAACAGATTAGTAATACAATTAGGAAAATACTAATATTACATGTTTAATTAGTAATAGACCCTTTATTTGGAAAGCTGAAAGCCAAGATAATCTGGTTTCCAGAATTGTAGGTCTATTTTGAAAAAAAATGCCAATACTGATGCAGAGGAGGCAGTATTGGATCAATACCTGTAGGTTATTTAATGATACTAATTACCAATTTGATTTTATTAAAAATTATGCTTCATTTATCTTTTTTGCTTCACAAAATAATTTTGGTTCTTACTTAGTATACTGTAGACCATGCCACTGAATTAGAAAATGTTATCAAAGCCCATTTACTTTTCTATAGCGATGCTGCTGAATTAGACGGACTTTGAACGATTCACAGGAAAATTTGTAAGCACTGTCTTTTTTATTGTTTTGAAATTCTACTCTTTCATATGTTTTACATAAATATAAATTGCATTAAATTTATTTCCATAAGTCATTAAATCTTAAGCTATTTAATACAATCAGGGGTCTGTCTAGACTTTTTGTGAAGGGTCTGTTTTTTTTAAATTGTGAAAATCTACTCATAATTTTGTGAATTTTAGTTAGTGTTAAAATAGTTCTTTTCAACCAGGAGCCTGTTTTTGTGAAAATAAGCTCACAAATTTGCAGCATTGTGAAAAATAGTGTCCATTTAAAGGCCAAAATACTTCGTGAAGGGTCCGTTTTTAAGGTAAAATACTTTGTGAAGGGTCCTTTTTAACAATGAAACATTTTGTGAAGGGTCCGCAAACGGACCCAAATTTCTTCTAAACAAACCCCTGACAATTATTATTCTTCTGTTAATTTTTAACTAGTAACTTCAGATGACTTCTGTATGAGATATAAATACAATTCCTTTCACAGAAAAATGGGCATATAAGAATGTCACACTCCTTTGTTTTGAAACTTGGAGTTGAAAATAATAGCAATCATAGAATTAGCAGAAAAATAAAGATATAATATGACATGATTTACTAACAAGCTTAGTTGGAGAAAGAATACAAAAATTCTAGGCAATCAAACAAACTTTGAATTGCAAATCAAATTATATTATATACCGATTTGTTTGACCAGAATAAGAACATTTCTATGGTCCTCAGCCCGCACATCATAGTCAGGAATACTCATTTTCAGCTAGAAGACATTTCATCTAATCTAAATAGCAATAAAAACAAACGGTAATCATAGATAGCAAGAAAAATGACACAAATAAGAAATTATAATTGAAAGTACATTCTATTGTTATCATCCGGTTTTCAGTATAAAACTTTCAAAAATATTGACATAAATGTAACTCGTACAAATATTTCTTCATTAATTGTGATGAAAGTATAATAACATACACA
Source organism: Tetragnatha versicolor (assembly GCA_024610705.1). Lineage (NCBI taxonomy): Eukaryota > Metazoa > Arthropoda > Arachnida > Araneae > Tetragnathidae > Tetragnatha > Tetragnatha versicolor. Next base: position 30,045,783 of record JANDEH010000010.1, read on the forward strand.
ATTCTGACAAATAAAACCAATTTATTTCAAGCGAAAGGTGGTAAAAATCTCGATAAATTTTCTCATTTTCTGGTATTATTCTTTAAAATCATTAACATTAACTTTTTTAGAAGTCAAACACTGACAGGATTTCTAAAAAAACCTTAATGTTTGATGTTTGATGTTTAGGGTGGGTTTTTTGGTGCTTTTAAAAAACCTTAATTTCGCATATACACAATAACACATGATTTGATCAAATGTTGCCATAAAACGAAACTAAATATAAAAAATTTATCCCCTTACACATCTGTGAGATTTCTTCATTCTTTTTTTTTCTACGCGCATTATAGTATTTTACAGTTTCGGAATATTATTATCAGACAATTCTTTAGCATTTTTTAAAAACAATACTTGAATTAAAGTTTGAAGTTTCATTGAAGGATTATTTACCCATTTACCCCTAAAATTATTTTTCGAATATGAACTAATAGAACACTAACATTTATTATGTAAATATTGCATGCGACATAATTTCTTGAGCAGTTTGATGTTTTTAAAAATCTTTTTTCAGCGTTTCAAAATCATCTTTCGTCGGAATGTTGAACAGACATCTCCGCTCTAATCTCCGCCGCCCATCATGCCGAAAATGCTCCGCGGTGCCACTAATCTAAGTGGTGCTGCCATCTAGGTTACAGGAAAAAACTATTAGCTTATTGCTAAAGGCTAAAGAAAATCTTTAAATTTGGGAAAACTGTGCACATGTGATGTCAATATAGAATCTCAATGACTTTGACTTTTTTATTTTGCAAATCCTATCGGGAAAGTGGAAAAATTTATAAAACTGTTTAATTTTTTAACTTGTTACGAATTCAAAAAGAGTAATATGTTGCTATCATCAAGAACTTGTTTTGTTAGGCACATTTCTAGATAATTTTTATGAAAATTGGAGAAAAATGGGGGAGGGGGAGATACACTTCACAAAATTTAATTCGTGTTTAATTTAATTTTGGTGATATTTAGTCACTAATCATTTTGTTACAAAAATAAATTACGTCTCTGCCTTAGGTTAAACTAATAACTTTTAAAAAAGCTTAAAAAAGATTTAATAACCGAGTGTATCAAATTGTTTTTGTGGGATTGGGCTAGGCTACAGCTCGTTTTTTTATTAATCTGGGATAAATTGCAGTTACAAATTTATTACATTTATTACATTTTATTTTAGTAATTTCTTTATTTATAAACTCCGATCACACAAAATTAAATTAGTGATTAAGTATGAATAAAAACTTATATTGTTTTATACAAAATATTCACCTATTATTGTTTACTTTTGAACGTTCATTAATCATTTAATAACAAATGTTTAAATGAGGGAAGAACTTTCCGTCTTCAGTTCGTTAAATCAAACTTATGATTATGAAGTTCTCGTCGGAGAGGAGTTACCACGTATCTTTCAAATAAGCTTGTGGCGAACTTAGTCACCAGTATAATAGTCAAATAAATCAAATGGGCTATAAATACCGACTGAAGCGATTATAACTCCGAAGTATACTTTTGTGAGTCGTATGACCTTCGGATCGGTATCGCCCGTGGCTCGCATATGCCACAAGCTCTTATCAGTTATTTTAATAGATTAATTTTTTTTTCAAAATATTTTAGATTTAATTATTTTTCGTATATTTTGGACATAATATATATATATATATATATATATATATATATATATATATATATATATATATATATATATATATATATATATATATATATATATATATATATATATATATATATATATATATATATATATATATATATATATATATATATATATATATATATATATATATATATATATATATATATATATATATATATATATTCTGGTATTTTACACTTAATTTGTTTTATTTAGAATGTTAGACAAAATAATTCTTATGCATAATAGATGCTTTTATCATTGTTATTATTTCGCAGGAAATTGTGAGTTTGAACTTTAATTCATATTTCAATATGCCTCTTTAAACTGCTGATTTTGAATGTATTTTTGTTATTAATTCTGTAATTTTTGTGTTTTCCCCCGAATGGCTGAATCCTGATTAAGTAGGCGGGACGGGGTTGTCAATAAAAGTTTATAGTTCAATTTTATTTTCCATTAAAAGAATTACAATTACTATAATTTAACTGTGGAAATATGACTTACTTAATTTTCAAATTATAATTTTGGACTCCTATTTGAACTATGCACGAGCCGCTACTTCTACTCAGCGAAAAAGTAAAAGAATAGTATGCATATCAAAGCTGATTAAGTCATTTACAAAGCAGCAAAAAGAACCAAGTTCAAAATCTCACACAGTGTCACTATTTTTTACGATTAATTATTTTATCACAAATACAATGTTTCAGTTTCATTTTTTATCACAGTCACAGAAAATACACTTTGTAAAATTAGACTATTTTTTTAAAATATTTTTTAATTTAAAATATTAGTTTAATTTTTTATCATTCTTTCAAGTATTTATCTTAAACATTTGTATGCGGATTTTATCTTTGGATTTTTTTCCTTCAATTTTTAAAAAGGATTTAACCAGAACCTCAAAACATTGTCTTAATCGAAAAGGTGGAACAAAATCTGAAAAATAAAAAAATAATCAGTTTTAATAAACTAGTCCACAATTTTACCCCCTAGTACTTTTTAATCGGACGTCTCTTGTTTATTATTATAACCTGCGAATAGTCGGCAGTTGAAATTTCAAATAAATTCCTATATAGCATGGACGGATTTAAGGGGGTGCATGGGGGGCAATGCACCCCCAACTTTTAGAGAAAATTTCATATTTATAGTATACGCACCCCCAAGGGTTCACCACCGAAAATCCGCCAATGATATCTAGGTTCAACTGAGAAATACCTCGTTTATGAGATTAATAAAAGGAGAAAGGAGGGTATAACGCATAAAAATGATTTCGGGCTATAAAATCGAGAATTTAAAAAGCTAGAGCCTCAATAATTTACTGAATGTAAATTCATTTACTCACAAATCAACCTTCAAAAAATTAAAGTCTTAACTTTGTCGAAAAATGTTAAAAATAAAAAAGAAAGTGAAAAGTTGAAAGTGTTCTTAACCCCGGGCGGCTAAAAGTAGGCAGGACGTGAAGCTAAGAGCACGCGCCCTGAAAACTTGGTATAAATCGACAAAAACTGCTCCCCTGCCTTCGTAATTGAAAGATTCATCCCTCTTGTTACCTCTCTTTTAGTATGATTCAAATAGGTTTCATTCTTCTTGAAAATTCGCACATGTTACTTTTGTTAACACAGTGTTACTTTTCTAGGATTTTACTTGAGCTGGTTTTTAGCTCCAGAGGGGTTGTAAACTTTTAAATTAAAACATTTACTCAATAATTGTAGCCAATAACTCTCTTGTGGAAAAGAGTTAAATGAATTATATGATTCTCACTATAAAAATTTCAATTATCTTGTCAGTGGTCGTCTCTTGCACGCCTAAATATTAATTCTTTAACGGCCATATTCACTGCCTCGTCGTTCTTGAATCAACCCTATAAAATTCACGGCAGTTAAATTCTAACGATGCTAAGTTGTTCAGTAGGAAGTATTTTTCACATTGGTATTCATTTTGAAAGCAATAATTATATCTTTATTTACAAAACAATTAAGATTCCTTCGCAGAAAAATTAGATGCTAACTCAGAGAAACCATATATTTTACCTGAGAAATAAAATACAGGATGTATGAAAATAACAATGCCAGTCTTCGGGATAGCTTATAATAGTACATGTGTCTATCTATGTGATCCCCTACTTGTTCCCTACTTGTCCCCTACTTGTTACTGGGGGGAAACCCACTGCGTACTTTTACTCGACTTCGAATTACTTACCTTTCTCCTAATTACGCTTACTATTGGATTTAATACAGGGCTGAGATTGGAGGGGGACGCCGTTCCCCGAAATGTTTGGACCGTCCCCCGAAATATGTTTACCGTCCCCAAAAATATTTTTTCAACGAACACTTTTAATTAAATTTTTAAATTTTCTAAAAATATCTTTACAATAGAAAAAAAATATCTTAAAATTTCTTTAATTTCTTGAAGAACATTGTCGGAACACGCTGTAGGCTGGGTTCCTTTTCAATACAGAAAAGCTGGTGGTCGGTGAACTTATTCGGGGGATTTTCGAAGTGCTTATGAGATTAAACTTATTTTATTATTAAACGAAACGAGTTCATTAATGTTGAAGTGGCTAAAGTGACTGTCGTTGAACAAAGATGACTTTGGAACATTCACCAACTATAGCATGCGCGGATCCAAGAGGAGCACTCTGGATAAGACCCCCCGTTTGGACAAAAAAAAAGTTTTTAAATGAGTTAAAACAACCTTTACAAGTCAAATTTCAAAGTATTTTCTGGGAAAGGACCCCTATACCTCTCCCAGTGGTAGCACAAGGGGAACTAGCGTAATAAATTTTAGAAAATCCTGGACATTTTGATATTTTTTTATCAAAAGGTAAAAGTGATGGTCTGGAAAAGTGTTCCCCTTGGACCCAAAAAGTTACTCATATGAGTTAATACCCTACTTTAAGGAATCAAATTTCAAAAATTTTTCTGTGGGAGAACCCCCATACCCCCAGCGGTCCACAAAGGGACTTCGCGTGATACTTTTTAGGAAATAACCAATATTTTTAAATTTTTTTGTCAAAAGGTAAAAATATTGGTCTGAAAAGTGCCCCTCTTGGACTCAAAAAGGTTCTCAATATGAGTTAAAACCCTACTTTTCCTAGTCAAATTTCAAAATTTTTTCTGGGGGAGAACCCCCATTCCCCCTTGCAGTACCACAAATAAGGGATCTTGTATTTTTGTGTGATACTTTTTAGAAAATCACCAACATTTCGACTTTTTTTGTCAAGAGGTAAAAGTCTAGGTACCCGAAATTAGTGATATTTTGCCCTCTATCAACCATCTACTCTGCTAAAAGGTGAATCCCCCCAAATATTTTTCTCCAATCTCAGCACTGATTTAATATTTCTAGTTCATTGCGAGTTTAAGATTAAGAAAGAGTGGAGGAGATAGAAAAAATGGAAAAGAGAGAAAGAGAAAATGAAGAAGAGAGAAATAAGTATTACAAACCGAAATAATAAGAACTACAAATATAAAGAATATAAAAAAAAGAAGGGAAAGAGAGAGAAAGATTTAGAAGATAAAGAATAAGACAGGAACATAAAAGTTAAGAAGATAAAGAGAAGGAGAAGAAACCATTATGTTTCTTAAAACGCCGAACCGACCCTCCTCAATCACTGGGGATAGGTGAGTCAAGCAGTTTCTGGTGGCGATCTTTCAACCACCAGGTGAGTTTACCGTTCTCCCTTCCAAAAGGCATCATCCGACCCCCGACCACACTGTCCCGAGCATCCATAACAAATCATCTTCCCCTCCTCCGTTAACGAGGCACGGCTTCCCCGGGGGGAAATTCACTATGTAAACATGACATGCTTTTTTGCTCTCAGAATAAATCGAGCTGTCAAACAGCCTCTCAGCAGGCATCACCGACTGTCATTAACTTTGGGCCAATGGTAGGATGGAGAGGGGAAGGTCAAGGATTGGATAGGGGAGAGAAAACTGGCTTGGCGCTTAATCGCTTTTTTGGCTTCCTAGATCTGTTTGATATGTGCCTTTTATTCGAAAAGGATGTTGCAGAGCTGAGATGAATTCAACTAAATACGAGGATTTGAGCGAACGCGAAACGTGGATAAGCAAAAAAAAGGGAAGAAAATTTCGTATGAGAGAAAATTTATTTAACAGATTATTATAGTTGTGGCATAGAATAGCATTAAATTTGGGAAAAAAAATCTTCATTCAGTGTAAAAATTTATTTTTACAGTTTTTCACAAGCTATACTACTTGTTGCATCTAATTGAACCCTGGATTTATTTTTTGAATTAATCCACTCTGAGATACTTTTATTGATTTCGTTTTCAAGAAACTCGAACCAATTCAAACTAGAGTTTGAGGATATTTTATATGATACATTAATTTTTCGGTTAAAGCTTCATAGCACAAAATTTTCTTTTAAAAGTTTTTTTTCGTTTTTAAATATTTTATGTTAATAACATAAACGTAATAGTTGCATCAATTGGACCAAATATAAAATCACATTTATTGGTCCGAAACGGCATTTTTAGGTAGGCAACCATGCACCTTAATTTTATATGCAGTGTTACGTTACAGGGTTTATTTTGCTTTGCATGTAGGGTTTTATCAGTATCGCATTCGTTGTTTGGAAGTCAATAAACCTACTCCTACTACAGCGCTTAACTTACAATGCATACTTTACTGTAGATAACGGATCAGTTTTGATTGCAAAAGCTATCTCAGAAGTGTAAGTGCCATCTGCCATGTTAGAGATTTTAAGATGATTTATGATAACGAAAGACAAACAACAAATATTATTTCAATTTCTTTTACGCTGAGAAGTAGAACGTTAAGAAGGGAGGAAAGTTTGTAAAAGATGGTAGTAAAACCGTTGCGGGTTTTCACAACGAATGTTAAGCGCTATAATGAAGAGAATATGTTTACTTTACAATAAAATTTTACTCATAATTAATTATTAAAATAAGTAAAAATTGACTTAGTTTAGTTATTTAATAATAAAAAACTTAAACTAAACTCTTTAGGATTCCAATTCCTAAAATTTAAGCTTTTGAATGGTATTTGAACCCAAGGAAAGACGTACAAAGTATATTACCTATACTTGGTAGGTTAAAACTCGTTTCAAAGTTTATTTTTATAAAACAACATTATTAATTTCTATTAAAGTTATTAGCACCATGATTGAAATAAAACTCATTAAAAATAGAGAAAGAAGAATTCGATTCAATTATAATTTCCCACTTTGAAAAAGATGTTAACTTGATTTAGCTGCGGTCAGAGAGAACTTTATAGCACTTTTTACTTCCTTTATTTATTCAGGCTTCTTTAAACATGAAATGTGACTGATTCTAATAAATTAGAAGAGAAAAAATAGTATTATAGTTGACTGAAAGTTTTCATTGAAATACATCCAATCAATAAAACAGATACTTTAATGGTGATCTCCATTACTGTTTAGGATTTTGAAAAATAGAAGTCAAAGGCATGATTTTGGCAATAATTATATTAGCAAGATCAATTATATTTCCTTATAACTTACTAGCTTCAACCTAATAAAAATTTTAATTTAAAAAAGCTTAACTGATTTTACGTTATATAAGTAAAACTATCATACTTTCATAAATATTTTTTTCATTATGAAACATGCTATATATAAATGTTAAAATACTTAGATCATTGTTTCAAACAATAGTTTCATTTGTAAACAATTGTTTTAACATCAATCATGAAAAAGTTAACTTATTTCATATGATCGTAAGAAAAGATTCTTTATTCAAAAAACATATGGCCTTTTCATCAGAAAAGTAGTTTTCATCATTTTCCGAGAGAATAAGATAAAAATGAGGCCGCTGTCAAGTGTCCATATGTTGTCCCCCTCAACTTGATAGCAATTTGACAGAGGAAGAATCGCTTCCAATTTGTGATGTATGATGCTTCTGAGAAACTTGCAAATCTGTATGTAAACGTTTCCTTTCTTTAGCATGTGTCATATAATAATGCTAAAGGCAATTTACAAGAAAACTTTAAGTTGGTTAGAAAAGGTTACAGAGAAAAGTAAAACATGATACAAAAATAAACGTTTTACATGTATAATGAATATCTAAAAGCACAAATTAATAAATAAGTTCAATTTCTTACTTCTTTTACACAATAATCATAAAAGGCTTCTTATAAAACAAGCATGATTGTGGGTTGAATATGTCAATTTTTAGTTTTGTTATGTTAAAAATAAATTTTTAAACGAAGTACTACAAAAGATTATTGAATAAAACTGAAGTGCCCTTTTTGGAGGCATTTATGTCATATAATATTAATATTTTAATATCAAATTTGTATATTAAATAAAAATAAACGTTTTAATATATTGCGTGTAACTTTTTATGTAATTTTTGAATGAATAAAAAAGTTCATATAAAAACAGGACTATATATTAATAACAAATACAGAGATTCTTCAAATAATTTTGACTGTAGAATAATCCCTAAAGATATATATTTCAATTCATATTAAATATATTTCTAAAAGTTTTACTTTTTTAATACATTAAAATTAAAACTTTGATTTTCATTTACTTTTGTAGCTTAAATCCTCAAATATTTCACAATGAAGAATTTTATTGAAAATCTTAATATTAAATACAGTGATTTATTTAGTTTCTTATAAATAAAAAGAAACAGTAAAATTTTCATTTCTTATACCAAAAAAATAACAGTTTATTTTGTATTTATAAGATAATTAAAATTTAACATACTGTAAAAATTAACTCAAGAATCACATGAAAATTATTTAAACTACATTTAATTAAAATTTACTTAAATAATAAAAAGATGAATATTATTTTACTTTTAGAATTTTTAAAAATCAAACTTTCAACTGATTAACTGATTGAAATTAATGGACGTTATGCACATATTACTCAAATTATAGGTATCTTAACTTTTCATATTAAGTTAATATTGTTTGGAACAATGTGTCTCATTTATTATAAATAATCACTAGGATTTCATCTACATTGGTAATACAATTTTATAGATTTTTTGAAAATCGCGTAGTAAAACAAAATTTATGTAAAACAATTAATATTCTATAAAGCTTCAGATATGGACACTTAAATGTAAAAATAAAGTTTAAACCACAACTTAAAAACACATTTCAAAAACCTTATTTTAAATATACTGTTCTCTATTTTATATCTAAAATTTAAAACAACATATTTTTTTGAGAATTTTTAAAATACCCATAAAAATGGGATTTGGTTTCCGAAGTTTCATTTATGATGTATTTTGAATAATTTAGAACCGATTAACCGTCGATGAGACATTATTGATAAAAATTACTCAATTAATAAAAATTAAGAATAATTATAACTCAAAATCAGAGGGTTAACACTAATCTAATTATTTCAAGAATAAAGTATTCCATTTCAAATATTCTATAATTTTGTATGTACAAAAGAAATCTATGAAAATTATTAGTGATTAAAAAAATTGTGTTTAATTCTTTTCATACTTTTAAGACACTTTTAATGTAAACATAATTTTATAAAATGAAAAATATAATATTTATAATTATTTATTAAAAGAATAATGTATAGAATTATATTAAATTATACTAAGATAATAATGTTTAAAATTATATTTAGTTTTAAAAAGCATAGTAACATTAAAAATGAATTACATTATTCCTTAAATATAATTTTCACTTAATTTACTCATTTAACCTAATTCACCGCTACGTATTTTTTTATATTAATTTCCAAAATTTTTAAATCTTCTTTAACTAAAAAATTTATCCTGAATTATACATTAAAAGTTAAATTTGTCATTACTTTTCCTAAATTCAATATTTCCATCGTTTTTTACAACATAAGCTCAAAATATAAAAAAGCTTTTAGGGGCCGTTCAAATATTACGTAAGCACCTAAGGGGGGAGGGGGGGTTAGCTGTTTGCTTATTTTTGCTGACAAGGGGGGAGGGGGGATCTAAGTGATGCTTACGTAAGATGGTGCATTTTCGAAAATATCTTGTTTCTTTCATAGATAATTTCAAAATTCAACCAAAAATATATGTAACAAAATATTTAATTAGGAAATCTGACGTAAGAACTTCTTTCTGGAGATGGACCACTCTAATATTTTGAAATTGTAACCCCGAAAAGTAGTGTTTCGACTCATTTTTGAACCCTTGGGTTACACCCAAAAAGGACAGCTCCTTGTACGAGTCACCTAATTTTCAAGGAAAAAAAACAGCACTTACTAATAGGTATGTCTGTTCTAAATTATGGTATAACCTGCTACGCATCTGATTATATAAGTAATATTAAACCTCTGTTACATTTACAAAATAAATTATTTTTTCATTTCAATAATTATCAGCAACCGATAACATTTCTAACTGTGCGCCAGCTTTTTGTTTATCGATTATTAATTTTTATTTTTAAGAACAAACACTTTTACGAACTCAAACCAGTAACCTATGTAACAAGAAGAACAAAAGGTAATTACTTAACTCCTAAATCTTATAAGGAAATATTACATAACTCGCATGTATTTTTAGGTCCATATTTATTCAATAAATTAAATGAAACTACAAAACTCACAAATAATTACGCAGATTTTAAAACAGATATTATCAAATTCATAGAAGCACAAGACATTGAAAATATCTTAACAATACCTAAATAAATCCAATAGCGTTGTCAATAATCATAAGAATACGAATTTTTGATATCATGAACGAGCTATAGCTCTTATGATATCACAGATTTAAAAAATATTTTTCTTTTAATTATTTATTATTTGGAATTTAATTGTTTTCATTGTGTGTTCTGGTTTTTTTCTTTCTCTGTGTTTGTGTTGTTCTATAAATTTGTAATGTAAAACTGTAATTGTAATTTATAATAAATTGATTGATTGATTGATGTCAAAATTTCGGGGGGGGGGTCCGGCAGTTTCTTACGTAATTATGGTGGGGGGGGGTTGAGGTTTGCTTACCTTTGCTGACAAGGGGGGAGGGGGGGTTAAAAATGACCAAAAAAGTGCTTACGTAATATTTGAACGGCCCCTTATTGTTGATTTACAAACTTTGCGAAAAAATATCAGGTAGAAAACATTATTCTTTTCATACTGTTCCTTCATAAACGGGTTCTTTTTTTGCGTTTTCTTAAATGATTCTATATTTCTGTATTATTTCCTTGCTTGGTTAAACAAAGGATTTAAAAATGGATATCTGAAATAAATTTCGTAAAAATTATACACTGTGAATTAAATGCCTAAATTAAAGACAAAATAAATAATACAAGTATTGGGTTTTTATTTCATGTTCTATTATGAAAATTTTTATGCCCCCAGAACCTCAAAGTCATTATTGTTATTTTAAATCGAATTAATTTCGATATTGGATTTTTTTGCTTTTCAAAATACACAGAATATTCAAATCAAGAGTGAATGTCTTATTTTTTATTAACTACTATTATAAGAAATTAAACACACTGATTATACAATATAACAGTATATATTTATTTTTTAAGAGACTTTATTTGAAAGTCATCAATATTTAAATTAGTGATGGGCAAAATGGATAATTTTAGGTATCGAATACTTTGGTGTCAAATACTTATAGGTATCGAATACTTTGGTATCGAATACTTATAGGTATCGAGTACTTTTTTTCAATGTCGGGAAATGAACCTGAAGGGACAATTTTTTTAGGGCCTATCCATAATCAGACTAATATTCAAAAAACTGAAAGCGATCCATCAAAAAGCCCCGTAGCTACGGGCCTGGAGGTGGATAGAGGCGAAGGATTTGGCGGGGGAAAAACCTAGCCGAGTCAAATTTCTCTCGCGGATGATAACGACTTGGGTTTGAGCGTTGCAAAATGAAAACGGAAACAGGCTGCGTTTGATCTACAGTAGGTATTATAAAGATTACTTCATTGAAAAATTTAAAACGAAATATGTCAATAAAGTATCGATACTTTTGTGGGTATCGAATACACTCGATACCTATAGGTATCGAGTACTTAAGTATTTGGTATCGATACCTGCCCATCACTAATTTAAATTACTTCTCATTTCTTTTAAGTGTAACATTTTACATATTTCAATTGGATAAACCTCTATTTAGCTTATTATAGACTGAGACTGGGTAAAAACCAGGGGTACGTCGAAATCTCAAGACTCCACTTAAGAGTCTTTGTACCAGTAGTAAAAAACTGTTCAATTAATTGATACATAAAACTTAATTAATTCTTGAAAATTTTCTGGTTGAATATGCTGAAAATTCTAAAAGTTTAATAGAATTCTTTTAAAAAGTTTATATTATATGGATACCAGTTAAATACGAAGTTATATCATAAAATCATGTGCGGATTTTTATGAATTCTGGGAAACTAGAAACAGTTAAACTCTGAAATTGAATTTCACCTTATTAACCCTTTATCTACTACATTATGATTTCCTGCAAATACTTTCGTGCGTATTTTTTTAATCACTAAATTGAAAATTAAGGGATATACATAAATAAAATAATCATCTTTGGAAAATTCAATCAGCTAGAGCTAATTAATTAAATTGATACTTTCGAGTACTGCCAGTACCACAATACACAAAAAAACATGGCTTTTTTATCACAGTTTAACACATTCCTTTTGACTGACGATAATTACTTTTGAGGGAACAAAAATGACAATCATGGGAATCCGATCAAAGTGGCAGAAGAAAGTACAACTTCAATTCAATCTATTCGCATTTTTCGTTAAAATACTCATCATAGAATCCGTGCCGTATTTTATCCTTGAAGAGTTAAACTGAAAGAGAGTTCCTGCAAAGTATCGTCAGTATATTCACAAGGATGGTTATTCTATGTAATTTTAAAGTTGGTAGACTTTGTATAAGTACCGTCAGTATATAAAGGGTTAAAGGGAGTATTTCATACATTATGTCATCTAAATAATTAAAATATTGTAATTGCAATACAATAGTTTAAAAAATAGCCCAGTGGCTCAGTGGTAGTGCTTCGCGCTTCCACACCACAGGCCCGGGGTTCAAATCCCGGGCTGGGCAAGGTCCACTTCAGCCTTTCATCCCTTCAGTGGGTCGATAAAATGAGGACCAAGCTTGCTTGGGAACTAAACACTGGGGGTCTCACGTTAGAATGACCACCTAACCGGGACACATGCCTAACAACTTACACCCCAGGGGCCCCACGGTCACGAAAACGAAGGTGGGCATCGTTGGCCTTGGCCCACTAGGGCTGTTGCGCCAATGAGTTTAGTTTAGTAGTTTAAAAAATGCAATTTATTTTTCCAAAATGGAAGTTTCTCGATATACAATACATTTTTATTCTCCATTTTTATTTTGAATGATGTTACTGATGACAATTACAGTTGACCTTTGTGAAACTTTTAAATTTACAAAGAAATTCATGAAAAACCCTGATCTTATAAAATGTCGATAAACATTTATTTTTATTCACAAAATTAAACTTTATTGTTACATTTGAATCTACAAAAATACAAATATTCAAATCATCCTTATAGATGACTATGAATAAGGTATGATATTTAAAGGAGGTATAAAATTAAACCATTGAAAATTTTTTCTGTTTAAAAAAATAAATAATGCTCCTAACTTTTTGAAAAACTTGAATTAAAATAAAATAGTTATCTATCATCTGATATCTAATATAGAGCCAATAATATTTCTTACAATCAAAGATAGTAGTTAAAAAACTAATATTTTAAACTACTTTAAGGCATTTTAATAAGATAAAAAGAAATGCTTTTGTTTAATAATAAGCATTCATTTAAAATAGTTAAAATGCGTTAATTTATTAGTAGGAATAAATAACTAAACCAAAGATATAAGTAATTTCAAAGTATAATAAATATTAATGCGAGTATCACATTTAATACTTTAAATTCAATTTGTCAAAAATAGTTCTTTCAAAATATTTTCACTGATTAAACATAACCTAACTTTTAGGTAAATAATATTAATTTTGAAAATAGTATAACTTAAGTACCGTTAATCGATGCGTTTATAGAAGTAATAGAAAATTCGTGATTGTAAAAAATATTTCGGAGCGATAAATATGTGTGTGGATAAAAGAAAATCATTACCCTTACTTCCAATTTAAATAAGAAACATAATATAAAATTATCACAATGTAAAATTAAATACATATTAAAATTTACAAAACAATGAGGAACTTGCATGATTTTTTTAATCCATTCTTCACACAAAAATTAGCCACTACACAAAATTTGAGGCCGATTGAGAAATTCTTTGATTGCAAAAAAAATTATCAAAAATAGTCTTTTCCGAACCACCTGAAAACGCTTAATTGCATGCATAGTGACGTCACAATTTATTGACATTGCCTAAAATGTTTGCTTTGGATTTCTGATCGTCACCAGAAGTGTGTAGAAGGTAAATATTTATTAAAACATTCATATCGGACATTTCAGAAAAAAGAAATCATCAACTAAAACATAGAAATTCAATTTTGATTGCAATTTTGCCCATTGGAATTCTACGTCACTATGCATGCAAACACACTTCGCGTTTTCAGTCACGTGTTTTTTTATCGACTTTTAAATTAAAATATTTAATTACTTGTACACTTTTTTGAAAAATTGACAAAATATTTCATTTTGTTTTCCAAAAAACTATACGGAACACTTGAAAGTTTAGGAAAATCTGACACATGCAAGTTCCTTATTTTTAACTTTTTTCTTAGAAATATACAAGGAAATTATTTTGTACCAAAATCTAACAAAGAAATTTTTCATAAATCACATTTTTTATTGAAATAGATTTTATTCTATATGTAAAATTAGAAAGATATTGAATAATATTTTTTTATTTTAATAAACGTATAAAAAACATAAGATAACCAATGAATACATTTCTTTTTTCAATAACTACAAAGAAATAGTTATGTGATGTATTTTTATTTACTGTATGTTAACACTTGTTTTCAAACGTACACCCTTTCATTCCCAATGATGCCAATTGGAATCATAGTATTTGGGATTTTTTCGTCTCTCCTAGAAATACCAAAGATTCCAAATGGGTACTATTAGAATCTTCATCCAACTATCTTTTAAAAAATATTTTTGTTTTTTCCTTACCATTAAATTTTCATTTCCCAATAAACGATCAAAATTTAGTTTTTTGGAAAAATTTTGTTTGCTAAATCTGTGTAAAACAACTTTAATTTTGAAGAAATTTAAATTAATTAAAATAAAAGAATACTGTTTTATTTTGTAAATAAATGATTGTAAAGACTATATTGATATTTTAAAATAATATTCATCAAAAATTTTTGGTTTTAGAATTTATTGAAAAGTCATGATTCCAATAAATGGCATCATTGGTAGTTCAGGTGCTCTTACTTACCAGTACATAACATGTTAGAAAATGCTGTAAATAGTGTAAATCAAATATAAAGCTATATTTCTGATAAAATACTTAAAATATTAATTAAATGTAACCATAGAAATAAAAAAACAAGACAGCTACATTTTACTCTCGATATCTCGAAATTCGTTATCTCGAAAATTTCGTTATTTCGATAAATATTTTACCCTGTCGACAAATTATATGAATGTTATGTATGTAAATGACTGTTTTTATCTTAGAAATAGAACATATCTATTCAGAGTATAACCCCGATATTTCGAAATTCGTTATCTCGAACACTTCGTTATTTCGAAAAATTATTTTTATTATTTTTGGATTATTTAAAGAAAAAATAAATTAAAATGTTAAAAAATAATCTCATAACAATAGTTAATATCAACATTTACTTCCATTATCATTTATGAACTCTCTGAGGTTAAATGTGGCATTAGAATCAGTACCACTTTTATACCCATTAACTCCCAATGATGCCATTTTGACTCATTCAAAATTTCAATTAAAAATTTAAGATTAATTTTTTTTTCTTTTAACCCTGTTATTAGGAAGGCAAAATGAGCATAGTTTACAGATTTTGAATTTTTTGGTCGAAAAATGAAAAGTTGCGAATGAAAGAGTTAAAATAAAGAATAAATATAACATTAAAAATAAAAGTACCAACTGAACCATTAAGTACATCAAATAGTAAATTTAAATTATTAATCAGTCCAAAATGTATAAAAATGTGTACTATTAATAATAATTTCACGATTTTATTATTAAATTAAATTACAAACAATACTTTATTTTATCTTTTCATGTTTTGAAAATTTTGATAAATATACAGAGTCTGGAATTTTTTTAATGGTAAGGTTTATTTATCTACGAGCCTCAAAAAAACTTTTGCTATTTTTTTGTTTAATACTTGAAAATTAAATACAGCATTCACTGTGATGGATTACATAGCATTTTGTTCTTAGAGATTACTTTTCTCTAAAAAATAAAGTTTTGAGATACTGGGGATGTAGTTTTACTGTGATACATTCTTTCTTTTACAAGAAAAGGGTAAATAATAATCCAGAATAATCTATTTCTAGGTTTAATTGTTTATGTGTTTTAATGGGGAATGGGTATTTTTGGTTTAAGGTTGAGAAAAATTTCTTTTATCAAGAGATCTAAAATGAAGCAAAAAGGGTTCAATTCCGTCCACGTTCTCGCTAAATACATCCATGCTCTTTTGAACACCAAAATGTAGAAATATTGCTAAATAATTTCAAACTCATAGATTAAAATGTTTAGTTAGATCAATAACTGTTTAGTTTATCAATAAATATCAGAAAAAAATGTCGATGACTGAATATATGGCGTTCGAAAGAGCATGACGATATTTAGCGAGAACAATAACAGAATTGAACCACAAAAGCTTTAGAGAAATCTGCTTAAATCACAAATTAGGTTTTTTAGAGCAAAAATTAAATTAATAGAAACTACAGAAAGAGAAAACAAACTCAATGAAAAAAATTCGTAAAAATCTTTCCATTTTATGTATTTAAACAAGTTCAAGTATTTATAACAATCAGGTTTTCATTCGTAATTTTCGAAAATGGTCTAAAACAGTGTTTCCCAACGTGGGGCGCACGCCCCACCGGGGGGCAATATCATTTTCTAGGGGGGCAATTTGAAAGTTTTCAATCAAATTGCTCCCAGGTGGAGCCAATCCAGGGGGAAAACTAAAAAAAACTTTTTAAAAAGAAGTTTATCAAAATCTGATCCTATTATCCTATCTTAGAATGTATGTCTGAAATCTGGACCAGTATGTATCAAAACCAAGTTGAAACCCTGTTTTTAGAGTCTAATTTTCAAACCTTTTCTGGGGGATGACTCAAGATATTTTTGTTTTTAGAACGCTTATATTTGAAACTTTTTTTACATTAGGTTCATCAAAATGCAAATCTTACCTAAAAATTTATATCCAAAATATCCCAACTAGGGGTACCAAAGTAGTTAAAACCCTGCTTCCTAGAGTCAAATTTCCGAAAATTTTCTGGGGGAGGACCCCCAGGACCCCCTTGGTACTTAGAACTTATTTACTCATAACTTCATTTAGTTTTTAGCGTGCAAATTCTACCCAAAAATGTTCTGAAAAGCTTCATTAGACTTATTAAATATACATAGGAGGGAGGGGCTTAGAAATAATTTTGGCTCCCTCTCAAAATATATTTCTATATTATGCCACTTAGACCGGGGGGCATGGAAAATTTAGAAAGGCTTTGGTGGGGCATGGACCGAAAAAGGTTGGGAAACATTGGTCTAAAATATTTTATATTTAATAAGAATTTTGTTCTTTAACATTTTGGACGAAAAAGCCTCCACATTGGAATCCTTACTGGACTGGCATGTCCACACACAAATGATACATCCTTTTTATGCTAGTATAGTTTATGTTCATTTTCGTGCAATATGTACATGTATTTAAAACATTTTCAAAAACCTACTTTATTTAGTAAATTTTACAAACCGAGAAATCCATAGAAAAATAATTAAAAGTGATAACACCGCTACTTTTTTTCTAGTAATTTTTAGTTCGTGTTTAAAACATAATAGATTTTATGATACATAAAAAGTGAATCCAGTATTTCAGAATTTCTCTCATAAAATCTTCAACCAAGCATACATGCTTCTATCTATCTACATTAATCCAAACGTTCAGTTATTCCGAAAGTAAGCGTCACTCAAAAATCACCAGTAAAAAATAACTCTGACCCCCCTCCTAATGCAACATTATATCCTATAAGTTATCCGGAAAATTGTTTGCTTATTACCGAATTCCGCTCTTTAAAATAGGTTAGGAAAAGAACCACTTGTCTGGCCCCTGAGGTGCCCCACTGAGATAGAGAGACGCGACTCCGCGGGAGCGAAAGTGAGCCATTTGGCGATCAGCGAGAGCAACCCTGTGAGGATCAGAAGACGCGATCAGCCGGCCGCTCTCCACAGAGATAGATCGCGATGCGCGCCTGGGGCTTGCTGTTGCTGCTGAGCGGGGCGGCCGCGGCCTGCGAGCCCATCCGCATCCACCAGTGCCGCGGCATGGGCTACAATGTGACCAGCATGCCCAACCTCCTGGGCCACGAGAGCCAGCGCGACGCCGAACTGCAGGTGGAGAGCTTCACGCCCCTCATCCAGTACGAGTGCTCGTCCCGCCTGCGCTTCTTTCTCTGCTCCGTGCACGCGCCCATGTGCACGGACAAGGTGCCCGAAGCGATCGGCCCCTGCCGCCCGCTCTGTGAGTCCGTGCGCGCCCTATGCGAGCCCGTGCTGGTGGAGTTCGGCTTCCAGTGGCCGCCACCGCTCAACTGCAGCCGCTTCCCCGCGGCTAACGGCCCGCGCTCCATGTGCATGGAGGGCCCGCGACACGAGGCGCAGCGCCCGGGCCAGCGCCGGCCCCCTGCGCCCCCGCAGCAGCAGCCGCAACCGCCGCCCGTTACGGCCGGTCGCCCCGCCTGCGCCGCCGACCACCTCTTCTCGCGTGCCGACAAGCGTTTCGCCGACCTGTGGGTGGCGGTGTGGGCCACCGCCTGCGTGCTCTCCTCGCTCTACACCATCGCCGCCTTCTTCGCAGACCCCGAGCGCTTCCAGTACCCCGAGCGCATGGTGGTGTTCCTGAGCTGGTGCTACCTGGCGCACGGGCTGGCGTTCGTGGTGCGACTGGCGGCCGGGCGCGAGGCCGTGGGCTGCCGCTGGGTAGCTGCCGGCGGCAGCAGCCTCAGCTGCGGCCTGCTCTTCTGCCTGTTGCACTTCTCCGGGGGCGCGGCCGGCGTGTGGTGGGCGCTGCTGTGCGCCTGCTGGTGGCTGAGCCCGGCCGCCCTGGCGAGCCGCCGCCGCCTGCTGCATGCGTTGGCCTGGCTGCCGGCAGCCGCCCTCACTGCGACCGCCCTGTGCACGCGGGCGCTCGAGGCGGACGAGCTCACCGGGCTGTGCTCGGTGGGCGAGCCGCGCGCGCTTCTGCAGTTCGTGATTGCACCGCAGAGCGTGTGCCTGGGCACGGGGCTGCTCTGCCTGCTGGCGGGCTGCGTGGCCCGCCTGCGCGCAGGCCCCGGGCCGGAGTGCCAGGCCCGCACGGGTGCCTTCGCTGCCCTGTGTGCCCTGCCCGCAGCCTCCCAGCTAGCCGCCAACGTCTACGAGTACATGTGGCGGGACGAGTGGCTGGACGTCAACTCCTCCGCCCGGCCGCTGGTGGAAGTGTTCGCCCTCAAGATCTTCATGTCCCTCGTGGTCGGCATCACCACTGGCGCCTGGATCTACACCTCCAGGACCTCCTACTTCGTCAAACTCTGTCCACAGCAGCGAGCGCTGACTCTCTGCAATCCCAGAGTGCTTCTGCTGAATAACTTGCAGCAGAAAATGACCCTAGTGTGAACTCTTGAGTGTCTCTCCCGACATTGTTTCTTACCTTTGAAATACGTACTATGTGCCTAAAGCTTTGCAAAGAGCAAAATGACTTTGAGTACAACCGACTCTTGAGTGAATTAGGTGGCAATGTGATACACTATTTAGCCGTTTAAGTACAACTTGTGCAAAAACGTTCTCTGCAGAATAACTACTGTTTTGTAAATGTCACCTCACACAAAATCGAAATTCTATGTTTCACCTCCTGTGCAGTTAAATACCCCCTCACTTGACTTAACAGTGAAGATAGGAGGGCTGTGTCTTTTATGGAAAAAAAACTAGACTGAATTTTTATCATGATCTGAAGTGGACACTGTTTTAAAGAGATTTTTTTATCTTTCTCCAGCTAGCCCAAACCGTTAAATAGCTACAGAAAAAAGGGTAACTGCTCTCTCCTCACTCCTCTATAACCTACAGTATTTCTCCCTAGATCAATGGTCTCCAATCTTTATGAAGTGCTGTCATATCTTTTATAAACCTCATAAAATATGTTTAAATTATATTTAAATGTAATTACGATGTAACTTGATATTTGTTAGAAACAACAGGCTATTATTAGTCGATTGAAAAAAAATACTTTTAACAAAATAAAGACATTGTTAGAAAACATTAATTCTTATGTTCGTATTATTCTTGCTGTGATTCTTCATTTTTTATTTTACTGAAACCTGTCAGGTAAAAAGAATTTAAAACCATTGATCTAGATATTTTTTTATTTGATTTGTAATTCATCATCCCAAGCTGATCACGCACAGGCTATATAAGTGACAGTGGCGGCTCGTCCATAGGAGCACAGGAGCACGTGAACACCCAATGAAAAAGTAGAACAAAAATCGAATGTAAAGATAAATAAATATCAAAAGAAATATATTCTCAATTTCTTTTTTTTGCCCAAAATTATGTTTCTCTTCCCCCCCTCCCTTACTCAATAAGAAAAATTTACTACCGGAAACGCGAAAGAAATCGAAAAAAGACTGAAATCTTATTTTTCTTTCCCTTTTCGCACGTGTGAGCGAAA
Source organism: Tetragnatha versicolor (assembly GCA_024610705.1). Classification (NCBI taxonomy): domain Eukaryota; kingdom Metazoa; phylum Arthropoda; class Arachnida; order Araneae; family Tetragnathidae; genus Tetragnatha; species Tetragnatha versicolor. The sequence continues at coordinate 30,066,289 of JANDEH010000010.1, forward strand.
AAAATATGAGAATCCGAAGAAACCCCGACTGCTTGCCGGAGAACATTTGAGCTTACGGCAACGCGCAGGAGATCTCCGCTAGCACAGATTTAGTGTGCCGAGGCTTTCACTTTTGAGGCACATCTTTCTTTTTTGACGTCTGATAGAAGTGATTTTATCGGCTAATTGGAAAATAAGAGTAAGAGCACTCTTTAAATACAATTTAAATCTTTTCATCAAAATATTTTAATACTTTTGTTATTAATTAGGATGTTTTTTAAATGATGGCTTAAAGTAAAATTTCCATGTTTGAGTTAAAGCATCTATATTTTTCTCAATTGCCGCTAGAAAAAAGTTGAAATAAAGAACTTGAGACCAACACCTCATCTGACCGATAAGTTACAGAAGGAAAAGATAGGGACTCAAAGATAATTTAAAGATGACATTTATGACATAAATGGATTAAATTAATGGAAATTTTCATATAATTGGTGTGAACACCCTATTAATTAACTCACGAGCCGCCACTGATAAGTGATGTAAAGATTCATTATCAAGGACTATTTTTTTATTCTTTTGTGCTCTCAAATGAGAAAATATGCTGCTAAACTCTTTGTGGTTTTTCCTTTATTATTTATAATAATATTTTTTAATTTTTTCACTCATGGCATCTTTTGCATCTTTAGTTCTATCTTTTCATTAAAGTCCCTAGGGTAAGTGGAGATAAGATTCTCTACCATTGTATATCCTTAGAAAACTCAAATGCTAAATTTATTTTCTTTATTTTTCAATCTTTTTTTACATTACACTCAATAATATTTACATGTGTTTTAGAAGTTTAAAATCCAGAACTTCTTCCTATGCTAAAGAATTTTATATAGTAAAGTAAAACAGAACTTATTAATTTTTTAAATGTTTCCCCAGAAAAGTTGTTAAGGAGGTTAATAACTTCAAATCTCTCATCTCATTGAGAAAAAACTTCAGGTATAAAGATTTATTTTACTTTTTGATAAATGTTTTAAAGAAAATACGTTTCTCAAAAAAAAATCTTTAAAAGTTGAAACAGCTATCAATGTTCAATTTATACCTTGTTTTTATTCATCTTTTTTTCTTTTAATATCAACTGACAAAGCCCATTTCTAAAACTTGACCACCATTTATCATAACTTCATCAACATCTGATGAAAAGGGGATTGTATATAATTTGCATTTATTTTTATGAAGCACTCAAATTTCTTTGTTATGTATATAGTACACTATAGCTTTATTTTGCGTTTTTGTTTTGTATATCATTTAGATGTGAATGTTTTGTATGAAAGAACTAAAATTATTTTTTTATCTGCATACCCTGGATAGAATATGTAGTAACTTTTCACATTTTGTGAGATTTGGTATTAAATCCATTCAAAATTAATTTTAATTGTTAAATTGTGATTCAGAAATCAAAAATGTTTAAAGATTTATTTATTTCATGAAGGTTTTAATGAATTATGTGGAGTATTTTTAATTTAAAAAAAGATTTGTTAACTTTTATTATATTATCGGTAAAAGCTTATTTTGTACATATTAAGCCTAATTATTTCTTTGAAACCTAAAAAATTATTATCAAATGTTTGTATAGACTTGATTGAGTAAATAAAAAAATGTTTTTGGATTTTTTGTGAAGTAACATAAATGACATAAAAAAGTAGAGCTAGACTTATGCATACTATTTAAGAGTTGAGTTAACTAATAATCAATTAAAAAAGTTATGAGCTTGAGCAAAAAGTTATTAGTTCTTTGAATAATTCAACTTTTCAATATTAGAGAAATTGTAACAATGAAAATTAGAGTAGATAATTTTTTCCGATTTGTGTCTTTAAAAAATTGCTCAAATACTGTACTCAAATAAAAAATCCTTGGATTTCAATAATTTCAATTAATATTATTATTACCATGCGTACAAAAATTATATTTAGTCACTCCTATTTATTTTTGTTTATTCTTAATAACACTATAAAAAATTATTTCTGCCACTAAGGGAGTGACTTCCCGACCGTCGGGTAACCGTTGTGCGCATGCTCGGGTTAAAGGCGTGGTTTTAAAGTATTTAGGATTGTGGTAAGCGTGGCCCCGATGGGGGAAAGGTAGCGCGTCTGCCTGGCGTGCGGAAGGTCGTGGGTTCGAGCCCGGTTATTATTTTTCAGTAAATTTAATTTAAATTTTTATAACTCCCATTAAAAATTGCAAGAATTAATTGCTCTTGTTTAACAGTCATTCCTTATTTAATTAAATTCATTGTGGTTTTTTAAATGTTTTACTTAGTCTAATTTTTTAAAAAAATAATTTAAATTATTAATTTATTGAAAATAAAATTATTTCGCTAAAATATTTTATAGAAACAGCAAGAATCAGGTCCACATGGATGCGCATTGCTAATAAAGTATAAAAATCTTGCAGGGATTGTGAAATACAGTACGAAACAATACGTCGGTCGCCATGGCCGTGGGACTTGCCGTCCGTCGTACGACGGTCGGCTAGCAACAGCCTTCAACTAACGGATATTAACCGGCAGCACTGTTGCCAGTTAAAGTCAGTACTTTGAGAGGAAATATACTTTTTTTTCTGTCAAATGAGAGAAATTTTCTGTTATTTGAAGAAGCTTTTAAGTTATTTAAGATTAGTTTCAAGATGCGGTTCTTATTACAATCAATATAATTATAACAAATTTCATTATCTAGAATGACATAAAGACGTAACCGGCCAACATATTCGCTAAAAGAAGATCGCCATCCATTTACCTAAATAAACCTAACGTCACAGTTTGGAAAAGGGAATAAATCCCAAAACCAAGTTTTGAGGGGAAAAAACTGTAGAATGGAAAGTAATGAACCTCGGACCTACACTGTTTCTAGCTAAATTTTTAGTAGTATGGTACCACTGAACGTAAGTTAGCATCCTTACAACTAAATCTCTCAGTGTAGCTAAATTTTTACTAAAAAAAAGTTTACAATTTGAGATAATATAGGTTAAAAACTGATTTCGTCTATCAAAATTAATTTTCTAAATTTGGCTCCTAAGCTATAGTAAAAAAATAAAGATTCTGTTTTGCAGTGAATTTTATATGTTATAGTGTATTGGTTTCAGCTATAATAGTATGTGCTTAACGTGGTGCTAGGGGTAAATTGAACATGGTGGGCAGACATTTTCACGAAGTGATCAAGTGTAGTACCTTGGACCTAAGAAAAGCGTTGTACCTTGGACCTACCCAAGATACACTTAACTACCTTGAGTGACTAAAAAAATTAAACTTTTCAGGTTTATTTGATCAAAATAGTCCATGGAAAATATTAACCAATTTTCTTGTTTCTACCAGGGTTTTTTAAATACTGTGAAAATAATGCTGTAATGTATTATTAGCGAATATCGTTTTTTAAAGTGAAATAAGTGAAACTTAAAGCATTCATTGTGAAAAAGACTGAGTACATAACAGTTTTTGAGGGTATCATACGTCAGGGCCGTATCCGAGGAGTTTTTAGAGGTTCAATCCCCGGTCCGTAATTTTGACATCAATTTTTGTATTGTTTTATTCCTTGAAAATTCTACAACTTACAAGAAGAAATCATTTTCGGTTATAACCTGAAGACTCTCAAAATGAGTTAAAAAAATATAAAAATTGATTTATGTCATTGATGATGAATGAGTTTTTAGAGTCAAATTTCAGAAAATTTTTCGGAGGAGAACCCCGGAACCCCCCTCCAAAACCCTGATACCCGTTAGCACTGTTTCCTCTTTGAAAACTCTGCTTTCTAGAAGTGGTCCCCTTCGGGTGTTTTCCAAAAAGTTTCAAATTAATGTAAAAAATCAAAAAAATTTCCGGGGGAGGACCCCTAGCCTTCCTAGCGATTCAGACGTCGATTTATAATTTACTTCCTTGAAAATTTGGAGGCTTAAAAGGAGCTGTTTTCTTTCAATGTAACCCAAAAGGTCTCAAAATATTGAGCTGAAGCACCAACTTTAGGGACAAATTTTCAAACTTGGGGTGACCCCAGAACTTCAGTGTTAGTTTTAAGTGATTAAAAGTTTTAACGTATAAATGTACTATAGTTAGGGGTACATTAGAATTAACGTTGAGGCACCCTCCCGCAATAACCCCCTCCTATTACTGCCGTGTCCCAGGTAGGGCTAAAACTTCAGTGGTGCCCCCCAGAAGAAAATCCTGGATCCGCCCCTGATACACACTAAGATTAATCCTCTTTTTAAGTAGAATACTATTACAAAATCATGTAATCCATTCTTTTAAAACTCATCAGGGCAGGCAATCCATTTGTTAGAATACCTAGTCCACAACATTATTAATTTTTAATAATGAGTAGAACAATATTTATTACCATACGTAAACAGTTAAAAAACATGTAAAAATGCGAGAGGATATAGAAATTACATTCAGTCAAAAAATAAACCAGAATTCAATTTCACCAGAAAAAAAAGTGGAAATAAATTATACCAACATATAAAAAAAGTTATAGCACACTCTCTTTTCAATGTGGCATATAATTGTAGTTTTAATTAAATATTTAGTAAACTTTTGTATTATTTAGGAGCAAGGTCAAAAAGTATTTACAAAAATACCTTTAAAAACTCTAAATTTAAATTGATCTTTTTTGTAGTGCTCCTTTAAATGTTTAACAGACTAAATTATTAGTTTAAATAAATGGGGAATAGAACGATTTTTCAAATTTAATTTATTTCAATAGAGCTTCTCGAAATCTGGTCATTAACTAATTTTTCAAAAATTAAAAACTGCAATGCGTGGTTTGGCGCATGACGTCACTTCTGTCATTAGCACGACACACTTGCACGAAAGCGTATTCGTCATTGGTTAAAATCCTTTCTTTTGAAAGTAATGATTGGTTGAAGATTCGGCGAAAGCAGAGGTGACGTCACGTAGGCCACACTCGATTCTCGGGCCCGATTGTAGGGCGTACTAGATTCTGCGATTCTAGAACTAATGATCAGAAAAATTTAAAAATTTGAAGAAATGCATTTTATAACCCAGTGATTTCCAATAGTCGAAATCTTGAATTTCCACTATTGTTGTATTCCCTATTATTAATTAAAGTAGTTTTGTTGCTACAAAGACCAAATATATATAATTCAAAGAACTCATTACTCATTACTCTGAAATAGCAAAAAAACATAAACATTTTGAAAATAAGATAATTTGATTATTCATTTAAAAATATTTAATGTCCAATATCAAGGAGCGAGACAGGTCTCCAATACACGCTTTCTTTCGAAAATTTACCCTACTCTATATCGGAATTTATAAATCTTAAACTCATTAAAAATGCTATAGTGATACTTTTAAAGGGGAAGGGGGAGCAGGCATTAATAAAAAGAGTTAAATAAATTAGCTATCGTAGTCAATGTATTAAGAGTGAGTACTGAGTAGTACCTACCTTTTTTATCTTCAGTTCTTCAAGATTCTTCAGTAATTCATCTCAAAAAAACTTTCGAGAAGTTTTTTGCGTAATTTATGAAGACAATTGTGGGAGAAAGTAAACAACTCTTTATACCTTAGCTGAGAGAACGACAGCCCATACCAAAACCGTTTGAAAAGATAAAACTCTAATTGGCGTAGTATTTCTGGTATTTGATAACTAGGTACATTGGCTTAGTTATTTTAACAAGCAATACTTTTAAAGTTCCAATTACAATTCTTGCTGTTGTGCAGCTTATTGATTGTTTGTTATGTTATATAAAACGAGTTTTCAAAAAAATAGTGATGGGCTGTAGTCAAAATAATCTTGTTGTCAATCTTATCTTCGAAAAATAAACACTAATACCAAGGCATAGAGATTAATACTCATTTAACCAGGGATGAGATGAGTTTTTAGCTTGCTCTATTTCAAGCATTCTGAAGTCAAACATCAAGAATTTTGATTAAGCTCTGGAGAATTGGAGGTGCCACCTTCCCCGAATTTTGTTCTAGCATGTCACCCTAGTAATGAATGCATAGCAAACATACACATTTAATTACATGATTGAAATTAAACGTATTGAACTCTAGAATAAAAGGGAGTTCATAAAACTAAAAAGATCTTTCGCGAAAATTGTGAAAATAATTAATTTACAATTTAAACGTCAACTTGGTAAAAACACTTAAATATTACCAAAACTATAATTCATTTTGTACAAACACATTTTTAAGGGTGATTTGTATGCTTATTATAAAAAGTTTAACTCTTAAGGAGAAGTGATTTTTCTCTTTCATTATTATTCTTAATATAATATGAAGGTTCAATTAGAAGTTAAATATCTTCCTTACTGTTTGGTTCTTTTGAAAAACCTTGAGATAAGCTGCGAGATAAATACTTCTAGCAGCTGTCATTGCACTTACCAATTAGGACTCCGGAAAGGGCCTGACTTACGAGACTTCAGACGTTGTCAACACCATGAGAAACGATGACATCCTTCTGAGAACCACAAGAATACTTTTGCTTGAACCAGTGGTTGTTTTTGTACTTATTTAACAAAAACAAAATCTTTACCATTGGATTGATTAACCTATGCTTCTATACATGAATTTGCATCTTATTAAAAGAAATTAATCATAATTAGAAATTATCTCATAAAGAATGTTCAAGTCCAACCAATGAATGTCTCAATGTCCAACCAATGAACCCAATGAATATCCAAAAATTTTGGACATTCATTTTAAGGTAGGATTTTAATCTTGACGAACGTAAAATAATTAAGTTTCAAGTACCAAAAGGGGGTCTGGGGGTCCTCCCCTAGAAGAATTTCGAAAATTTGAACCTAAATAACATAATTTTAACTTATTTTGGTATACCTAGTCCTAATTTCCGGGGGGGCAGGGCCCCCTCGACCCCCTGCATACACCCCTGCATGGATAGAATGCTTTGTTAACCAATTATATTTTATCATTGGGTGCAATGTAAATCTTTATTTTAAATTATTGAATTAAAGCTAACTTTACAATTATTTGTTTCTGATTGAAAATAAGGAAAACCGCCAGTTAAAGAAGTTGCAGCTTTTCCCCTCAATATTGAAACTAATTAAAGATAGAAAAAGGGCCTGAAGGATTCATGCATATGTAATTTTTTCATACGAAAAAGTTACTTATTCTTTTACAATCGAGAGCTGTTTTGAGTTTTGAGAGGCTTCTAAACCCATGCGTTAGATGTGTATATCGAAATTTATTTCGGGAGGGGCCTAAAATTATTCCTTATCCCCTCCCATGTATATTTAATGGGATCAATGTAGCTTTTTATAAATTTTTATGGCAGAATTTGCATCTTAAAGAACTTAATATAATAAAAGTGAGTAATCAAGTTCTAAATACTAAAGGGGGAAGATTTTTGGAAATTTTACTCTGAAATCTTAAAACAGGGTTTAAACTTGGTTTTGGAACATATATTCGGAATTTTGGGCATAAATTTTTAGGTACAAGTACAAAAGGGGGAAAAACTTTTTGGAAATTTGACCCTAAAAATCAGGGTTTTAACTTGTTTTGGTAATCTATAAAAAGACCAGAAAAAAAAGACAAAAACCAAATCCAGAAAAAAACTATAAACAACCGAGTTCACTTCTTCGGAGGCTCCACACCAAATCCACTTAAATTTCAGGGTGATTTTAGAGCTCTAAAAAATTTGGGTAGGAAGGAGAAAGATAATAGAGCAAGAGCCCGTGAACCCCAGACCTTCGTTATTTTGTAAAAGCTGAAAACTTGTCAGCGCATGCTTCCAACTCAGGTAAGAACGATGGACCATTATGTAGTTTGGGTTACCCTGGCTTTGGCAGGTAAACGGTACTAAAGGTGTGTAAAATACCGATCTAATTTCGTCAAATTGTAAAGTGTAATTTTTTGGTATTACCTTCAGAATATTATAAAAAATCACGTTATTCATTGCCAGACACTTACCATCGTGGCAACCCCTTGCCAGACACCCCTAATGTTCATGAAATTATAATTCTACTTACGTTATATTGTAAAAGCTGATTTTTATATATAATACTTGGGTAATAGTTAGATAATGTTTCCTCATTAGCCAGACATTTTTGATAGTTCCAACCCCTTGCCAGACAAGCATGTAGGGTAGCTGTAGGAGCGAGCGCGAGACAGTATTATTAGGCGGGGGAAAATACGGTTTGACCTCAAACAAATTCCAACAAAAGGTTTTTCAACGGTTTTGGACTCTACTAGGTGTCCTTATTGACCAGAAAAAAGTTTACCACAATCTGACAACCGGAAGTTGGTTTTTTTTTAAATTTTAAAAAAAATTTAAAATCCATAAAAAAGCAATAAATAGGGCGAAAAAAAACTTTTTTCGGTGTTAAATTATATATTCGATTGTAGTTGACATTTCTAAGCGAAGAGATTTATAAAAATTTCATTTATAAGAATCTGGCAACCATTAAAGTGTATTTTCCAAGATGGCGGCCTACGTTTTCATTAAATGACAGTTAAATCGGTTTTCTCGAGTAAATTCCATTAATTTCGATGAAATGCGATATTTATTAACTCAATAACTTTAGATAATGCTCTAAATTTGGTCTATCCGATTGAAATAATAAAAAACAAGCAAAAATACGCGCATATCTGCGGAGGTTCCGAGTCCCGATTTCACTGGGTATAGTCACTTTAAAAGTTCATTACAGCTTGGAAAAAATTCCAACAAGCATTTTCTCAACGGTTTCAGACAGTACTAAGTGTATTTATTGTCTTTACAAAAGTCTACCCGAATCTGACAACCGGAAATTGGTTATTTTCAAGATGGCCGCCGATGCTTAACCCGGGAAGGACTAGCGGGACCGTATGGTACCGGCAAACAGCACTGCGAAAAAACTGATTTTTTCTACCAAAATACTTTTATTTTTCATTCTGACGGTAGATGTCACTACTACATGGACCAAATTTTAGTAAACAGCAATTTAATAACTCATTATTTAAATAAATTCTTGCTTAATGGCTTAATGAAAAACGTGTTTTTTAAGACAGGCAAAAAAAGGCTTGTCTGAAAATGTAAGTGCAATTTATTCATACCTAAAATTAGTGAATGGATTAAATAATCATGAATTATTATTTATAATTGTATTATGCAATAATAGCCCAAATTTGGAAAAGATTGAATAATTTTAAGGTAGAAAATTTTGGTATAGAAATCTTGCGGTACCATATGGTACCGCTAGGCTTTTACGCTACCAAATAGTTCTAATATTTTAAAGTAGTGTATTTTTTATTTCAAACGTTTTATATGCTGTGAAATTAATTTATTTTTAAGGTAAAACCTATATAATAATTTTTTATGCTAAAAACTTATTTAATTTATAGAGTATTTCCCATAATTTTAATTTTTAAGGCCAATAATTCTAAATTTAATAAGAAAAATTTCATATTATAAGTGATTGATTGGAATATCCATCTATACAATGGAAGTATTTCATGCAAATCATCAATATTACGTTCATAGTCTTCAACTAAACTATAGAAAATGAATTATGAAATTTTTAAAGCCTATAACTTATGTTTTTTAACAAAATTCCTAATTTTAACACTCATTATGAGGGGAAAATTGGAAAAACTATCAATTCCGTATCAAATCAGCTTACCTCGCAGTATAGAAAGTTTGTTTATCACCTTTGGACTAGTGTGTACAAAATTTATTTCTAGAAATAAATTTGATAATAGGATTTTAAGAGCAAAATATAACTACTAATTGGTATAATGAGAGTAATATCAACTATTTAATAATTAATTTTTCAATCATCATTGACTAAATTGAAATTTTTCTTGTTGTTTTAGTTTAAAATGGTAAATAAAGTGATAAAAGTGTGATAAATTTATTATTTTGACTTTGAAATCTCAAACTGATAAGAATATGTATGGTGCACAAAATGGTAGTGTAAGAGCCTAGCGGTACCATATGGTACCACCCTATTCTGACTAAAATAATAAAATTTTTTTTGAAAAAATGGTTTTAGGCTACTTCAAGACATGTCATAAGCATACAGTAAAGAGGAAAATTTAATTTGAGAAAAAAAATTAATTCAGTCTTTCCCGGGTTAAAGAATAGAGATATTCGTAAAAAAGCCCTAATTTAAGTGTTATAAATTTTTTATGGGTTCTAAAATTAAATATTAGGTTCTTAACTTTAGGTAAAACATTCTAAAATTATCAAGTTTTTATTTCATTCATGTCAGAAGGTATTTTTTTCTCTAAACATTCAATTTTCTAGGCTTTTCTAGTTTTTTAAGCATCAGCTGCCTTCTTGAAAAAAACCCACTTTCGGTTGTCAGATTCGGGTAGACTTTTGTAACGACAATAAATACACTTAGTACTGTCTAAAACCGTTGAGAAAATGCTTGTTGGAATTGTTTCTTTAATTTAATGAACCTTTAAAATTATCTAGTATGCGCCGGCAATTTCGAAAATTACTTACTCCGACATCTAGGAAATAAGCCCTATTCTGGTTAAAAGATTTTATAAAAGCAATTTATATTTACCACTACGATCAGAGAACTTAACTATAACCTGATATTTGATTTTAGAGTTCATAAAAAAATTTTATAGCACTTAAAATGGAATTTTTTCCCGAATATCTCTTTCTTTGAAGCATCGGCAGCCATCTTGAAAAAAACCCACTTCTGGTTGTCAGATTCTGGTAGACTTTCATAACTAGAATATATACACTTAGTACTGTCTAAAACCGTTGAGAAAATGCTTTTTGGAATTTTTTCTTTAATTTGATGAACCTTTAAAAAGCGCCGTCAATTTAGAAAATAACGTACGCCGCCATCTTGGAAATAAGCCCTGTTCTGGTTTCTAGCTTTTGTAAAGGAAATTTATATTTATAAGTATGATAAGAAAACTTGACTTGTTCCTAATATTTGTTTTTTGAACCCATAAAAATTTTCATAGCTGTTAAATTAGGGTTCTTTCCCGAATATCTCTTTATTTGAAGCATCGGCGGCCATCTTGAAAAAAACCCACTTCCGGTTGTCAGATTCTGGTAAACTTTCTACATGGCAATAAATACACTTAGTACTGTCTAAAACCGTTGAGAAAATGCTTGTTGGAATTTTTTTCAAGCTGCAATGAACTTTTAAAGTGACTATACCCAGTGAAATCGGGACTCGGAACCTCCGCAGATATGCGCGTATTTTTGCTTGTTTTTTTATTATTTCAATCGGATAGACCAAATTTACAGCATTATCTGAAGTTATTGAATTAGTTAACATCGCATTTCATCGAAATTAATGGAATTTACTCGAGAAAACCAATTTAACTGTTATTTAATGAAAACGTTAGGCCGCCATCTTGGAAAATGCACTTTAATGGTTGCCAGATTCTTATAAATGAAATTTTTATAAATTTCTTCGCTTAGAAATGTCAACTACCATCGAATATATAATTTAACACCGAAAAAAGTTTTTGTTTCGCCCTATTTATTGCTTTTTTATGGATTTTAAAATTTTTTAAAAAATTTAAAAAAAAAAACAACTTCCGGTTGTCAGATTGTGGTAAACTTTTTTTGGTCAATAAGGACACCTAGTAGAGTCCAAAACCGTTGAAAAACCTTTTGTTGGAATTTGTTTGAGGTCAAACCGTATTTTCCCCCGCCTAATATACTGTCTCGCGCTCGCTCCTACAGCTACCCTACATGCTTGTCTGGCAAGGGGTTGGAACTATCAAAAATGTCTGGCTAATGAGGAAACATTATCTAACTATTACCCAAGTATTATATATAAAAATCAGCTTTTACAATATAACGTAAGTAGAATTATAATTTCATGAACATTAGGGGTGTCTGGCAAGGGGTTGCCACGATGGTAAGTGTCTGGCAATGAATGACGTGATTTTTTATAATATTCTGAAGGTAATACCAAAAAATCACACTTTACAATTTGACGAAATTAGATCGGTATTTTACACACCTTTAGTACCGTTTACCTGCGCCGACTCCATAGGGTTTGAGGGGGCTTGAGCCCCCCCAATGTTGAAAGTAGGGGGGGCCAGGCCCCCCCAATATTTTCAATTCGCTCCTAATATTTTTAATTCGAGCATCCTCTCTGATTTTCTTCTGAAACGACGACCTCAAGCATTCTTTGCTCAAGCCTCGACCAGGAGGTTCAATTATTCATCCCACTTATCACTTGACTGCTAAAGTGTCCGGTGCTCTTCCGATTTCCAGGAAGCCATCTCCAGGAGGGAGTGGGCCTTCTTTTGTTTCTTATCAGAAGTTCCTCCGACCAGGGTTCGATTGCGGAAGTGGGAGGAGGGTGATGCATTAAAACGTCAAAAAACGACCCCTTGTCGGTAAAATGAAAGCAAACGTTTGTAAAGTATTGCAGTCTCATATCGTTTTGTGAACCCTTAATTGTTCCTTTTTTCGTTATTGGCGTCCTATTCGACACCACACCCCACGTGACTGAGAAGGGAATGACAAATTTGCATTTTTGTAGAGGTCAGCTAGTTGAACTTTAGTTGTGGTGCTATTGAACGTCGCTGTTTCTCCTATCATAGTGCACTATTGCTGAATTGCATTAATAGTTTTTAAGTTTCCCAAAAAGGTAAGAATGATTTATACCTTTTCATTTGAAAAAGTGAAGGGAGCAAATATATACCGTTGATTTTGAAAGTACTATAAGTCCACGTTTTATTGTTTCGAGATATGTATTTAATGTTTTCCGTTTAATTAAATTAAAAAATATTGCTCTATTTTTTATTGAATTATTTTATGTAGTTCTAGAATATGCTTATATAAGAATGAAAATATGTTATAGCGGTTGCGAGAGATAATAGGCTTGCAAGAATAAAAATAGCATAAAATTAGGGTTAAAAAAAGACAATATGACTTGTGCCTTTTTCAAAATGAACAAAATAAGCTCTTCCTTTTGAAATTCGGGGATGTCCACTGCTAATAAGTTCGTGTATGATTATTTTCAAAACTCACATACTTTGATATTATTGCTTGCTTTGTATTAAACGTATTATTTCACGTACATTTTTAAACTGACAGATTATTATTTCTATTTATATCTTTTGTTGTGAATCTTATAAGATAAAAAATAAATAAATAAATTTAAAAGTTTCTTTTAATTAAGATTTTAAGTCTTTCAAAATATTGATTAAAAATTGAAAGAGTTGAATAAAATTAATCCATCTTATCTTTATGATTTTTGTAGTGTACGTTTGCTTTCTTTGCTTGTATTATATGACTTTATTTAGCTTTTTTTCTTTAAGTTAAAAGAAATTTCTGTCTTATTTTTTTTCTAGGTATTATAATTTAAAATGTTTAAGTTTCCTTTATAGAAATAAGTACTAAATATAATAGAAATCGGACACACAGAGCGGTTTTTTTATGTAATTGGTGTTCATTTGGATTAAACGTGTATGTATTTAAAAATTGACAAGGCACATTTAATTTATATCTTCACAGCTTAATACAGTATTATTTTAGATCACAGTAATATCAGATCCAATTAAGGTCTTTGGACTTATACTGCTAATAAAATTAGCGATATTTATTCGCATGACATGTGACTTTTAAGCTCTCCCATTTTACATTTCGGTTCAAAAGGGTTTTAAGTGCTTTTTTAATTAAAAATACTTTTTACCTTCAAACGTACTAAGATTTTATGTAAAAAATACTATTCAAAAAAGTTACACTATTTTCTCCCCTCCTTTTTAAAATTTCATTTTTGTACATTGTTGTCAAGGCAAAATGTTGTTTTTGGCAAATGGATTTTTTTATTGGCTTCTTTCGGTTTGATATTTTTTGTGGTTTTCAAAACTCTTCACCCTTAAAGGTTTTTCAAAGAAAGTTTGTAACTTAAAGGGGGAAATCCGGAATTTTTATTTTCGATTTTAAAGAAATGGCCGAAAATAAAAAGTAGAATTCTTACATCGTTTAAACGGATTGAATTTTAAATTTCAAAGGAAAATAGTAGAATTTTGACATTTTAGTAATCTTAAGTGTTGGCTGTTTTAATTTGTGCCACAACGCGTCGTTGGGGCGTTTATGCTCTCTTCTCAATAAACGGAAATACGGTCTATAACTGACATAATAAGAGCACGATATATCTGATTTTTGTAGGGAAAATTAATAGTCTCTGTATCAGAGGTGAGAAAATTATCCGATAAAAAAGAAATCTTTGATAAAAGTTGAACCGGATGCCATTTATTATATGAGTTCATTTTCTAATATTTTTCTCAAAAAGCAATAGTGAATTGGGTAAAAAGAATAATGATTTTTATGATAGACATTAATTTTCCTTGAAAATTAATATTTTTAATTGAAAATTAATACATAAATTTCGTCAATTTTACTTTTGCTCTGAAAAACTGTGAAATAAGAAAGGCAACTAGCTATCTTTATTTTTTTATTAGCATTCGTAATTTAACAAATGGAAAGAAAAACTTATTTTATTCTTAAATATCTCAATTTATATCTAATTTTTAGTTAAATTGAAACTACCCAATTTTTCCCATTAATCATTTTCATCGGAAAATTTTTATTCAGGCGCCAGTTCTAAATGAACAGACTATAGTAGATTGGATTTTGTCGGTTTTTTTTCAATAAATCCCTGTTTTTTTTCAAAATTTAGGGGGATTTTTTTTAAACTAAAAAGGTTTTTTTTCAGTATTTAAGTAAATTTATTCTAAAAGTAAGAGGGTTTTTCTAAATTTTAGTAAGGTTTTCAAATTAAATATTTTCATTTTAAACAAATGTGAGTTTAAGAGGTTTTTAGATAAAAAGAAGTGTTTTTAAAATTTTATGTTTTTTTTTCATATTTAACTGAACCTTTTCCAAGGTGTAATTTTATGTATCAAATCTATCAAACATTAAAGAGTTAAGACGATTTCTGAAATATTTTGAGGTTGTAATTTCATGTGTCAAATCTGTCGAATACTTAAAAAAGTCAAGAGGATCTCTTCAAAGCTCCATAAAATATATATATTGGCCCCCCCAATATTTTATAAAAGTCGGCGCCTATGAAAGCCAGGGTAACCCAAACTTCATAATGGTCCATCGTTCTTACCTGAGTTGGGAGCATGCGCTGACAAGTTTTCAGCTTTTACAAAATAACGAATGTCTGGGGTTCACGGGCTCTTAGACTATAAGTTCTTAACAAGAAAAACCTTGCAGAAAGTTATTTATATAACATTTCAGAGCAACGCTTATTAGAAATTGTCAAAAAATGTATTTATTTCAAATTTTTTCGCCGAGCACATAGAAAAAAATACTTGTCGGGTTTGAGAACCGCTGGTTTAGAACAACAATCAATTCTTTAAATTTTCTTTCCATTTTATTCGTGTGAAAATTCAACCAAATAAGTTTTTTCAGTACAATATATGAATTGAATTCTACTATTAATAAAGACCTCAAAAAGAATTGATTCTCAGTTTCAATTACATTGTTTTACAGTTTTACACTTAAATATTGTGCTGGTAGATGGGGTGCATTTATAAAATTCAAATGCACCTTCTAGTAGTTCCTTTTCTTGGATTTTAATGCATTGTTAGAATTTAAATGTAGTAGGCAAGTAATGTGAGGTATAACTCATATTGAGAGGCAATGCTAGGAAAAGTTTAAAACTGTGATATACGACAACAAAGAATCAGCCAGGTCCCTCAAACCTGAACCAGCCAGTAGATCTGTTTTCACGGTTTGAAGCTCTGCTTGTTTTCCTTGCAAAAAATCCCCATCGAGGGAGCGTTCCACCGAGACAAGTGACTGACAAACAAGCACGGCCCCCACTGAGCAGGGTGTGCCGCAGACATTCTCTTTTTTCCTCTCCTCCCCAGACAAGAAAATGATTTGGAGGACACGGTGGATCACGTAAAACAACTCCGGTTATGTGCTTTTCAGTCATGATTGGCAGCCGTTGTCAAGTAGCCCGCCCACCGTATCACGGGCTCATTATTCAGACAGGTGAGGCAGAGGGAACCGGAGGATGATTTTTCAAAAGAAATGAAATTTATTTAATTACTCGGGGATGATACCCGGAGTTGCTTGGGGAAAAACGCAGTTCCTATCCTCGTTTGGGAGCAACGCGTATTTCGCTTCCAGCGAGAAAAGGAAAAATATGTTAGTTGAATTAGCAAGCTTTATGGACAAACAAAAACGTTTTTCTCTCTTCTGGGTTATTAATAATATGTAGTTTTTGAGTTATGCGAGTAGGTTGGGTTAAATGTGTCTGGATGTTGTTTGTAGGTTCTTAACGTGCTCAAAAGTAATGCTGATGATACTGATACTATTTTTATTGATGCACTGCGAGTTTTAAAAAGTAGGAAACACCCAAACAGTTTCTTTAAATCAGAAGGAGTTCCAAACATGAAATAAAAATTTAATACGGGTGCTATTTGTCCATATAACTACTTTTTAATCCATCTAAATTTATAACTAAATTCAAAATTCAATATGTAGTTACTTTATTTTATACTTCTATAAAAAAAGTTTTCATAAGCTGTACAATAGGGTGGGCCGAAAAAACACTTTAATTTTTATTCATTTTCTAATAGTACGGAATGGGTCCAATAAGGACGGTGTAAAATATATTTTTGATTGGATAATATCTTAGGCTCATCGCACTTAAAGTTTGAAAAAAATGGATGACTTTTTTATAAAACAACTAAAAAACCAAAGATTAAACTCTCAAATAATGTTCATGATTTTTTATGAGGAACTAATATAGTTATCGACACAATGTTTCAGGTTCCATTCTTCTATCACCCTTGTTTCGTTAGATATAATTTTTAAATGTTCAAAGAAATATTGTAAAGTTGTTTTTCCTGCATTTTTAAACAGCTAATAACTCTAGAACTATACAACTTAAAAACCTCAAAATCAGTCTCATTTTGTTCGTAAACTTTTTGTCTTTGATTTTATATACATCATGACCATCATTTTCAAAATTTTAAAAAAATTTTAATAAAAATTTTTTTTGAAAAAAGCCTTTTAACTCTTAAAATGAACATGACTACCAAATTTCAAGTTGAAAATAAAATTTAATCATGTATAAAAAAATAAAAATAATCGCGAAATTTAGGCAAGTCCCTAAACTCTATCCCTAAAATTATACAACAAGGGCGATTCACTCATGGAAAATTCATAAACTCGATTGAGAGTGTTCATATGACTTAAAACATGTAAAAAATGTTACATAAATTTCAGAAAATACGACAATTAACAGATTCGGTACAAAATCTTACAGTGCTATTTCCCAACTTTAAGTTAATTCAATTTGCATGCATTTCTCCTGAAAATTCGTATTATTATTAGAAATTATAGAAATTATGTTTATTTATGTTTATGTTTATTTATAAATTATTATAGAAATTATGTTTATATCTATAATTGTTTTTACTTTTAACAAGTCAAATCAAAGTAAATTAAAAGTTTTAGAGCATAAAAAATTGGATACAAACACATTTCTTAGGAATATTCAGGTAAAGTTCATGCACATTGAATTAACTTAAAATTGAAAATTAGCTGTATAAGGTTTTGTACCGAATCTGTTAATTGTCGTATTTGCAGAAATTTATTTGACATTTTTAAAATTTTTTAAGTCATATGAACACCCTCAAGCGAGTTTATGAATTTTGCATGAGTGAATCGCTCTTGCTGTATAATTTTGGGGATTGTTTAGTAGGGGACTTGCCTAAATTTCGAATTTTTTAATTTTTTTTAACAGATGATTAAATTTTATCTTCAACTTGAAATTTGGTAGTAATGTTCATTTTAAGAGTTATAGGATTTTAATATTTTTTTAAATAAAAATTTTTATTTAATTTTTTCCCTTTTTAAATTTTGATAAAAATTTTTGAAAATGATGTTCATGATGCACACCAAATGAAAAATGTTTTGCGCATGATTTCTTTCAAGGGATAAATTACAATTCGATGATTTAAAAATACTATTAAAATCACTTTAACTTTGAAGGACACGATGTGTTTATCTTATTTTATATATTATAAAAAAAAGTTTTTATTGTAAAAAATTGTTTTTATTATTGCAAAAGAAAATTTTGGTTTTTGTGTGTTTAACAAATTTAGTATTTTTCAAAATGGCGGAAACCGTTTGTTTATGATGCTACGGGCAATTTGATAAATCTGGGCAAGAGAATACTACACTAGTGGAAATTTAAGATTTCGACTATTGGAAATCATTGATGGGGAATACGCCTTTCTTCAAATTTTTAGATTTTTTTTATCAGTCGTTTTTAAAAAATTAATTTTAAAAATTACGATCACTAGAATTGGAGGTGTGGCTTACGTGACGTCACTTTTGCTTTCTCCCAAATCTTCAACCAATCAATACTTTCAAATGAGGATTTAGTGAACCATTGCCGAAAGGATTTAACCATTGCTCATGCGCCGAAGGCAGAAGTAACTTCATGCGCCAAACCCCGCTCATTTTGCGAACCCTTCGGTGCAATGTACTTTTTAATTTTTTTAAAAATATTACTACTTACTAGTTAGATTTTGAAAAAAAAAATTAAAAATATTTTTTAAAGAAGCTCTATCTAAATAAATTAAATTTTAAAAATTATTGTATTCCCCATTTATCACATTGCCCGCCTTTTTTCGGACATTTCTAACAATGCTCAGTTTATCACTTTGGTCGAAACATATACTTTGGTGTTGAAAATTAATAGAAATTTGACATTTTATTGATTTTTTGAGGGACTATAACATGTAGTGAAACAGCTATTTGTTTATAAGAAATGTTTTCAAGTTATGCTTTAGTCATATTATTATTATTGTTATTTTTATTATTATTATTGTTATTTTTTTATTATTATCTCACTTCATTTCCCCATATCATCTCTCTCTTTTTTCCCTCTCAACTGGTATCACAGCAAATGCAACGTAGTCACGTCTGTCATTAGCAAAGAAACACAGTAATATTTTAAATTGAATTTAATTTTACATGTTTAACTCAAATATTGTAACATTTTAAAAAGATCAATAAATTAATTAATTTTAACTTTTACCATTCATATTTTTAAAAAATCCAGTGTCCCAATTTAAATTAAAAAAAGAAAGGATTAACCGTTAACAATTAAGCTCAACAATCTAAAGGGACATTTGCCCATTCCTAGCTTCTTTGACCATGAGCAAATGTTTGAGGTAACCACAGGATCCGTTTACCATTAATGTGACCTCCTGTCTCTTTATTAGATACCTAAATTTTTTCCCACTTGGCCTATACTGGTCTTCATCCGAACCTCAGTCTTGCACTACCCAGCCCAATACACTGGAAAGGAACAAAACCACGAATCGTGCTAATGCGCAAGAACAACAAAGACACAGATGATGGATTATGCTGGCCCGCGGCGCTCAAGACGAACCATTTGTCCTGAACATGCAACTTTGTCTTTATTCACTATCAATTTGCTTTTGAAGCATGTAGGCATAACCTTTGCTCCGATCCAAAATTGGTTTTAAATTGCTATGCTCGGGTCCACATTAATTATTCCCTTTTTCTTGCTGGCTTTTCTTAATTGCTAATAAGAATGCAGGCCTCGTCTGCTGGAGGATCATTGCAAGGAAGGCGGGGCCCGCCTTTCAGCGCGGCTCCTTAGAGGGGAGGGGAGAGTCCCTAATTGCATTTGCACGCGTCAGCCCTGCGGTTTTGGTACTGCTGGATGATCTCTTCCAAAGGCACAGGAAGAAACATAGGAGAGAAGTATTGGGACAGGGCCGTAACCATACTTTTGTTTTGGGGAGGTGTTGACTCAACATTATTTCGAAGGAATTGAGTACTTTTATTCGAGTCTGGTTCAAAACCACGACAATCAATAGCCCTACGGCTCATATTCCCGACCATGTTTGCCCAATGACCAATTTGTCCTAGGTATCATATTTTAGGTTCGGGTGGTTGTATGAAGCTGCGTCCCAGGATCCCCGGGTTTAAAACCAAAAGGGGGCTATATCCCCAAAAATCGATGTTCTATATCGTTAAAAAAAAGTGGCTTGTCATTTCAGGTAGGAGATCCCATAGGAATAGCATTGGCGGTAAGATCAAAGGTAGATCAAAGATACTTGCCGCTAATGATATTCCCATGGAATCCCCTACCTGAAATGACAAGCCCCTTTTTAATGATAGGACCTTAATTTATAGGGCTATAGCCCCATTTTGCAACTAAACCCGGAGATCATGGGACGTAGCTTTCAGCTTCATACAGCACACCAAACTTAAAATATTAAACCTCCTCATATTTTAAACATGTAGGTAATAGAATTTTGCAACAATGTAATAGGACAAATGAGCTGTCGGGCAACAACATCGGTTAATTTTAATTGTTGAGGGAGTATTGGGCAAATGACGGATCCCCTTTCATACGTTGAGTATTAGATTACTCACAGGTAGAATTTGAATCTTGGAGCGCTTAATATTGGGTTGTCCCATAAGTTCTGTTACTTTTTACAAAATTTTGTGTTTGAAAATTTTTTTTGAAAAAATGGCAACAGGTGGAGATTTCAAACAAACGGGATTTTGATATATGTATATTTATGAATAAAATGTGTGATTTTGGTAGTTCTCGTGATATTATTTCTTTTCAAAATGGTGGTTTGAAAAAAAGACCGCAAACGACTATTTTCACTCAATTTTTTTCTTTTGTTTAAAAATCTAGGAAGAATGCCTAATTCATTGCTAAAAAAAAGTTTTACTGAAAGTTAGAAATGTTTAGTTCAATATGTCATAGTTTCAAGATAATTCGATAAGTTTAACTTGGGAAATTTTGGTCTCAAACATAACATCTTTTGCAAAAAGCTTACGTCAGTAATGTTAGTCATTTCAAAGAAATTTTTACGAAAGAAGCATCAAAATCAGTAAAAAAGCTTAGGAAAGAACCAAGTATTCAAAATATGCAGTATATTAAATTATATCTGAACTTAAGTTCAGAAAGTAGTGCGCACAATGCAAGCGCACAAAGTTTTAGCTTATCAGAATTACACTCGCAAAAATACAGTAGAACCCCGATTATCCGCGAGCGGATGATCCGCGGTGCGGATTATCCGCGAGTGCCACGAAACAAATTTTTTAATTAAGAACCTTAAATTTTGGAAGAATTATACAACTTTGGATAGCATTTAAGATATTGCTTCGTAAAGGCATACCTGAATACTTTTTGGTAACAGTCGAGTATATTGTTTTTTGTTTACTGTTCTTTTTTTAGTGATTTAGATGTAGTAGAACAAAGTTTTCTGCTGTACTGTACATATTTTAAAAAATTTAATGTCATGTTTTTTGTACAATAAAACATGCTAGTTTTAATGCGGAAATTTTTTTTCTTGTTTTCACCTCATTTTTAGTCTTTTTTCTGGTTATCCGCGATTTTCGTTATCCGCGGTACCCTTGCCACCCAATTCCGCGGATAATCGGGGCTCTACTGTATTATGAAAAGATGCTTTCTATGTTTAAACCGTTGAAACAAGCATTATGGTTCAAAAAACATCTGCCTTTAATTTGTTTCATAACAGCTGCTTAGAAAAACAATAGGTGTGGTTTAAAAAACACGTGAAATTGCCAATATTTGAAGTTTTAAAGTCAAAATTTCCTACCTTAAACTTATCGAATCACCTTGAAACTATGACATCTTAATCTTAACATTTCGAATATACAGTAAAACTTTTTTTAGCCATGAATTATGCGTTCTTCCTAGTTTTTTAAGCAAAAGAAAAAAATTACGCAAAAATCGTCGTTTTTTATCTTTTTTTCAAACCGCCATTTTGAAAAGAAATAATATCACGAGAACTACCAAAATCACACATTATGTTTATAAATATGCATATATCAAAATCCCCTTTGTTTGAAATCTCCACCTATTACCAGTTTTTCATAAAAAATTTTCAAAGACAAAACTTCGTAAAAAGTAACAGAACTTATGGGACAACCCAATATGTCAAAATTTTATATACAATGTGAGCCCCAAGTAAAAAGAGTGAGTCTGGAAGTCTACCCCCAGAAAAACTTTGGAAATTTAACCCTGCTGTAGTGATAAAAACCATCACAGGTAACTTACTGGTTTTTTCTGAGGATAATGCTGATTTCAACAAGTTTATCTTTATCTTACTAGGAGTGATACAGCAATTATTACAAAAATTTCACTCTAAAAGTAATATAATACTTTTACAGTGAAAATGGAACTTTTAAGATATTTTAATGATTGAAGTAAGCATTAATTTACATTATCATAGTGGATAATGTTAATTAAATTCGATTCTATTCAATTAATAGATCAGGGATCCTCTGATAAATCCCCGTAGGCTACATCCCGCCTTCAGAGGCTTTCAATTCGGGCCGCGGACTCATTCAATATTGTTCTACTTATTTCTATTAATATGAAGAAAATTTGATCTCGAAAAGCATCATGAAAATGAGCCACGCCCTTTTATTAATTCTTAAACCTCCCCTCTAATTTAATTTTTCTTGTTGCTTTAAAGTTGGTTTTGGAGATTCAAAAGGTAGCAATTAATAGAAGTGGGTTTTTTATTATATAAATATTAGTATATAGTAGTTATATAGATTTAATTATAATACCGTGACATTTGACATTTTAAAACAATAGTTTGAAAAATTATTACATTATTATAATTCTTTTCTTTTATTGAATCGATCTAATGAAATATAACTTTTTTTTAAATATTTAATTTTAAATGCATATTTTGCGTATGCGTAAAAAAGTTTTTTAACAATTTCTGATAAGCGTAAAAAATATAAAACTTGTATTTTGAAAAGTAAGTAATAATGTCAAAGATAAAATAAAATTTTTTAATATTGGATGAAATAATTTTAATGGAATTTTAAATAAAATGTTTTTAGAAAAACGCATCTAATTATTTTTAATCACAGTATAATACTATAGCAGTATTATATCTCCACTATATTTATTTTATTATTTCAATTGTAATGGTTCAAGAGTATTTGGATACTTAAGACATGCTGAGTAAAAATTTAGAAACATTAAAGCATAGTTTGACCGTTCAATTAAACTGCTGTTTACAGTTCACGAAATTTATAATCTATCTAGTTTTATGTTAGGGGAGAGTGTTGTACCTACGGACGGTTGTACCTTCAGCCACCTCATTTTAAAATTAGGGAAAAAATGTAAATTTGAATTTGTGGTCGATTTTGAATGTAAACAGATGCTATCTACACTAGCGGAAATAAAAATCCCAACACCAAGAAGGAAAGGAGATATCAAAGTCAAATTTGTTTCTATGATTGCACATAGTATCAATATGAATTGATTAAAAAATCTGCCTTCCTGGATGTTAAGGGGCCGAGAAAACCAGGGAGGAGTGTTGTCTCCATAAGTGTCCATTACCACCGCCACACGTCATGGTATTGAGTGACAGGGGCTCTAAATTACTTTTGAGGGATTGGAGGACCATGTTGCCTCCTCAAGTAGTCCAAATTCATATGGTGCACCAGCGGACGTTGCATACCGGGCTAGGTGATTTCTCCTCACTGACCGGACTTGTTTTGTGGGTGTTGGTTATAGAGAACGGGAAAGACGGGGTAAAAATGCAACCTAGGGGGTTATGAAGAAAGCTTGGGCATTGCATACAACATGTGGTTGCGCATGTTTCTCTTGAAATTTGTCCCCAGGACAGGTCTGAAGGTAAGGACGGTCTACCGGCTGCAAAACCTCAATGACGCAGCTTTGGTTGGAAAAAAGTACCGGTGAATCATACTCAGGAGTTGCAGAAATGGAATCCAATGCATCCCCACTCCGTTATCCTGCAGCAACACTCCGTGGAACGATTAGAAAATCATCAGCAGAGTTCGCTCTCTCCATTGTGTCTTCAAACTCATACCCAACCGTCGTGGTGCTCCAAACAGAAGCAGGATTCTCTCATAAACACAATGTCATGAAATTGAGATTTTCATTTCCTTATTTCATGCACTATTGGAAACAGAAAGGCCCATTTTCAGCCCCTTGTTTATAGACAAAGATGTAAGAAGCTATGCAGACCAAACGGACAATCCACAGTACTGCAAACGACATCCATCCCACTTCCGCTTGTCCTCAGTATGATCTACCGGTACTTTGGCCAACCAGAGCTGCTTCATTGAGGTTTTTTAGCCGGTTGTCCATCCTTATCTTCAGACCGGTCCTGGGGACAAATTTCAAGAGAAAAATGCACTAACACATGTTTTATGCAATGTCCAAGCTTTCTTCTTAACCCCCTATGTTGCATTTTTACTCTGGCCTATCTGTTCGTAAGAACCAACGCTCACAAACATGTCCGGAGAAAGAGGAGAAATCACCTAGCCCGGTATGCAACGTCCGCTGGTGCACCATATGAATTTGGACTTCCTGAGGAGGCAACATGGTCCTCCAATCCCTCAAAAGTCATTTAGAGCCCCTGTCACTCAATACCATGACGTGTGACGGCGGTAATGGACACCTAGGGAGACAACACTTTTCCCTGTTTTTCTCGGCCCCCTAATATACAGGAAGGCTGATTTTTTAAGCAATTCTTATTTATACTATGTGCAATCATAGAAATAAATTTGACTTTGATATCTCCTTTCCTTCTTAGTGTTGGGATTTTTATTTCCGCTAGTGTAGTTGCTAACGTGAAATCAGCTGTTTAAAATATTATTTAAATTTTCTATAATAAAAATACTGTTTTTAGGTGCTCAAAGTTTTTTTTAGTGCATCACTACATTAATTATTTTCTTCCTCTATGATTATGATATGATAAAATGGGATGTATGGGGGAATCCCAGAGATTTTGACTTTTTAGTTTTGATATTAGAAATCGTCAGATCTCAATTCTTTTATCTTTTATAGAACTTTGAATGCAAAAACACCTGATGCTGTACCTTCGGACACCATGAGTGTTGTACCTACGGACACGTTCTTGTGG
This sequence comes from Tetragnatha versicolor, assembly GCA_024610705.1. Taxonomy (NCBI): domain Eukaryota; kingdom Metazoa; phylum Arthropoda; class Arachnida; order Araneae; family Tetragnathidae; genus Tetragnatha; species Tetragnatha versicolor. The sequence goes on from JANDEH010000010.1 coordinate 30,091,166, forward strand.
GTGTCTGTAGCTAATCGGCGTTTTAGAATCAGGTTTCATTTAACTGAATACATTTTAATAAATGGTATACTATTTCTAAATGGTAATCTATTTGTCAGCGATTATTTTCAAGTGAATTTTAGATGAAAAATCAAATATTTTGTGATATAAACTACTTTTTTAAATTTATGATTCTACTTGGAATTTAATGTAAAATATGGTGTAAAACCCTAAGCACCCTATCGCATTTAAGTATGGTGATTAAAAAAAACTTAAAATTTCCACTGAAGAAGATTTACCACCAAATTATTATTGTTATTACTACCAAATGCTTGCACAACTAAGTGTCGATCGAATTGTTTTTTTTTGGATCAGTGAAGTTGTCAGATCAATCAGCATGATTGATGAAACTATTACCTTAAATTCTGATCTGAAAATACCATGTGATTTTTGTGTTTTTGGTAAAAAATCAAAACTTTTATCATTCAACTTCGTTTTAATGATCATTTACGATCTAAAACTACATTAGTTTAAAAAATCTATTTTCAATTTTAAAAAGGCTTGAAATAGGTTATTAAAAGGTAATTCATCAATAAAAATGTTCATTCTTAGCTTTTTTCAACTAAATCTTCCCTTTTTAAGGGTGTCCACAGGTACAACTGGGTCTGTCCATAGGTACAACCGGTTGTTGTACCTTTGGACACAAATTTTTCCAAGTTATTATAAATGATTAAAAATCCAATTTTCAAAATTTTGACTAATAAAAAATATATCTCTACTCACAAAGGTTAGGACTATAAGTTGGGCACTTTAAATGGTCAAAATGTGATTTTACCTGTCTTAGAAAAATCCAAACGTGATTTTTGTCCATAGGTACAACACTCTCCCCTATAGTTAAAGTTAGTTAGTTATAGTTAATGATTTTTTAATTCTTTAATTTTCACGAGGCTTATTTCTGAAACGATATTGGCCTGAAGATTATGTTTAATTCTCAAATCTTTTAGGATTAAAAGTTTAAAGCAGATTAATCCATAATTCTTTCATAGGTCTGTAATTTTTAATTTTTTAATTGTAATGCGCTTACTATAAACTAAAAGAAACAGGTTTCAAAGAAATGTTTTTCAAGGAAAATCAGTGATGAACACAAGTGATACTTGTGTTGTCAACTATTCAAGTGCATTAAAAATTTTTAGTTTTTAGAATATTGGAGAAATGAGGCAAACTATGGATCAAAAACTACTTTCAGGAAAATTTAAAATTGATAAGTAATAATATTTACATATGACACTTTACATATACATCCAGTATAATGCTTTACTTATTCATAAAGTCTAGAAAAATCCTGTACAACTTTAATTCATAAAAATAACAAATATTTGGTTTTGAACTGAAATTACTTTAAATAACTGTAGCAAAAACCAACAAAACTTGTTCAAATGATCTCAAAAATGTTGTGCAAGGAGGATCCTCAACGAAAGTTAGAAAACTTATGCCCAAATAGGATACACGTGAGCCAAAAAAAATCCCCCATCTAAATTACTCTCGTGCAAAGCAAGATACTTATGAAATCGTGTCTGTAGAAATACTCGAGCATTTGGGAGGGCTCAAAAACAAACAGGTAAGAGATAATTATCTCTAGACTGATTCCCCTTAATGACCCAACTCATTTCGGTGTAGCCCTTCGAGCTATGTTCTTCTAATAGCCCTGAAAATGCTATCTTTACAGCCAAAATATTCATTAGGCAAGCTATTTAAGCTGCCGTCAGCTCCCTTTAGATTCTCATTAACAAACCTTTCGTTCACTCAATTAGAGGATGTTCATAAAATTTGCTCAGGGCAATACAATCTGTCACCAACTCCTCATCCATAGGGATATAATTTCTAAAAAATATTTTGGGATGAAACTAAACTAAACGAAAAGCTAAATAAAAAATTTGAAAATATTAATGTATTGTTTTTTAGTTATTGTTTAGGATCGAATGGGGTTTATTTTAGTAACTTATAGCTTTTACACAACATAGTTAAAAAACTGAGAAATATTGTAAATGTATGCGTTTTTATTTCCAACACTGAGCATTTATGTATTTAATATAATTCTTCAAGCTGAAGGGACCACAAAACTTTGTTCATAGTAATCCAAAACTGAAAATTAAAAACATAACTTCGAATTAAAACTAAGTTCAAGGGACTAAAAGAAATCTTCAAATTATACACCATTTCGAATAAAAGACGTTCGAGTTATCCATATCCAAGTTGCAAGTCCATAAATGTTTTCTTATTTCCAACCTCCAAAAAGATATCGATAGCAAAGAAGGTGGGGTTTTTTTTCGGAGTAAAGAGAATTCTCAGTTCAGGGTTCGTGATCCCAAAAGTTTTCAAGAAGCGATGCATATCCGCAGTCGGCACCCAACAAAGAATAAGAGGCGGTTTAACACCGTTAGCTTTATCTCAGCTACTATTTATTTAGAGTGAAGAACGATTATCAAGTTGAGATTTACTACTTCAAGCGGCTACCTTTCAGCAACTTTCGAGGTTTTTATTAAATTTTGCTATCAAATTTTCTTGGCACTCGACTATCAAAAAGCATCTGGCTAGGGGTGTTTTAAGCTTTTCAGCTTCCCTTTGACAACCCACTTTGGAAGAGAACTTAGGATAGCAAAATTTCGGCTGGTGCTTGATCGAGAACAATAACTAATTTTTTCTGGAAGGGGTTGTTTAATAAAGCGGTTATATTACAAAGTTTCTTTGATAAAGTTTTATACAAAGAGATACTTGACTTCAATCAATGCATTGAGTTTTACTTTAATTCAAGATTTCAAGACTCATTTATTTAAATCAGGTTTACAAACTTGGATGCTTCGTGACCCACTTTTCCCGAGTTTCCACATCGAATTTGATTCTAAATTGATGATCAGAACCTATGTCAGGCTCCATCTCTTTTTTCATTTGTTAACCAGAAAATGGCAAAAATTAGATTGGTTGTAATGGTATTTAATTGGTAGGGGTGGTATTTATTCCTAAGTTTCATATTTTATTTAGTCAAAAATACACACAACTTTAAAATGTGTCACTTTTAAAGGGGAAAACTTATAACAGAACTTAAACAGAACTACATTTTTAAAACCATATAAAATTGCTCACGTCTTGTCTAACATATCCCGTTTTTTTAAATTGGAAACTTTCAGTGTCCCCTAAAAGACAGACTCGCATCCACTCTTGACAATAACAAAAAAGAACATTTTCCAGTAGAAGGTAGTGGATTTCAGGGTCAGGGTATAAAACAAGGATACCTCTATCAGGCAGTGTTTACAATACAATAGTCCCTCCTTATCTGAACCCTTTTTACAGCTTTATTTTAGATTCGTATTTTCCAATATCCCAACCCTTTTTTAACAGTGTCTTCTGGTTATATACTAGTTTAGAAACAGTCAAAAACAGTTTTAAAACATTTACTCCTCTCGTAAAGGATGATATTTTCTAGCATTTAATATGATCCAGTTTATTTCTCTAATAAGTAGAATCGTGTAATATTTAAACGAAGACGAAAGAAATTATTAATTTTTTTTACTGAGAATTTCAAGTTTTAGGTTTTAAATTAATCAAAAAGATTCAGCATATTTTATTTTCATAAAATGCAAAGTTTATGGTAAGATGTTTAGGAATTTAGGTTTATTTTTAAAAGCAAATATTGATAAAAAAAAATTGAAAATAGTTATCATTTGGAAGTTTAAATCTTCCATTCAATGGGGACCCAATTAATAATTTAAAAATCGTTTATTGAAGTAGTCATGAAGTTTAAATAAAACTTGCAAGCTTTCATTTTTTTAAAATTAACTATTCTTTGGAGGGGGCACCTATCTCGAAAAAGTTGAGGAACCACTGCTCTATGCGCTCTTCCCTCCCAATTAAAGAAAAAAACTATTCCTTTGTTGATAGGGAAGATCCAGATTGCTTCCAAACATTTAATTTAAGAATTATCCTCTAAATCCGTTTATCTTCTGGAGATATTCTGCGTGCAGCTAACTACTCTGTCGAGAGATGGTTCCAATAGCGTAACTCCCATTGAATTCTTAATAAGTTTATCCATCGAAAGTGCTCAGCTCCTCTCATTTTGTCATCATTTGTCTTCCTCTTAACTAGAGATAGATGAAAAAAGAAGGAGAAAAATACGGTGAGGACATCTGAATCGGCCATCCCAAAGGGACTGTGCCCAAATTGCGTTGGAACCTGTTCCTAGCGACTGGCCATCCCATCTTATTTCATTGCACTTTCTATACATCCGCTTTGAGAGGATAATTACGTGCCTCATCGATTCATATTAGTGAGGATGAATTGCTAAATGACGGCGCGTTTTTCTTGCCGGGCTCAATTGATAAATAAACATTTATTCCTTGGAATGAAGCTCACATATGAATATATTAGCGCAAGGCTGAACTGAATAAATTCACATTGGGGGATAGTAAAGCAAAGTTATTTCAAATAAAGTACACTATTCCTTCGTTAAGAGTGCTGGGCTTTCGGCTTTTTACATAAAAGTTAAAGGAGTTAAGTTACTTTTAACTCATTTGCATACATCACAATAAAAACAGTTTAAGTTGTTTGACTTAAATATTGAGTAAAAAATAAATCAAGAGTAAAAATGTACTATAAAAGAAGGGGAAATATTGAAGCAAAGGTAATTTTCTTAGTAAACTTTTAAAAAAAACAAGATTAAAAACTAATTGTTGTTTAGGATTCCACTTCAAATTCCTTATTCAAAACTTAAATTTGACTTTTTGGAGAAATTCGAAGAAAAATAAACCCATTCGAAATACTTTAAATTGGACATAAAATTTCATATAAAAATTAAATATTCCTGCGAAAAAGGATATTTTGGACCAAACGTTAAATTTCTCTTCCACAAAAATATATATGAATAAAAGTAATAGGTAATTCAAATTTATTTAAAATGGTGCAGTTAAGTAATCTCAAGAATTAAAGAATGAAAATTTAAATTATAATGGGCAATACTAGCATTTTTTGGAAACAGAAAAAAATGCATTTTTTTTTCAGCGAAGGAATTGATCTAAATCCAAAAAACGACATGAAAAGTTTCAAAAAAATTTAGTTAATTAAATATTTAAAAAAAATCGACAATGGACAAGCCCTTTGTCTTTGTATAAGATTGAAATACGTCACCAAGTACGTCACACCTAGTTCGTCCTTACTTTAAAGTTAAAACCAATGATCGCTTTGAATCCGTATAGGTTGAAAACAAATGTATAAGATTGAAGTACGTCACAATTTGTCATTTGACATTTTGCACCTCTTTTCTAAAGTCAAACTTTGAAATTAAATTTTTAAAAATAAATAATAATTGGATTTAAAAATTGCGCGAATATTCCTCTTTAGGATACTTCTATCGAATAAAAAAAATCCTAAATAAATGCGGGAATTGCCCATTATCGTATGAATTCACCCCAAAAACATGAACTATTTTTCTTCTTTCAAAACTTATTAAAAACAATCTAAATTAGTGCATTAATTAGTGCGTGTGATGTGTGATCTAGAATTCTAGAAAGAAAAACTTGCTAGAAAAAATTCTTGCGTACTACCTTTGCGAGGCATACAAAGAGAAGATTTAAAACTACCTTAAATTGTTATCCTTTGTTTCATATTGTACTAGCAAATGTAAAAATTGCTTGCTAAAATGCTATAGTTTATTCGTATTGTTTCTAAATAAAAAAATGTTAAATTATAAAGCAGGGGTCGGCGGACCGCCGTCCGCATCCAGACCGCGTGAGGTTATTTCCCGACTACAAAAATTAGTTTGACCCGCAATTTAAGGGTCAAATTTCAAACAAATTCTTGGGGGAAACCCCCAAACCCTTCATTTTTAATAAATGTAAAAACTTATGATAATATTAAATTTAACAATTTAATAAAGCAGGTAGCGTACTCAAATTACATCTTTGTAAAAATATGTGTATCTGAAGATAATAATTTAAAATTGTGATTTTCACCCACATTTTTCTCCGGCCCTTGATGAAAATTTCCAAAATTATTTGGACCCCAAGTATAATTACTTGCCGACCCCTGTTTTAAAACATAAAAATATCCCAAAAGTAATTTCTTACTATTTAATGATGAGCAGAACAAATTAGAGGAAATTTGTTAATCAGAAATTTTTTTATCAAATTTCAACCAAATGACATTTTGTACCATCACTCTTTTTAAAATGATCAAAATGCAACTGCTTTATGAAAGAGGCACCCATAACCGCATTATTGTGAGTTATCTTTACATCCATTCCTCTTGCATCACCCGTTTCCAAACAAGGAGGAAAAACGGTTGACACGAACCATGAGTAGTCTACATTTCAACAAAAACGCAACAAGTTCATCATCCTAAGAGTAACCAATCATCGAAAACTAGGGACCGCCCACAAAATTACCTGCCAGTCTTAATTGAGCAACCTGGAGGAAGATAGTCTCCGCATAGCCTTGATAAGGTCACGAGCTTGATCCCGACGAGTTCTTGAGGTTATTATCTCAAACAATTACCCTCTGACTAGACTCCCCCATGCCATGCAACCTACCGATTTTCACTATGTGCGGTTACGAGGGAAATAAAATTTCTAACCAGTTAAGACGCCATAATTGTGTTACTTGAACTGGTTTGCAATTTTAAAAAGTTACCTGGAAAGAATTGAAAGAAAAATCTTATAATAAAACTAAGAAACCTTAAATTTTCCTAACCGGTGAGATTTTATTATAAATTTAAGTAAATTTGATGGTTTTAAAATCTCTAGGGGCTGGGGTGTCAAAAGTTGTGTATTGGTATCAATAAGACGTGTGCCACATTTGGAGGGAATCAGTTTCTAGAGGTTGCGCATTGAGCTTGAAATTTAGAAAAATTAGAAAAATACACTTATGTCTAAAAAAAGGTTGTGGATAGCAAACATTTTTTAAACAGTTAATTCTTGCTTAAATAAATCTTAAAAGATGTTCAGAAGGTTAAAGTAGCGCGTAGCTTTTTTTTACTATAGCAACTGTTATACTTAGAAACCGTTAAAAGTATTAGTTAATGACGCAACTCGTAAATAGTGGTGAGAAAATAGCTCAAAATACAGTCAAACGCGGATAATATTCAAATACTTATATAAATATAATAATACTTATATAAATATTTTTACCAGTTTTCAACTCTTTTAAATGAACTTGTGGACAGGACAAAATTTTATCATTATATGATGAACGGAAGGGTGGTTTTTTTTTCAAGATGGCGGTCAATACTATTAAAATCATAATATCGTTCAAGTTTTAATTTAAAAGCAAAAATACCAGTAATTTTTTGCAATTAATTTGATTTTTGAGTAATATCAGTTCCTCCTGTGGATATTTATGCATATTTATTTAGGTGGATTAGAACCGTAAACAGGAAATTGTTAGTATATTCCAAAATGGCAGATAATAATAATATGAAGGGTTTTACATGTGTGTTAATGGAAAAAATGCGATATTTTTTAGTTGTAATATTTGATTTTAGTATGTTGATAATTCAATATATTCTACATACTTCGCTAAGTTTCATTTTGGGCAGAGAATACTACCTATTTTAGGCTTTAAAAATGAGAATTTCTTACTACATGTATTCTAATCGGCTTCTATCTTAGAAAATCACACTTCGGATCATCAGATTCAAGTAGACTCCTGGATATGTCCATATTTATAGTTCATTAAATCAAAATCAGTTCTAAAACTCCGTGTTTTGAATTTTTTTTAAAAACATTTAAAACTAAAAATTGGTCCTATGATCTTGCCAGCTACGTGTCAATGCCCGAGCACTTTAACGGTTCTCTGATTGCAATTATATTTGTGTCATGTACAAAATTTTAAAATATAAGCAATTCCAATGTCTTACAAGGAGTTAAAGATGGAAAAATTGTCACATTTTTGGGGGGAAACACATAAGCTTATTCCTTCATTTTTGATCATCCGCCATTTTGGGATAACTAGTAATTTCCGGTTTTATGGTTCTAATCCACCTAAATATGCATAAATATCCACAGGAGAAACTGATACTACCCAAAAATCAAATTAATCGCAGAAAATTACAGGTATTTTTGCTTTTAAATTAAAATTTGAACGACATTATGATTTTAATAGTATTGGCCGCCATCTTGGAAAAAAACACCCTTCTGTTCATCATATAATGATAAATTTTGTCCTATCCACAAGTTCATTTAAAAGAGTTGAAAACTGGTAAAAAATTTTGTATTTGAATATTATCCGCGTTTGGCTGTATTTTGAGCTATTTTCTCACTATTAATACGAGTTGCGTCATTAACTTATATTTTTTAACGGTTTCTAACTAAAACAGTTGCTATAGTAAAAAAACTACGGGCTACATTTACCTTCTGAACATCTTTTAAGATACATTTAAGCCGAAATTAATCGGTATAAAAATGTTTGCTATCCACAACTTATTTTTAGATGTATTTTTATAATTTTTCTAGATTTCAAGCTCAATGCGCAACCTCTAGAAGTTGTACCCCAGTATAATTATAATTTTTGAACATAAGTTAAAAGTAAGTAAAATTTTAGTAGCAACTATTGAATTGTTTGAAATTGAGTTTGTCTGATGCTTACATTGGGTCGTCATATTTGAAACAAAAAGTTTCATACCAAAATGAAAACATCCACTTATTCAAATTTGAAACTGTTATTTCTCGCAGTGCGGCTGTTAAGTCTAGGAGAAAAGGGGATATACAGTGCGATTTTTCATGTTAGAGTAATTAATGAGGGTCAGTTTTTCTGAAAGGTAATGACTTTAGAAATACAAATCCGGTTGTTGGCAACCCCTAAAACTGTTCAGAGGGGCGGGCGCGGCGGCGGTTCAAAATGGCGGATCTCGCTTCAGAAAAACAGCAATTTCTCCAATATTTATCGCAATATAAAAACTTTTGCTTGCTTAAATATTAATTTATTACATATTTGAATATATTAGACGACAGTGGTTCATTTTTGTGCAGCGGGTAATACCGAAAAACCGTAGAAAAATATATTTCGCCATTTCTTAAGTTTTCCATATTTAGGCCTGAAAATTTCACATTCCACCATAAAATAATTATACTTCTAACATATCCAAATTCCTTCGGGGGAGCCTACAGGGCGCTCCCCCAGGTAGAAGATGGGGGAATATGCCTCTCCCCATTGGTTTTTCCTTTGGGTGGTAGAAAAATACCTTCCGCGGACCAACAGAGGCAATAAAACAGCTAGTCCACTGAAAATAGAGTTGAACCTCGGACAAATTGCAATAAAAGGTTTCTCAACTGTTTTCACTTAGGAATGACCTCAATAATAACATACTAAAAATCGGCCAAAATCGGCCGGGGGGAAGTTTGATTTTTTTTAAATTTTAAAAAAATGGCCGAAAAAAAATTTAAAAAAACCCAAAACAATAATATAGACATGTGATACATGTTTATAGGTTATTTTTGAGTTTTAAAACCGAATATTGCCTTTAGTTTTGAAAAAAATTTGAAATTTCAATTTTTAAAATTAATATGAAAAATGAACTATATGAAAAAATTAAAACCCCCCTAAAAACCTAACCAAATTATCAAAAGAGATAAATCAAACGGTTTTCATTTAGAAATGACCTAAATATTAACATACTAAAATTTAAAAATTTTACGAGTTAAAAAAATAAAATTTTTTTTCAAATTTCCATTTTTTTTTTGCGAAAAATGCATTTTTTTCCAAATTCGTGCCAAAAACTTTAGAGGCTTTTGAAAAGGTCATTTTTCGGTGGATATTGTCCACAGATAGTTATATAATGGAAAACCGGTGGATTTGTCCCTCAATGAATTAGTTAATTATTTTATTTAAAATTTTGAAATTGGTAAAATGTAGTACAAATGTGAAAAAAGGTAATACTTTGGCATATTTACATCAGAATTTAAAATAATTAACTAATTCATTGAGGGTCAATTCCACCGGTTTTCCATTATATAACTATCTGTGGACAATATCCACCGAAAAATGACCTTTTCAAAAGCCTCTAAAGTTTTTGGCACGAATTTGAAAAAAAAATGCATTTTTCGCAAAAAAAAGTTGAAATTTAAAAAAAAATTGAACTCCTTTAACTCGTAAAATTTTTTACTTTTAGTATGTTAATATTTAGGTCATTTCTAAATGAAAACCGTTTGATTTATCTCTTTTAATGATTTGGTTAGGTTTTTAGGGGCGTTTTAATTTTTTCATATAGTTCATTTTTCAAATTAATTTTAAAAATTTCGATTTCAATTTTTTTCAAAACTAGAGGCAATATTCGGTTTTAAAACTCAAAAATAACCTATAAACATGTATCACATGTCTATATTATTGTTTTGGGTTTTTTTTTAATTTTTTTTCGGCCATTTTTTAAAAATTTAAAAAAAATCAAACTTCCCCCCGGCCGATTTTGGCCGATTTTTAGTATGTTATTATTGAGGTCATTCCTAAGTGAAAACCGTTGAGAAACCTTTTATTGCAATTTGTCCGAGGTTCGGCCCTTTTTTTCGCTATTTTCAGTGGACTAAGCAGCTTTGCAACATTGATACTGATTGAATTGTTATAAAAACTGTTGTAAGACTCAGAACTGGCCATTACAAGGGTATGAAAATAGAGGGGGCATTAGAGTAAATAGAATTTGTGATAACTCTCTAGACTAGGGGTAGGCAACCTGTGGCTCTTTCGATGTAAAGTTGTGGCTCTCCAGTTTTATACGAAAAAAAAATAATAATTTATTATCAAAACTTTTAAAAAATCAGAAAATATATATTTAAGTTCTCAAGATGAGTCAAAACCAAAACTCTACTTTTAAGGATAAGAATTCCAAACAATTTCTGGGAGAGAACTCCTAAAAGTTTTGGAATATGTGCTGATTTTCCTTGAAAATTCTATGACTTATGAGGAGAGGAATGATCCTTATTTGGTCATTATACCAATACTACTTTCCTTGATAATTCTGCCACTTAAATAATGAGAGGTGCTCTTAGGATGCAATTGAAAAAGGCAAAAATGAGCTAAAGCCTAAAACGCGATTTTGAAGGGGAATTTTCCAAAAAATTTTCTGGATTCAAATCTTAAAGGCTATATTGGACTTGCACTGTGGAGGGAAGAAAAATAATAAATTAGAGGTCCTCTCCCCCACAACATTTTGAGAAAATTCCATTTATTTAAAGGAAAATCATATGTTTCCAAAGCCATCAGGGACAGAGCTTGTCCCCCCCAGGATCCACCACATAAATTCGCCCATGTCCCAGTGGCGTAGACAGAGGGGGTGCAACGGGTCTTTTGCACCCCCAAACTTTTTCTTTGTGAAATTAAATATTTCAGGATTTCTTTTATTCACGAAATTCGGATTAGGTACACTAAAACAAGTTAAAAACCAGTTTTTTGTGTTCAAATTTTCAAAATTTTATGGGGGAGAACCCCCAGACCCCCTTGGTACTTGTAACTTTATTATTACAACTATATTTTATATTAAGTTTGGCAAAACGTAAAAATTCTACCATAAAACCTGTACATACCTGCCAACATTTCAGAAACAGAAATAGGAACAACACACACGACACATTTTGAATGGGTTAAAGGGATATTATTAAAAAAGAGCTTGTATAATTCTAATTCATAACTTTTATCTCTTATCTAAGGTATCTTATGGTTATTAAGAGGACTAAGTGTTTTATATACCTTTATATTCTGACTAATAATTATCTACGTTTATACTAGGATATAATTAAGTTAATTTTTTCCTTTTATATGGGTTTAAATTTCTGCAATTAGAATAACAAAAATGACTCAAGATGTTAAACACTGGGAATTTCATACATAATAACTCAGAAAGATTTAAAAATACTTAATACTAATATAATGAAACAGTGAAAAAGCAAACATTGTTTGGAAATAGAAAAACTAATCTTTATTAAGTGCTACAAAAGTAGCTGATTTTGCCCTTCTTAATAGGTCAGCACTGAAAGATTTATTATAGCATGGATCAGAATCACTATTTTCGCAGCTAGCAATGCCTGTAGAGTATCAGAGTCCATGGAACTCTGAGAGTCAGTCTTGTTCTTACGAACTAGACTTAACACCCTTTCACTAAGACTAAACGCCTTATAATTGCACTATTCGAGTCGGTCGAAAATGGCGGGACAGGGGGACGTAAAAACGGAACTTTGGAACTGAAATCGTATTTTCGGAACAACAGTGAAAAATCGGAACAAATACGATTTAATCGGAACGGTTGGCAGGTATGCCTGTATCAGAAATTCGGATGAGGCCTACCAAAACGAGTCGAAAAAATGGGGTTTTTTACTTAAATTTCCAAAAATTTTAAGGGGGAGCACCCCCAGACCCCCTTCTTATTGTTGGAGGTTAATTCACTACCTTTTCTATATTAAGATCATCAAGAAGATTCAATTGGATTATGAGAATTCACACTCCCCCCCAAAAAAAAATCCTGGATCTGCCCCTGCTTTTATTTAGAATTTTAAGTAAATAAAATGTTCTTATCGACACATTTCATTTATGAGTGTTGATGAAATACTTCGGTCTAGTTTGTTGTTAACAATGGATTTCTTTGTTTCATGATTAAAATAAATCATTAATATATTTTAATATTAAGTTATTCCTTCAGTGAGAAAAAAATTAGGGTATTTCTAAACCTTGATTTTTTTCTTTCAATTCGATATCATTATGCACCCCCCAAAATAATTTCTGGCTACGCCACTGCCATGTCCCCCGGTAACTAGTTTTATGACTAATATTTTAGTGGATATTTGGGGTCTCTCCATAAAAATATTTCTATGGTAGGTAGGATAAAATGTTTTTAATACCAATAGTGATAGTTTAATGTTGTAAAGTGTAAAGACTACTATTATTCACATACTTAAGAAGGATGTTGGATCTGATAAAATTCAGTATTTTAAAAAATAATACCAGTAATAAAAAAACTTCTTTTATCATAATAATAAAATTTAGCTATGCTTTTTATGAACTAAGAACTATCTACTTTATTTCAAACCAAATTTTATTCAAAAGCTGTTACGCTTTAGTATAGAAGATGGCAGCACCATCTTTAAAAAAATTTAGCTCCATCCCAAGCAGAGCCCTGCACGAGCTCGATTTAGCGCGTCTAGCTCGTCTCTGAAAAACCAGCGCGCCGAGGCACCACGAGCTCGATTAAGGTGGACACAAATTGGAGCCGAGCGGCGAAGGCGAACAGCCACGAACACGCTCTGCGCACGCGCAACTCGGAGGCTCTAAGAGCGGCGCTTGCGCAGAGCGTGTTCGTGGCTGTTCGCTACGCCGCTCGGCTCCAATTTGTGTCCACCTTTAGATTCGGCGATCCGGAAAAAACTCGCCGGGCTTTTAAAAGCCCGCCGGGTTTTCCAAGCGCGCCGCTCTCCACGTAACTCGCCGGTCTGAAGCTTGCGCGCTTCCCTTAAGTAGGAATCACAGTATATCAAGTCATAATGCATTACGTCTTAATGAAATGAGAAAATATTTTATCTTACTATAACATTTTGATAAAAATTATCACTGATGTATAGATTAGTTAACATTTCAAGATTTTTTCTTCTTGTTTAAGTCATCAGATTGAGAAGTTACTAGGATAAAACTCTGAATAACGGTTAATTAATAACGGTTTCGAAGTAAACTGCTTCCTTTAAATTAAATTTAAATCCTGTTTTCAGTACTTCTTCAAGATAAATTAATTTATAATGAACAAAATCACGAGTATTTCTATTTATTGAAAACCCGCTAAGCGCGCATCTATTCTTACTGCTCGGAAACCGTTTAACAGCCGGAGACGATTCGGGGAAAAGTCGCCGCGCTTCTAAAAACCCGGCGAGCTTTTTTCAGCTCACCGAGTTTTTCCAGGCCCGCCGCTTTTTCCCAAGCCCGCCGCGCTCGTACAAACAAAATGTTACTTACGGGCTTATTTTTTAAATCGCGAGTTAGACGCGCTATAGCGAGCTCGTGCAGGGCTCTGATCCCAAGTTTCTAAATTACACTGTTCAACAATGAAAAAAATTTCCTTGATGAAAATAGTCATTTCTTATAGATTTTGGGTCGCTGAATACGAAAATCACCATTAAAATTCTCAATTGACTCAGGATTTTCGGGGAAAAATTTATCATATTTTATTAATTTGAACATTTCTTGTTACCTGGGGGGCAATTTGAAGACTAAAACAATGCTTTTTGACCCTGAAAATCGAGTTTAAAGTTATAAAGTCGTCGAAAAACGTAAAAAGGGGGAGGGGCTGTTACCCGAAAATCCTGAGTCAATTGAAAATTTTAATGGTGATTTTCGTATTCAGCGACCCAAAATCTATAAGAAATGACTATTTTCATCTAGGAAAAATTTTGAAGGTCAAATTTGTTGAACAGTGTTATTTCTCTTTTAGAAATTATGTTATATTTTTTAAACTTCTCTCTATATTCATTAAATTTAAATAATGCTTCCCCTGATATCTAGAATAGGAGCTTTGTTGTATAATCTTCAAGACTATGAAATTGTATTTAAAACTCTCTGCAGACGAAACGACTGGAAAAAAAATCTGAAATTTTATAGGGGGCATTTTGAAGAAATGGGAATTCTTTTCAAACAAAAAAATATAATCAATTTGCCCCCATCATAGATGGCCTTTATCTAAATTTTTGCCTTAGTTTTCGAACCATCACCAATTGTCTAGAACAGGGGTCGGCAAGTAATTTTACTCGGGGTCCAAATAATTTTGAAAATTTTTCATCGGGGTCCGGAGAAAAAATAGGCCACTATTACTAGTTTAAATTGTTATCTTCAGTTGCACATAAATTTTTACAAAGATGTAATTTGAGTATGCTACCTGCTAAATAAAATTGTTAAATTTAATATGTGATTAGAAGTTTTAACATTAAAATGGGGGTCTGGGGTCTTCCCCCAGGAATTTTTTTTCAAATTAGACCCTTAAAAAGCATGTCAAAGCTAATATTTGTTCCGTAAAAGTACAAATAAATTATTTTCAAAATGGTATGGCGGTCCAGGAAATAACTTCACGCGGTCCGCCAGTTGCCGACCCCTGGTCTAGAAGGCAAATAATTATTAAAACTACCGAATCACACATGGGAAAACAAATTTTAACCATCGCTAAAAAGTCACGCAATTTTGTTGGCAAAAGAGATAGTTATAATTTCTTTTTTCTCAAGTGTCTGATATGGTGTGGTTTAATAAACATTTATCTCCTAGACTTCTGGTGACGGACGGTCCAAAAACTTATGCAGATAAAGTGCCATATATGATGGGGGTAGGCGCACTATGCCCTGTCTTGGGTCATGCGCCATAAAAACCCAACCCACCATCTATGGTGGGAGCAAATTTGTTTGAAAAAAATTCACATATTTTCAAAATGGCCCCATTAAAAAAATTTCAGATTTTTTTACCAGTACGTAGTTTCATTTGTAGAGAATTTCAAAGTAGGTATGTCATTTTAAAACCACCTTGTATGTATACTTAATTTTAAGGTATATTTTGAGTTCAAAAATGTTTATTGCATTATATACTTAAATTTTCAAGAAAAAGGAGATGTTGTCTTTGATAAAACAGATCAGTTTCAGATTCAGCACACCATAAAAGCATTTATATGATTTTTCGCAAAAATTTAAATAAAAATTTTTGTACAAGTCCATTTTTTTTCTAAATCTGTGAAGTATTTTCCCAGTAAACTATAAAACCTAAATGGTCAAGAAATGTGGCATCCCAGGAAAAAAAACTGAGGTTATTTATAGATTCAAGGCACCTGAAAAGAGAGATCAGGCAGAATAACCCAAACAGCATTTAGAATGTTTTGCAGCTCTGGGTAATCATAGGGAATGGTTGATTGCATAATAATTTTGAGATCCCTTGTTGAATCTAAATAAAACTTACTCACCAGGAATTTTAGGACATTCCATATTGCAGAATTTTCCTACTCAGCTCAGAAATTATACCAAAAAAATAATGCTAATATGTTGTTTGAATTTGTTTGGGTATTTTTAACCCAGTGATAATAAATTTATTTATATACAGTAAAGCACCGTTTATACGTCTTTCAAGGGACCGACGTAAAACGGCGTATAATTGAAAACAATTTTGATTATTTGAATGAATTGGGACTTAGCGAAAACGACGTATAAATGAGAGACGTATAAACGGTGCTTTACTGTATAAGAATAAATGCTACAAAATTATTTTCAGTTCTAAACTTAATTTTTTTCTTCAACTAACTGGTATGAAAACTTTCTAATTAGCCTCTATATTACATTCATTATCAATTGAAATTCTAACAAAGAAAAAACGTTGGAAACATCAGTTTGAAGAAAATACAAGTACGCAAATATAAACTTGCTTTTATTAGTCTTCAAAATTTCGTTCTATAGATAAAAAGATAATTGTTTTAAACAACATAAATATTGCATTTCTTACAAATCTGAAACAAAATATACAAGTACAGTTCAGTCTTCACTTAAAAATATAATGAATATGTTCAAAACAGTGTGGTTGAATGAAAAAAGAAAATGATATAATGAAAAATGCTAAAGTTTTTCGCTTAAAAAACTTATCATAAAACTGTTAATGACTTCACTGACTTTATAAGAGATCGTTTGTCCCACTCTCCAACTGTATATTCTGAAAGTCCTATATAAATTGCAACAAAGACTCCAATGATACTTGCAATGAATATGCTTCTTCTAAAAATTATGCAGGTCGCAATACAAAGGCCGATATAAGTCGCATATCGAGCAACTTCAACATGTACAGTTCTTTGCCATGTTTTGGTTTCTAGATAAAAATTTAAAATTATTTACTTTCATGCCTAAAAAGTTTGATAATATACATAAAAAGGGCTTGATTTAAAGCAGAAAGGGACGAAAATTGTAAAATACTTTTTTCATGATTTTTTTTATCATGAATCAAAGTTTTGATAAATACTAAATGCTAGCTATACATTAGGGCAGTGGTCTCCAACCCCCGGTCCACGGACCGGTGCCGGTCCGTGGCTCAAATGGTACCGGGCTGCGGACCAACCATTTAATTGAAAATGAATTTAAATTCATAGTTTTATACTCCAAATTAATGAATGAAATGACTACAAATAACTTTATATTTATTTTTTGGTGTAACTATATTTTATTTTGAAAGCATGTTTAAATACAATGAAATTAAAATTAATAAATAAAAATAATCTAGAATGTAAACAATCAACGCCCCCCAGCGGGCCTCTATAAAATTATCAAACGTTGACCGGTCCGTGGTGGTAAAAAGGTTGGGGAACACTGCATTAGGGTGCTGAGCGTTTGCTTTCTATTTCTCGCTCACGTGTGAGAGCCGTGCTGGAAATATTTGTTTCTATTGCCTGGAACTGTTTTTATTTACTCACTAGATGGCAGGTCCCAACTATTTTTTAAAAATTTTTTGATACTTAGTTTAGGTTATTTGACTAGATACAGCTCAATTAATGTAATTCATTGTCTTTGCTTTGTAAGGCTTTTTAGATCACATGGTTTGTATTCAGTGACAAAGTATATTCTTAATACCGCTTACAATTAATTTGATTTAATTAGTGGTGATTTTATTGTGTGGTAATTAGGGTTGGTAGGGGTAAAGCCCCAAAATTTTCAGTATTTTTAACATTGTGGTCGAAAGGGGGTAGATAACCCCGAAATGTCAATTGGAGGTGTTAGATTGAGATCTTACCTACAAAACCAATCCAGGTTTAAACTCTTATTGATGGTATTTTAAGAGAAATTCACAATTTAGTAGGACATTTTTGTTGTTGAAATTATCAATTTTGAAGGTTCATAACTCAACTTGGAAGCAAAGACCAAAAATGACATTCTTACAGTTGCATGTTAACTTAATTTAACCTATAAAAATTTCAGTTTTAAACTTTGTTCCAACAGAGATATAAAGGGTCAAAGTTTTTGGAAAGAATTTTTGGAAATTTTCCAACTTTTGAGGCCTATTACTACAAAAAAGAACAAAACATCAGGGTTGGATTTTTTCAGAATATAGCCCAGTAAGGTTTTGGGAATACTGCGCTTTCATCCGTCATTTTAAAGGTTAAACTTTTAGGCCGATTTTCGATATTTGGGAAACGATTCCCCTAAAATTTGTACCATACATTTTATGAATTTAAGTTAAACCAGTTAAGAGTAACGAAAGTTAACCCTTACAATCGCAAAAATCAGCATTTTTTGTAGAACATTGACGGATGCCATAAAAATTTAATGGATGGAATTTAAAATGGATGGAAGTATAAAAAATTAAAGATAGTGCTATTAAGTCTCTCTAGTGATATAAGAATCAACTCTCAAAAAATCATTTGATTATAAAATGGTCAAGCGACCATTTCTATTTTTTTTGGATCACTTGATATGGATTGACCCAGAGGTCAGAAATTTCTCCCAACTTAAAAATAATTTTAAACACAATCCCGTCAACACATGGTTACATTTTCCGTATCTTTCTTCCTAGAAATTGAGCCCTACTATAAGTAAAATATTTTATCAAATACCATTGGTAAGAAAATATTTTAATAACTGTATATTTTGGACTTACCAATGCATACAGGATCCTGAAACACATAACCTTGAGCACATTTTTCACACATATCTGGACCATCTCCGGTACAACCATCGCATGATTTTTCGCACTCTGTAATAAGTAAACATAAAAGAAAAACCTTTCTACAAATGGTTTAAAAATATCGTGTAACTACCAGTTAAATCTAAGTATTAATAAGTTATTTTGCTTTAAACTGCTTCCAAGTAGGAGATTTTCAGACTAATATACCCTAGCACAGTGATTTCCAAACTTTTTTGTCTAGCAGTGTCCCTTTACTGACTAAAAGTTCTTCAACAGCACTCCCCTTTTTTTTAAGTACAAGTTACATATTGAGCAACTTCAACACGAAAATTTTTGACAATTTTGCAGTGTAGAGATGAATTGCAGCGAGAACGAGTAAACTTCTATATCAGAAAAAATTAAGAATTAAATTTTGGACTGTGTCATTAAAATATTTTTCATTGTTAACTTGGTCATACCATTAAATTAAGAGCAGATAAAACCTGCAAACCTCCAAATATATGTTCTAATTTCCTTAAATTTATTTTTATCAATATTTGTCACTCTACCACCCCACCCAACCATCTTGGTACCAATTTTACATTTAGTAAAACATTTATTATTCAGGGATGAGTTTGGTGAAAAACAAAAAAGCTGAAACCAAAAATCAAAAATTTTACGCGTAACACATATCGGGGATGTTGCACACCTTCAAGCATTTTGTAACAATTTTTGTAGCAGCTAAACAAATTTTGTAGCTTATTTTTTTTTGTTTTAGGTTTGATATTTTGCATTTTAAAATTAGAATTTAGTCAAATATTTTACATATTTAGATCCTCTTAAAGTAGAACATATATTCTGATTCTTAATAGCTCGACAAACAAAGGCATGTTTACAAGATAATATTAATTGAAAATACTTGTTTGCTTTATAAAAAAACTTAAAGCAAAGAACTCAGATTGCATATATTTAAGTGAATTGTTTAAAAATCTATTAAACCTTCTTAAGATTAAGGGCAGACCTTCCAACATTGAAAAACAAAATGTATTTTTATATTCCTTTTATTCATACCATATATTAAATTAACTTGATAAAATCAAATGAAAAAATCTTTTCTACAGATATATATGAATTTAGAGAAAATAATACATTTAATTTACAAATGTTTTACGTAAGTTTATTAAAATATCTAAGTATTTTTTTTATTTATAATTTTTTAAACTAAGAAAGAATGTAGTTTGCACGAAGCTATTGAAAAAATTAAACCGATTTATCCTCTGGAAAAGCTTTAATCAATTCCTAGACTGAGCAAGAGCTTAATAGGTATTAATGATTATTAAACATGAGAGTCAAAGACCTAATTTTATTAAGTTTTGGTCATATTTTTAGGTGAAATTTACATTTTCTTAAACTCAATATAAAAAAAGTTGTGAATAATAGAGTTCCATGTACACAAAAGGGGGTCTGGGGGAATTTTTCCCCAGAAAAATTTTGAAAATTTGACCCTAAAACACAGGGTTTAAACTTGTTTTGGACACATAGTCCAATTTTTTTTGAGGAGGGGTCGGGTGCTTTTATATATGCCCCTTTATATATGCCCCTGATGATATTATGATCTTTTAAACAGATTATGATCTAAAAGGATTAAAAAAACCACTCCATTATTTTCTAATAAAGTTGCTTCAAAGCGATTTTCCTGTAAAAATGTACAACTTATAAGATCCTAAAGTAAAATCTGAAGAAATGCTGACTACAATCGGGAAAAAATTATCCGAGATGTTTCACAAGACCTATTAGTCTCCTCTGACTCCTATTAGGCTTTTTGGCATCGCAATTAGAACGTAAGAAAAAGCGAACTTCAACTAGGCACCGGAAAAACGGAACTTTCGCGAAAAATCGCAATTTTTCGACATTCTCAGAGAATATGATCCTAAACACCGGACTTTTTGGCTTTTGACCGCTGTAAAGTTGGTTTTTCTACATCGCAATAGAGACGCAAGAAAAGGACTTCAATTTGGCGCCCACCACGGCCGTCCAAGAAAGCAGTCACGGGATACGGAATACTCCGCGAGCAAAACGAAACTTACGCGAAAAAACGCGATTTTCCGACTTTTCCCGCGATAACTCGTAATATTTCTCGGAAATTTGGAAAATTTAAGAAGTAGGGATTATCTGAAGAAATTCAAATCAGTTTGCGGGCTGCAGGTTATGCATCAAGAATATCTCTCAATGAAAAGGCTCAAGTTTTTCCACAATACCCAAATACGAGCCGACTTTACCGAAGGTTACGTCCATCTCTAGTTTGCGTGTTAGAAACAGCAAGAAAAAAAGTTTTTCCATAATACAGTAAACGAACGAGAAGAAGCCCTCTTTACAGGCTGCTTTGTACGAACCTATCGCCGATGCGGGTGCGAGGTAGGAATGCTGAAGACAAAGTACCGGGAGATGGCGGAAGTTTTTTTTCTCTGAAGTAGAAGGAGACGAAAAAACGAATTTTCAAAAAAATGAAAAAAGCGGAATTCCGCCACAGGGCGGAAAAAACTCATCCCTGATTATTATAATTAACATTTATTACATTTAGTTTACCTCATAGCTAAACTATTACTTTTTTTAATTTCTTATTCTGCCCTAGAAACTGTAAATGGATTCAGCCATATAATTTTACTATGAATAATGTTTACTTCAAAAACCCTAAGAGCAGTTATTTATAATTTTAAGCTATGAAATGAACTTTCATAACACCCAATTTTAACTAATAGTTGCCACAAAGAACTCTATTGGATTCTGTTCTGAACATGAGCTTTGATTCTACTAGACCAGTCCAGTTCATGAATTTTATTTCAAACTACTTGGAAGTTCACTAAAGCCTAAAATGTTTTAGACTAGTTTCAATTGAGGAAAAATAAAATAGTTCACACATTTAATAACATATTAATAGTAAACAATGTTAAGTAATGTATTAAATAGAGGGTGGAACTTTTTCCTTCATGGTTTAATTGTTAGTTCCGTGAATATAATTCAAGAGAACATTGCAGTTTAATATATTAAAAAAACCTACATAATTTAGGATCTTTTATAATACAAGAAAAAACTTACCAACACAACGGTAGGAACCAATAGAATTGACACAAAAAGTTCCATGCTTGCATGGGTGAGTACTTGATTCAATACATTCATTAAAATCTAAAAAAAGATATTTCCAGTATATATGTAGTTTCATAGCAGTATATAAATTTTTTTGGGTTAGGTTTAAATATTTCAAGAATTAAAATCAAAGAAAGCAAAAACAATGAGTCACATTTAACTGTTTGTGTTAGTCACTTTCAAAAGAAAGACACATCTATAGAACCCAATTAGCTTTTAAAATATATAAAAAACAGAACAGATTTGAAACAGGTTCTGCATGGTAAAAAGGGCGATGGACACCAAGAACTGGAGACCAGCTGAATGGACGTTGCTATAGAAAAGTCATTAACTTAGTTAGTATTCTAGTTGGCAGTTAACATTGAGGACCTGTTTGAAATCTGTTCAAAAATCCAATGAACAATTAATTACATTTTCTCAGCTGGGCTTCAACAACCCACCAAGCTTGATAGCTAATTCTTTATTTTGTAATACCAAACCTAGATTTATTTACTTAAGCATTAGACATATTAATTCACACAAAAATAACAAAATTAGTTCAATGAAACAAGAAACATATTTTTCTGTCATCTTTTTTAAAATTACATATTTTACTTCTAACCTTCACCCTTTTTAAACAGGCAGCATGCAGTAATTCGCAAGACTTACGAAAGGTATATGGAGAATAAAAACGTTCAACTCACCAATGCAGCCAAGATCAACTGAGTATTGAAATCCTTCTGCACACACTTCACATCCCTTGGGTCCACCTTCTCGACAATGTCCCTTGCACGATTTATCACATTTTGAACACTGCCAAGACCCATCAGCTGTATCATTGTAATACCCTACTTTACAATGATCGCAATAATCCCCAGTGTATCCAGAATCACATCTACATAATCCAGATCCCTTTCTTGTTCCAGCACCCTGAAAGAAAATTTCAATAAAATCAGAGTTGCATACATATTTAAAAACCTTATCAAAATATTGTATGACCTACCCTTGCAAAACACAAGATGCCCTCAAATCAATTTTGAGAGGTCTACTGACATTAAGTAAAAATTAAAATGTACAGTGGGGGAAAATGGGACACTTCCAATGGAAAGTTCCATATAATGTGGGACCCCCAGTGTTTAGTTCCCAAGCATGATTGGTCCTCATTTTATCCACCCACTGAAGGGATGAAAGGCTGAGTGGACCTTGCCCAGCCCAGGAATCAAACCCCGGACCTGTGGCATGGAAGCGCAAAGCACTACCTCTACGCCACCGGGCTGGAAACAAAAATACTAGATTTTATACAGGGTTGGAAAAAAACATGTTTAATTTGTTTCAAGCATGTTTTTTTTGTTTCAAACATGTTTTATTTGCGGATTTTTTACCCCCCCACATAGAAATGATAAAAAAAAACCATGACTTTTTAAAATTGAAATTAGATTAAGCTATACTTTTAAATACACCACAAACAGTTCGTTCTTATAAATGATTTTTTTCTTTTAAAAGTTTTCTTCACAGCATCATGCTCTTTATAAGCAATGTACTGCTTATGTCATAGCGATTTGGTGGTTTGTACCCAAGCCTTATACTTGACACCATCTTTTTAAGCTCTGGGTAATCTATGCATGAAAATAGTGGGTTTGTTGCCTAAATAAAGGGAGCCAACTTTCTAAAAAAAATACAAGTGTTTTAAATAATGTTTTTTTTGCTTTTTTTTAAACGTGTTTAAAACGTAACAACCCTGATTTCTTTTCAATATCTTTTGTACTATTATTTAACTGAGAATTAAAACTATAGTATTAGCTGTAGATATATTTATATACATGTTAAGGGTGTTTTGTTTTTGTTTTAATATGAATTTATTGCATGCACAAATTTATAAAAATGGCAGTTTCCTATTTTATTAAACGATTGAATTAACTTTCCCATTACATTTTTCATATATATATACTTCTTGTTTTTATTTGAGTATTTAAATTCATTCTTCTTTACAACCCTCAATATATTGATCAACATATTGCCTGTCAAATTTTCCTTTCTTCTATACCAGCGGTCGGCAACTGGCGGACCGCGGTCCGCATCCGGACCGCGTGGGATTATTTTGCGGACCGCCAAAACGTTTTAAAAATCATTAATATGTATTTTTACACTTCAAAAGTAAGTTTGACCCGCTTATTAAGCCACAAATTTCAAAAAATTTCCTGGGGAAACCCCCCGGACCCCCATTTTTAATGTGAAAACTTCTAATAGTATTAAAACAAGCGGGTAGCATACTCAAATTACATCGGTGTAAATATATGTGATTTGGAAGATAACAATTTAAAGTAGTAATAGTAACTTGTTTTTTTTTCTCCGGACCTCGATGAAAATTTTCAAAATTATTTGGACTCCACGTAAAATTACTTGCCGACCCCTGTTCTATACTCTATTCATTTAGAATTGGTGCTTGAGAAATAGTGCTTTCCCCCACGCTAGAAGCATAACCATAGTTACTATCTTCGAGCAGCCAATAGTAAGCCTTCTTCGTCACTTTGACGAAGATAGTTGCTATGGTTACCGATCGGTGGTGGGGGAAGGAAATATTTTCAAGCGTCAGTTCAAAGTGAACCGACTATAAAGAACTACTATAAATAACTCTACCGCAGGGTTTAAATATTTTGACAAATTGTTGATGAAACGAAAGTGGAATGTAACTAACAGTTGTTTTAGCAAATCTTACAGATAAGAAAAGTAGGATTTTGTTAACTTTGAAAGAGACAAATGTGAAAATAGGCCTTGCAGTTAAAACTAAACGAAATCTGAAGAATTTAAAAAACATGATAATTGAAATATATTTTATAAAACTGAAATTGCTTTTGGGTGAAAATAAGTAGCAATCATCTCAATACCTTACACTGACCATGACCACTGCAAGGGTTAACCAGACCTCCAATACAAGGCTTACATTCAGGACCGTAATGATTTTCAGGACAACACACTAAAAATATAATACATAAATTATCTTATAATTGAAGAAATCACTGTAAAACAAAAACGGCACAAAATAAGGGATAAAAAGCACACTAATAAAAAGGAAACTTACTCTCTAATTTATCAATACAGAGAAAGTAAAAAATATCTGGATGAGTAGATTTTTGCTTAAACCACCATTCTTCAAATAGAGATTCATGCTCTTCAGCCATACGATGACACTAAAATGCAAAAACTTTATTAAGTTTAAACTACCGAATAAAAAATGTTAGTGTATCAAAAGGGCAAACAGGATAAAATCACAATTAGGAGTAAAGAAAGACCCTTTCCATTGGTGTTTTGAGTTCAAGACTTTTATTTGGTCAAAACTTTAAATGGCCACAATGTCATTTTATCGGTATTAGAATAATTTTAAACATGTATTTCATTCTCCCCCCTATAACCAGACCTGGAAAAAGTTGATACCTTCCTCCGAACCTAACCGAAATTTACCCAAACCTTATGTATTGCACCTATGGAGCTGGCAGTGGCTTCCCCCGAACCAGGTTCACTTATAACATGCAATCTACAACTTTTATTTACTAGATGGGACCATAAAAATTATAAAATGTTATTGTATTTTATCAAGTCTTGCAAAAAACTACCTTAAGCTTCATTATAGCAAAGAAATATTAGGCTGTTTTACATAGCTACCTAAGAGGTAAGTCACAAATGATTTCAATAACTGATCTTATTCATTAAAATTTTAAGTCTTTGTGATATAAGCTAATTAGAGGCCACTCTCGTATTAAACATAAAGAGAAATTTTGCTGTCAGTAACCCTTGATTTAAATGTTATGAATGTGAACTAGGGTGATTGTGATCAAGAGAAAAATATAGAACTTTTACAGATGCCTTTTATGACTTGATCTTGAAAAAAATTAACTTTTAATAACGTTAAAATGAAGAGGGATGGCCCTTGGGGATCATTTGTTACTATCGCTTTCAAGAAGTTTATGAATAAAACTCTACCTGCACATTTTTATGTAGTTCAAGTAGATTTTAATTGTGTGCAAGTAACAATACAAAAATTTTAATTGTACATTTGATAAAATTTTAACTAAATCCATATAAACGTGACAAATATTGCATTTAATCTTAGATAACTAATAGTATAGATTCCAGTGAAATATATAACTACAAACTACTAGGATTAAAAAATTAATTGAAATGAAACATTTTATTAAAACAAGTTATTAAAATTAAAATATACACTAAATTTTTTTACAATTAAAAAAATGAATCATTGAAAGTAAAATATTTATGACCTGGTCAGCAGCTTTTTCTTCATCAGAACACAGTTTTTCTTGAATTTCTACAAGCCTTATTTCGCTAAAAGGTTAAATAAATACATTGATTATTTTATTATTGAACAGATTTAAAGAAAATAAAAAATATAATGTAAAAATACACATGCAAAGGTATTATCACTGAAATTATCCGTTTAAGAAAAACAAGGGAATAATCCGAGTGCTGAATTTGAAATACTATAGTTAAATGTAGTAAAATAAACAAAGGGACATTTTAGAAGTAAAATCTTCAAAGAATAAGACCAAGCTTAAATTTCAATTATCACTGATATCACTCAGTTTGAATTCCACTAGGACACATCATTTATCAGACTTAAAAAAAAGTTAAGTGTTGTAAAAAATCAGATACCTAATCTTAAGTTTTGGAAAGCAAAACTTTGCTTGATTTGACTTGATTTTGATAGAACTTTGCTTGATTTGTAAGCAGGCTAATGAACAAGAAACTTGTGTGCCCTTATTGACTCGAAAATTATACTTGTGCTGGTAGAAATTACACCATGAAGAAAATACTCAACTGAGATCAAATTTTCACCTAACACAAGGGAGTTATCTATGTGTGGTTGACTAATATAATCTTACATCACATTTAAAAGAGATCCCAAAAAAGTTACCTTTCAGAAATTAACTTATCAAGGGAAATTAAGTTCTAAAATAGGGAATAAGAAGTCAAGAAATCAGGGATATTATGCCCCTCAACTAAACAGTGCAACAGCCCTAGTGCGCCAAGGCCTACGGTACCCATCTTCGTTTTCTTGACCATGGGGCCCTGGGGTGAAAGGCTAAATCAACCTTGCCCAGCCCGGGACCCAGAAATAGAAACCCAGGACTTAATGTGTGGAAGCACAAAGTGCTACCACTAGGCTTCACTATGCCTCTAGAATTGTTTTTTTTATACATATGAAGCAAAATAATTTTAAGCACTGGATATTATACAAATACTCAAATTCTTTCACAACAAAGGTAATTGAGGGCAGAACCTGTCAGCATAGCTCCGTAATCTGCTTTCTTCCCAATGAGCATCACCACCTTCAAATTTTCCTCTAGAAGTTTGCTCCATACCCTACAAGAACAAGATATATACTAAGCTATCTATAATAAGTTGGCTGAATACAGCTTCTAAAAACACACTGGTACTTGGGTATTATTCCATCGACCATTTAGCAGCCAATAAATTCAACGGCATAGCCATACAACAGTCAATGGGTTTTTATAATGTTTTCGAAACCAGCGGCATGGTTGATGGGATAATACTCAAGTACCAAAACAGGGAAAATTTCTACACACAGGATATTTTAGAAGCAGTCTCAATCCCTTGTTTTCCAAAAATGGTTGGTTCAGATTAGGTAAAAAAAGAAATCTTTGTCACCAGAGTGGTTTGCTTATACTGTATAAACTTTTTGTAATTTTGTAGTAGTTTCACAAACACTAGAACAGCTACTTATCATTAGTCTGCTTAGTGATAATTACGAAAGTAATTGTCATTTAGTAGCTATACTGTTAAACTGAACAGTAACTATTGATGGCACAGTTTTTATTTTCATGCATCTGTTTTTGGAAAGTGGGACCTTAGGACCGTTAAGTTTTGCTTCATTTATATTTTGCTATTGTTTCTTTTAAAGCTGAATTTAGTCTTCAAATGAAATACTATACTACTTCAGAAATGTTGCTCTGAAATTCTGCAGGGTTTTAATTATTCAAAAGACAAATTTACAAATATTGCTACACAGGGAAAATCCAAACAATTTTCCATCAAAGATTGTCAAACCTCTTTTGATAACAGGGTAGCTTAGGTCGTTTTCTATGGTAAAATTAGTAAAGTTTTAGGGTAATTTACAAACATTTTCTGGAGAAAGCCCCCTTTTAAGTAATATTCAGTATTAAAAATGTATAGGGTCAAAAATTAATACATCCTCTAAAATGCTTGAAAATACAGTAGTATACCTTCACAATACCTATAAATAACCTTCATCCCTCTCTTGCCAGAAAAGTTCTATATTAAAGACTATTCCCTAAAAATTCATCATAGATAAAAAGGAGCCAGATAATTTTGCAGCCTGCCACTTGGCTTTTGATTTCGATTGCAACCCTTAGAAGTAGGAAACCCCTGATCTACACAATAAATCAACCATATTTGGAAGGTTGATAACACAAAACACACTTTATTTAAAAATGAAAAACGTGCCTAGATCTATAGATGTACTTATTATAATATAAATTCAATACTTTATTTTATTTGTTTTAAAAACTTCAACTCAAGTATTGTACTTGTACCTTTTTAAAGGAATTTGCTAGCAGTCGGCATGCTTGGCAAGGGGGAAGAGTTTCTTGCTTTCCTTTTGATTTAGCTTCACCTTCTACTTTATTGTTTTCAGTAACAGTAGTTGGCTCCTCTGTAACTACTGCTACTATTAAATTAAGGCAAAGGTAAAAGATGTAATGCTTCATTTTTCTGAAAAAGTTCAAGAATTCTTGAGTACATTTTAAGGGTGAGAATAAATATATTACTATAATAATCAAAATTTGTAAGCCTTAGGTAAATTTTTAAAAATAGTTTAGGCCAGTTACAAAAGAAATCAAGAAGCAAGGTTTGATAACATTTAACATCTTTAATACTTAGATATTCCTGAGAGAGGACCCCCAAAAAAATTTACTCATTCTGAGACTCTTTGGTTTACACCTGAAAAGGACTGCTCCTTCTAAGTAAAATATTTCAAGGAAAAAGCAATATTAAAATTGATGTTAAGATTTCAGGAGGGGTTTGAACCCCTAACCCCCCTTTGGTTACAGCCTTGATGAATATAATTTTGGTTGGTATTCCTCTAGAATACCGGCGCAAATCACGCCGAGCAGATTTTTTGGCGACAGCTGCTCACACATGACCTTCCGAAACAGAAACAAGGGTTACCAGCGGTTGCATCATTATTGGCGACTTTAATGCTTGCCCCGGGATTCACGAGTAGTACCTTTTGGTTCTATATAGAATTTGTGACTAGTTGGCCAATTTATTAGTAACTATTAGATCAGTGGACTGACAGTTTTCTGACCACTGGTACATACAATGTACCTACCAATTTGTAGGGAAAGATAAAAAAGTTTCTTAGGAATCAACCTCACAGATTTAGGAAGGACAAAAATTATAATTTCAATAAGCAGAACACATAATAAAAAAGTTGAAACAATACTTTTTAAGATTCAGTTATAATAGAAAAACATCCAAAATATCTTACATTAGAAAACAATGTTAGAACATTTCTTTATTACTAGACTTTATTTGGTTCTGTAATACTATCATAAAATTTGATGCTCGATTTTTAGATTGCGGATTTCCATGGAACTTGACTACACCTGCACAAGTAGTCAAAATATTCCAAACAATGCCTACAATTGCAGAGAATCAGTTCATCACATTAATTTTACGTAAAATTAATAATGAACCGAGAAATCAGATAAGATTTGGAAAACAACATAGCAGAAAGCCGGGTAACAACAAGAAAAAAATCAATAATAAAGCTTAATATGCGTGTCTGAAGAGAACAGTTACTCCTTTTATCCCATTGGTCTATTGGCTTCTGCCATACGTCAATGATAAAATAGTATTTATATAATATATCACAGAGGTAGGTGACTCGAAAACTTTTTTTATTTCGAAGTGTCTATTTGGACGACCCAAACGGCCCGTGGCGCATGCGCTGTAGGTCTCGTGGTTACGTAGCAGTCTTGGCGCTTAGTGATAGAACCAATGGAACGCCGGGCCGTGGAAATTAGAGTAGAGTTTAGTTGAAAAAAGGCCGTCCAAATAGACAGTGCCTTTTTATTTATCAACTGTTGCGCAGCTAGCAAGAAAACATGGAAATTCTTTTATGGCACTGTGGAGAGAAATTGAAAAGTTGGATGGATGGGGGGCTCTTTTGGCACTGGGATCGCATTTATGACAGGTTTGATCTCTCTGTCAATCATTTAGTTTCCCGTGGCGCCCTCACATCCATCCAACTTTTGAAAATATCGCTTTGGACCTTCTGTTAGGATTTTTCTCTGTGGGCCTGAAAAAGTGCTATTTTAATATGCTTATATCTCCGTGAATATTTCGGCTGCCCTCTACCATGAGATAGCATTTGAAAAAAGCGTTTCGGACCCTCTGTTCGGCTTTTTCTCTGTGGACTGAACATCGGTATACATAAAGGATCTCTTTAAGAGTTAAAAGTAAAGTTAAATTGCTTAATATACAACATTGCTTTAATTGGTGAAAATTGGAATTTTTTAAAAACATTTTATTTAAATTCTAAATGATTTAATTCTAATTAATTGAAGAATTTCTTTGAATTTATAACTTCTCCTTAATGAAATCAAAGTTGAACAAACCTTTTTGCATATTTATATGTTTGCATATTTACATTGATATAAAGAGCCACCAGTAAGTAATCTTTTCAATTTACGGGTTAAAGCAGGGGTTTCCAACTGGCCGCCCATGGTCGGGTCATTTTGTGCGGCCCGCGAAGCTCCCTGAAAACCACTCAAAAGTAGCTTCAGAACACTCTTTAGCATACTAAAATTCAAAAATTTCACTGGGGAGGATGATCTCCGAACCCCTTCTTTACCTCCTAGCAGTGGTTCCCAAAGTGGGCGCCAATGCCCCTTGGGGGCGCTGGAGATATCTAGGGGGGCGTTGGGAAGCTCAGAGAAAATTGGGGGGCGCTGGAGAATTTTTGGGGGGGCTGTTAAATTTTCCTTCCCGGCTTCGAAAAAAATATATTGTGTACTTTCCTTTTTCCAGTTCCCCCTTTTTTTTATTCCCTGAACGGCGTTCTCTCCATGCGCAGCGTTAGCTATCGGAGTTTTATCTGTACTTTACCCCACGGGGTCCATTTCGTCCCATTTTGGCGTCCCTTATAGCTTTTCTTCTGTCATTCACAGACATTATTTAATTGCAAAAAACTTGAGCAAGCGCCTGCATGATTGTCTTCATTACGTTATAAAGGCTAGGCTATTAACAAAATAATAAATAATTCTTTGAATGACAGACTATTCAGCCAGCTTTGTGTGGGAAGGGAAATGATGAGGATTTTAATCGGTTGCAGCTTCACAATGAAGTTCGTTGGCTATCAAAGGGAAGCTGCTTGGTTAGATTTTACAATCTTTTTGATTCAGTGATAAAATTTTTAGAAAACAGAGATGTTGAATTGCAAAAGAAGCTATTGACTTTTAAAAATGATATTGCGTATTTAACAGATATATGCACCATTTTCAACGAATTTAACTTGCAATTGCAAGGCGATGAATTAAATCTTATTAAAAGAAAAATATCATAGCCAGTTTTAGGGGAAACTCTTGCTATTAAAGCAGAACTTGGAAAGAAAAGAATTTCACAACTTTCCTAAATTATCAGAGGTTCCTGTTGCCAACCAAGATTTAAATATTTATTGCAAACATTTGGAGGTTCTTCATAAGGATTTCCAAGACCGCTACACAGACATCCTCTCTTTGGATATACCAAGTTGGGTCTTGGATCCTTATTCGTTTTTCAAGAAAGTTCTGGAGAGTCACATTTAGAAGAGGAACTGATCAAAATCAGCACCAATGAAGAACTTAAGGCAAAATTCAAAAAAGGGTATGCAGAATTTTGGCTTCAGAGCTCAATCCCAACACAATATCCAGCATTGTGGAACATAGTTCAAAAACTTCTCGTTGCATTTCCCTCTTCTTATTTGGTAGAGAGAGGTTTCAGTGTAGTTTCCAATTTGTTATATCGAAAGAAAAAAAAAGGAACTGATTGGAGATAACTGAAAGGGGGGGCTTAAGGCTATTCTTAACGAAGCTTACTCCAGTTATTCTCAGGCTAATAAATACCCACCAAGTTCATCCATCTCATTAAAATTGTATATGCATAATACTGTGGTGAAATTTTTTACTATGGGATTTATATACACTTTGTGGTTAAATCATTATAAAAATATAAAATATAACCCAAGTTCCTTTAAGAATATAAAATAGGCTTTTAATATTAAAAATGCAATTAATTTTTTCATAAATATTTTATGTCAATAGCACATTTTGTTTGTAGAATAATTGTAGTGATAGTAATATAAGTTAGCTATTAGTAATAATAATAATAATAATAATAATAATAATAATAATAATAATAATAATAATAATAATAATAATAATAATAATAATAATAATAATAATAATAATAATAATAATAATAATAATAATAATAATAATAATAATAATAATAATAATAATAATAATAATAATAATGATAATGATAATGATGATGATGATGATGATGATGATGATGATGATGATGATGATGATGATGATGATGATGATGATGATGATGATGATAATAATAATAATCATCTTTATTCAGTTACCAGTAAAACATATAACAAAAAAAAACCCAATATATTAATCGCCAAGAGGAAAGAACCCGTATAGGCGATAGATAAATTACTAAATAAAAATTTTTATACATTATAATTGAAATATATAAAACAAAACAAAATACTCGGTAATATCAAACAAGGAAAAAGTTATACATATTTGAAAACAAAATAAGATAAATGACACAGCTAGTACAATAATAAAGACTTTGCTTCTCTCTAGGAAATCGAGAAAAAAACATCTAAATTTTCAATTTCTATTAGGAATTTAAATAAAAAGCGTTTAAAAGTGCATAAATTAGGAATTATTACTTGTAAATCTAAAGGTAATTTATTGTATAGTTTAGGTGCAAGATAGAAAAGGTGCTTTCGAAAAATTTCCTTACGTTTTAGAAATATCTAAAAAAACAGCTGCGATTTTCATATTTTTATCTAGGGAGCTACCGCCCCCTGCTCGCTATCGCTCGCCAACCCCCGTTAAATGCTGACGCAGAAACTTTTGGATCGCTTTGCCATCCTCACAAAACACAGCTCACAGCACTTACTCACTTTATAAAACATTCTTAAAACAGGGGAACTACTTCTCTGTGGTATTCTTTAAAAAATGGGGAATATTCATTCAGAGGCTAAATTTTAAGTTCCTTTATGACAATATGAATTGGCGGATCGCCATTTAATTCCAAGAAAATTAGCATCAAAGCAGTGTAAAATTTCTTTTACACTTTCCCCAAGGTAATGTTTTCCTCACACAGATCCTTTCAGAAGCACTGCAAACATTTCCGGAATAAATTTTACTTTCTTAAAATTTGTAATGATTTTCATCGATTATCTGTGAAAAATGTAGTAATTATCGTAAACATCACGAAAATTTAGAATTTTGTCTTCATGAGAACAAATAATCATCGAAATTGTGTGTTTCATAGCAATGACACGAATGTTCTGACTTCAAATATTTTGGATTTTTATCTTCTAAAAAATTCACCCGCTATATCTAGTTTTGCGTTTTAGCATTATAAAAAAGTTACATTATACTACCTTAAATAACATAACTTGCTAAAGGATATAAAATAGTTATTATTTTAATAAATAAATGCAAAAGTTAAAAATTTCTGAAAGCGAGTTTATATTTTATTGTAAATATAGTAATGATTAGGTTGCCACAACGACAAAGATAAATATAAAAATATGAATTAATTATTTAAAAATAAAAGATAAATTAATTATTCATTTGCCTTTAACGAAGTGTATATTTGGACGGCCAAAACGGCCAGTGGCGCATGCGCTGTAGGTCTCGTGATTACGTAGCAGTCTCGGCGCTTAGTGATGGAACCAATGGAACGCCGAGCCGTGGAAATTAGAGTAGAGTTTAGTTGAAAAAAGGCCGTCCAAATATACAGTGCCTAGTTTAAATATAGGCACTGTATATTTGCACGGCCATTTTTCAACTAATCTCTACTCTAACTTCCACGGCTAGGCGTACCATTGGTTCCATCACTAAGCGCCGAGACTGCTACGTCATCACGAGACCTACAGCGCATGCGCCACTGGCCGTTTTGGCCGTCCAAATATACACTTCGTTAAATATAATTAAAATCGTTTGAACAGCAAAAATATAAATATTGTTGAAAAGAATCCAATATATATTCTTTAAATTAGTGTGATAAATAGAAAGATGATTATTTAATGTATTTTAATGTATTTGAATGTTAAAAAAACAAGTGGAAATATATTTTCAATTGTTTTAAAATTCATAGTTTCTTGCTTTGTAACTGCGACCTTATCCGAAATCTAAAAAAAATGGAAATATTTTAAAATTGAGAATTTTTTTGAAAAATCGAAGGGCCTACTCGGAAATCCGGAAAAAATTCGGACATTTTGATACCATATATTATGTGTCATTTGGTTCAGTAATTAAAAAGCCTTTCTCTGGAAACTGTTCACCAAAACTTTTTTTTAGAATAGAGAGACTATTATAAATAAATTTTGAGAAGTCAAGAAGAGCTAGTTCTGTGTTTCGACCCTTTATAAAGCCGTATTGGTTTTCTGCAAAGAAACTTGAATTAATTAGAAAATTGTACATTCTAGTAGTTGACAAAGCTCTTTCTATTACTTTTGCCAAAGTTGGGAGTATAGATATGGGACGGTAGTTTGAAAATAAATTTTTTATCACCCGAGAGATATAAATATTAGCGATTAATATTGTGATATAAATATAATTTTTTGTTTGGGATTTAAATGCAGTTAGTTGTTAAATCATTTCAAAAATGTAAATATCATACTTTAACTCAAATTAATTTAAAAGTATAAATATAGCCTTTTTATATTAAAATTAATTTGTAATATTGTGATACAAAAATTAGCAATTAATAATGTGATACGAATATAGCAATTAATGGTCGTGTGATATAAAGTGGACTTTATGGTGTGTAAATATAAAACTTTGTGAAATATACTTCTTTCAATTCTGAATTTAGTTTTAAAAATTAAAAGTGTATCTTTCTTCCTTAAATTTTGTAATTGTTTTTATATCAACAAAAGTTAAAAAAAACCGTATGGCATGAATTTTTTGAAAAATTATAAATTACAATGAAATCCCGTTACAACGAATACCGATACAACGAAAAATCCCGTTATTACGAAAGTCCAGAAATTCCCCAACCGTTTTTATTTGTATTAGGAATAGTACGGTTACAACGAAATTTCCGTTACAACGAAGAAATTTTCCGGTCCCGTAAAGTTCGTTATAACGGGATTTTACTGTATATGATATTAACTTAATATTAGTATCTAAAATAAGTAGTGTTCGGCAACTACTGGTCAAAAAGTAGTTAACTACCAACTACCAACTAGTCTGGGCAAAAGTAGTTGTAACTACTAGTTAACTACTTTTTCTTGGAAGTAGTTGTAACTAGTAGTTGATTATTTCCTAAAGTAGTTAACTACTAGTTAACTAGTCTATTTAATTTCATAAGAGATATTTTTCCCCAAATTTTCGATAACTTTTTCTTACCTATAGCAAAAATATCATGGCTAAAGATTCGCCAATTTTTGATAGGTATAGGGGAGAGTGGGGCACATTCGCACAAAAAGTGCATTTCGGCATATTTCTCTGGATCTAGATGAGATATTGAAACAAACTCTGATTCAAATGAAAGTTATGACCTTTCCCGATATTTTAGAACTTTTAGAACAATAATTGGTCGCATTCTCCTAGATTTTCTAACCTATATCATCAATCTAAAAAACGAGAAATTTCGTGCGAATGTGACCTATGAGTGGGGCAGTTTCGCACACGTGTGGGGCACATTCGTGCACATGCAAAAATTATACAATAATTATTTTTACAAATTTAAAAGTTTATTGCACTTTAAAGTAGGAATAATTAAACGAAATAGTTGGCACTTTAACAGATTTTTCCTCTAAATTGAAGATTTTTTACAAAAAAGAAAACAGCTTTAAAAATATTGAACATCTAAGTTTTTGATGAGGAAAACAAATGTAGTAATGAAGAGTATATTGCTTATTGACATACTTCACATAATATAATTAGTTAGAAAAAGTCCAACCAATATTTTAACTGTCAGGTTTTATTCCAAAGGAAAGTGAACCAACAGTTCGCTTATTAACACCTGAAACTGACGGTTGGGGAACTTTTAATAAGATATTATCTTTTTGTATGAATGTTGAATCATTACTTACTGGGAAAATAAAAATTTCGTCATTAATTTTAAAGTTTTTCATCATTAATTTTAAATTAGCATCATTCAATTCCAAATTTTCTATTTGACCAACAGAACAAAATTTTCTTTTTAGTAGAAAATTCTACCAGAATAAAATCACTTAGGTCCAAGTCAGTTGGCATTAAACAATTATCAGGGACATTTATTTCTTCAATGTTTAAATCTGGGTCTAAATTCCTTAAAACTGAAGCTTTCTTTAAGATGTTATTTTCTATTATCACCAAATTTTGAAACAATTACAATAAGAAACAATTAAACTTCAAGTTATTAAATATACTGCACTTATAAACGTATAAGTTACTTTCATAATCAAAAATGGGAAAGATGAGGCACATTCGCACTGTCCGAATCTGCCCCATCTTATGTGTACGAATGTGCCCCATCTACCAGTTCAAGCTTACCACGTCCCAACAAGATATTTATAATTAAAGTTCAGGGAAATAAAACCGTTCTACAAGCTTACTTTAGTAGTGCCTCTACTGAATAAAATGCTGAATGTCCACTTGAGAGTTATTTTTGATTGATATTTTACGCCAACAAAATGACAAGAAAATTTACTTTGTTGCTTATTCAAACGCTAGCAAATTTCTTTTCTAGTACCTATATACAACAAAATGGCCCAGGGCTTTAAAAATTCATGCAGGAGGTGGTAGTCATGCTTCCATCTACTGGTATTTTTTTCAGATTTTTAAATTTATAATTACTAGGGGAAATGCCGTCTTTCCGTCTTTCCCCACTCTCCCCTACAAGTTTTTGGTGTCTTAAAGTTTTTAAGTTGTATTTATATTAGTCAGTACAGTGTCGTATATAAGGGGGGTTAAGGGTTCTAAATCCCCTTAGCCTGAACAACAATATTTTAAGCACAAAATTGGGCAGTTAACTTTAAGTATTGTTTCATAGGCGCCGACTCCATAGGGTTTGAGGGGGCTTGGGCCCCCCAATGTTGAAAGGAGGGGGGCTAAGCCCCCCCAATAGTTTTATTAAAAAGTAATCTTGCTATTTTTTCTTTCATAAACGAAAGAAGGCAATGTATTGAACGTCGTTCATTTGTTCCCGGAAAAACTTTCCAAAATCGGTCTCAAAATGAGTTAAAACACTACTTTCAAGGGTGAAAATTTAAAAAAATTTCTGGGGGGACCCCCAAGCCCCACTCAAATTTTTAAATATTTTATGAATACAGTTTTTCCTGAAACTTCGGTGACTTCTAAAGTGTGATCCTTCTTTTGAATAACATATAGAGAAGAAAGCTACAAAATGAATTAAAACACAATTTTTAGGGCACTGTTTTTCCTTAAAAATTTTTCTTTAAATGAATAAAACCCCTACTTTTAAGGTTCAAAATTTTTCTTGCAGAGAACCCCCAACCCCATTTAAATTTTGAAATTTATTATTACAGTCGTTCCTTGAAAATTTTGGGACTTACAAGGATTGCTCCTCTTCGGGTTGCTTTAATCCCCCCAATAGGAATGCAGGGCTCGATTTCTAAAAAAAGAGGTACCGGAACGGTTATATTATTGGTCTCAAACTAAAAAAAAAGGGAATACTTTTTAATACAAAAACTTAAGCATCTATTTTAAATTTAAAAAATAAATTCAAATGTGTTGTACTAGATTAGGATGAATTTTCTAACTTAATTATTGTATAAGACGATGAACTATTTAGGCAATTTTTTTGTTAAAACACCTTTTTTTTAAAGTGCGTTGTACTTTTTTCCAACAGGGCGCCTCTTGTAGAAGGCCGGACGGTTTATCATCACTGAACCAATAGTGTTGTATATTTTGCCAGTTTAAGGAATATAATGCGTAGTTAAAGTCCTTAAACGGTAGAATTTAAGATGTCGCAAATTTTCTTGGCAAATTTGACCAGAAATCTGGCAAATCTGGTTCAAATAAAAAAGAATCAACCCCAGGAGCGGAATGTGTTGGTAGTTCAAATTGGGGTTCACAATTGTGTTTTAAAAGAACACAAATTAAGTAATAACCTCAATATTATATAACAAAATTATTGTTATTTGCTAAAAAGATAAAAATGCATTTAAAATTTTTAAAAATTTACAATCTGCACAAGTGAATCGTTGAAAATAAGTTTTATCTAGTAACAACAGGAAATTGTTTTTAACACATCTATGATCATAGTGGCGCACATAGAAATTTATTTCGGGAAGGGCCCAAATATCCTATAAGAAAATTAAATCACTACCAGGCCCCAAGTTAAATTTTTGCACAGGGGGAAGAAACTCGAAATTCCCTCTAAATCCTTTTTACTCATGTTTACAGGTTTTAAGTTCATTTTTAATATTTTTTAGTAAGATTCTCCATTTTATTAACTTAATCCGAAAATAAATACAGTTTACAGGTTTAATGTTCTTTTTTAATATTTTTTAGTAAGATTCTCCATTTTAT
The DNA here is from genome assembly GCA_024610705.1 of Tetragnatha versicolor. NCBI lineage: Eukaryota > Metazoa > Arthropoda > Arachnida > Araneae > Tetragnathidae > Tetragnatha > Tetragnatha versicolor. The sequence goes on from JANDEH010000010.1 coordinate 30,129,726, forward strand.
TAACTTAATCTGAAAATAAATGTGATTAGTTGAGTTCTAAATACAATAAGGGGGGTCTGGGGGTTCTCCCCCAGAAAAATTTTGGAAATTAGACCCGAAAAACAGGGTTTTAATTCATTTTATGACTTTTTTCCGCACATATAAGGTTTTCTCGGGCTGTAGTTATAGGAGACCCTTGAAATAAAATATTAATTTTTTAATCGAAAAAGAGGTTCCGGAACGCCGTTCCTGACCGTTCCGGCTGAAATCGAGCCCTGGGAATAAGTACTAACAGTGGGAACTCGGGAGAGGAAAAAAGGGAAAAGCGACTCCAAAACGAGTTAAAATCCTGTTTTTAGGGTCAAATTTCCAGAAATTTTCTGGGGGAGGACCCCCAGACCTCCTTTTGGAACTTTATTATTTTCCACTTTTTAAAAAAAAAAATTCGTCAAAATGCAAAAATCCAACCAAAGTGGAAATTAAATTCTTGAAAATGTATGTCCGAAATCCGGATTAGGTGTACCAAAGCGAGTTGAAAATCTGCTTTTTAGACTTTAATTTCCAAAAATTTTCTGGGGGACCCCCAACCCCTCTTTTAAGACATTAGAAGACGATTTTGATTTATGAGCCCCCCAAAAAAACTAATCCTGGATGATCCGCCGCTGTCTACTTACTTTGGTCCCCAACAAAATCGAACAAAAGTTCCAAGAAATTTTTTTGAGAAAGTCCCACCCCGAAAAAAAAGTCTAGCTACGGCCCTGTAACTAGGTATTTATAGTTTAGTAATGGGCCCCCCCAATATTTGACAAAAGTCGGCGCCTATGTATTGTTTTACTAATTTTTAATGCAGGAAAAACATCTAGAATCCTCGTAAACCTAGTCTAAAATCGCTTTTTAAAGTGCTGGAATTTCCAGGAGAGAAAACCCTGAACTATCCCTAATTTCTAGAGAGGATTTCAAAAAAGGGTTGCATTTATATGTCAATTGCTGGAATGAAATATATTTCGAGGTTGCTAAATATGAAAATGTATCACGAAATATGGCATTGTTAGTAGATGTAACATATTTTTTAAAATTTTGATCTTTCAATATTTTTTGAACTAGTTGAACTTTTTGAAAGTAGTTGGAACTAGTAGTTGGTGAAAAAAGTAGTTAAACTACTAGTTCAACTACTCTAAACCAAAAGTAGTTGAACTACTAGTTAACTAGTAGTTGCAACTAGTAGTTAACTACTTTTCAACTACTTTTAGTTAACTAGTGCTGAACATTAAAAATAAGAGGCCATTAAGTTATCATATTCAAGGGGGGCGTTTGAAAATTTGGGTCTTCAAATGGGGGCGCTGTTCCAAAAAAGTTTGGGAACCTATTATGAATTGACTTTGGCAGTTTTTGATTATGAAAAATGAAAAGTTAAAGATCTCGAGAGGAAGATTGCATGCCCTGAAATTCCCCTGAGCGTAGGAAAGAGTGATGAATGCTTAGGTCAGCTTCTTTATCAAGAGGAGGGACAAAATGGAGAATCCAAAAATTAAATCAAACACTATAATTAGGGAATTTAACAAACATTTTCTTTAGGAAGACCTCCCCTTTAAGTGATATTCAGTATTAAAAGTTGAATAGGGTAAACAATTTATGCATTCTCAAAAATTTTTGAAAATACACAGTAGTACTTCGTCCCTCTTTCGCTGGAAAATTTTATATTAAAGACTCTCCCCCGAAAAGCTTATCGACGATAAAAAAAGCCAGGTTTTACCTTGAGGCCCGCCACTTGACTTGTAATTTTGATCCCCCCGAAGCTCAGAAGTTTTTTGATTATAGAAATCCACTAAAACTACCCCATATCCTTTCCCGAAATATCAATATCCTCCTCCGAAATTTTGTAATTGCTACGCCACTGCCACTGGTTTAGACACCATTTCAAATCTGTTGTCTGAAAGAAGTTATCTTAAAAGATGTCTGTCTGAGAATTTATATCATTTAAAGCTAATTTTTCTTTACGAGTTTATCTTTCTCGGCGTTCAATATCTAATAGTGAACGCTTACTTCATTTTAGGTCCAACGCCCTAAACACTTCAAAATCTTTTTAAAAGGTTCCAACTAAGATTTTAAAGTTATTTTTTTTTAATTCGGCACCTTTCTGTTATTGGGCCCCTCCGAAATCACATCCTTCATAATTTTAAGCATTCGCATTCAGCACAGGTGTTCGGCACTACCGACTAGTGGGCGTCTCAATCCGGTTTCCGCTGGTATTTCTGCCCATCCGCACTTCTCCCTTCGGCATGCGGCTGTCGACTGCTCTGATCGCGGCGTTCGCTGTGCTTTCGAGCGCTGTGGTCGCCGGCGCCCGACGACGCCGGCTGCGCGACGACTGCCCTGAGGAGCGGCTGAAAGTGCGGGAAGCCCTGGCCGACGTTGTGTTGACCGGTACCCTCAAGCGACTCTACGGCACCCAGGAAGCGCTCTACAGCGGGGAGGTCCTGGTCAAGCGAGTGGTCAAGGGGGACCACCTTCGCCCCGGAGAGTCGCTGCTAGTGGAAGGGTTCGGACAGCCGGACATTTGCGCGGGCCGGCCGTTGCTGAGAGACTCCAAGATATTCCTGCTGACCCAACTAGACACTGGGCGGTTTAGACTCAATTCCAGTTTGGTGAATATCAATGTGCCTAATCTGGAGAAGGTGACTGCATCAGTCAAAGGTAAATAATTGATATGTGTTTAATGGTAATTCGGAAAATATATGAGATAAAACATTGAATCAACGAATAAAGGGGGATATGAATTATTCAAAAAACTTTAAACGTATATTTTTTTTAGCTATTTTAAGGAATCTATATATAATCAAATTATGAATTGAGAAATTAATACTTTATGTAGAATGAAATAAAAAAATACCGAAGCGTGGGAATTTATTCAAAACGCTTTGCTACCCTTAACCCTTTCAGTCCTAGACCCCCAGATTGCCATTGAATCCTATTATAAATTTGGGGTGGTCAAGACTGAAATGGTTAATGATAAAGAGCGGTTAACTTTCCTAAACTGTAATAAAATAGGAAAGCATCTTTTGAAATCTTTAACATGGCACTCAACTTTTTTAACATTCTGCATAAGTTTTTAGCCTTATATTTTTTATTGCTTGAAAATGCGTTCTTCATAAGTTTGCTTGGCAGGGGCATTAAATAATGAAATCCTTCAAATTAAGAAATGTGCTGAGTTTTTATTTTAATCAATAGTGACTTATATAGAATTAATATAGAGTACATTCAGAATAAAACTAGTCATGCATTTTATGACCTTTTAATTTATTTGTTTAAATTTCCTTAGGGTATCTGTTTCTTTTCAATATATTTTTATGATACCATTAAGACTCATTATTTAGGAAATTGACAATCAATGTTTGTCTCTGATTTGAACCGAACAAGTTTGTTTATTTTCTTCGAGAAAATCCATATGGTCAAGAAAATGAGGCCGAGCCATAAAAGGCTGGAGAGTGGGAAGACAGAGCAACCAAGTTGCGAAAGGTTTCCGCGATTATTCCTTTTCTCCACCTTAAACAGACTTTTTTCGAAATGAGGAAGAAGAAAACGAAACATCTTTGCGATTGAGAGAAATTTTCAACTCGCCGGATATATCAATCACATGTTTTAATTTGACAATTTTCAATTGATTGCTGGAAGTTAACTATCACTTAAAAATAAACAGCTCTGTTGTTGATTTTATGAAGCATTAAGATCAAGGAATATAAAATAATTTATAATATATTTTGTCTAAGTATCAGCTATACGAATTCAATGATTTTTAAAATTAATATAAACATTGTGATCTCTATGATTAAATGCGCGTGTGTTATAAGTTTCAAAATAGTTTTTGTTTGACGTTGACTTTTTAGATAAAAAACCCAGATGATCTACCTGTTTAAAATCAATTAATTTAAGAGTGCTTAGATCTGGAAACACAAGAGGAAGATCCTGGGAAAAACAAAAATGCTGTCCATGATTGGCATCTTAAATTATTCTTTACCATAAAATATTGGAATATTAAATATTCCATATATCTAAGAGGTGAGGTCATTTCCCCGTACAACCCACCTCTGAAAAACTTATTTATTGATTTAAAAATGAACATTAATGTTCTATTAAACTTTTCGGAATGAAGGTTATGATAGCGGTAAGGATATAAAATTTTGTTCGATAGAAATAATTTATTATTTTTAAACTAATGAATTATGCGAACTACTCATTCCTCAACTAAGATTAAGAAGGCAATTGAAACTTCATGTATCTCTCTATTCTAAAAAAAGTTTTTGGTGAATGGTTTCCAGAGAAAAACGTTTTAATTACTGATCCGTATAACACATTTTTGGTATCAAAACGTCCGGATTCTTTCCGGATTTCCGAGTAAGCTGTTGGATTTTTCAAAAAAAAATTCTCAATATAGAAAAAATTCCATTTTCTTAAATTACAGATAAGGGTGCAGTTACATAGCAAGCAACTGTCAAACAACTTATCCATTCAATCTTGCGACCAATTGACGACATAATTTATGATGAAACAAAATCATTTCACGTTTTGAAAATGTACTTTAAAATACTTTCCAAAATAAATACCTTTCAAAGATTGAAAGAAGTGTTATAGAAACTTACAAGTATACTATTTTATACTAGAATTTTACGTATTTTTACTGCAATTTTGAAGACTGAAATTAATTATATGTAAACATAAAGTGTCATGTAGGTTTTGTCTATTATTATTTTCTTTGACTTAAGAGGTATTGCTTATAACAAGTCTGGGTTGCAACAAAAATATGAATGTTAAGGTGTATTGACGAGTTACTAGGTAAAATATTAAATTTAAAAGATTCATTTATTGTTATTAAGAATTATCATTTAAATGATGACTTGATATACGTTTTTACCGAATGTTAATTAACAGTTGTTAGTAGATGGATATATAAGTTAGAACTTTTAAGAGAGTGTTATTTATGGATACAACCTGAGGCGTATTGTTGGAAAGTTGGTTGACATTTCTTCTGCTAAGGTTTTAGCAGTTTAGTCAATGGAGTTTATAGTCTATAATTTTCTTTTGTTAATAGTCTGTCTCTTTTTATAATAATTTTTAGTATTGCATCAGTCAATTCAAAATCGTTACGGCTAAAGATGATGAAAAAGTTCTTCAATTAGGAACATTGTTTTTATGAATGTTTTATAAAGTGAGTAAGTGCGTGGTTTTGTGAGGATTTGCGAAGCGATCCGAAAGGCCCTGCGTCAGCAGTTTACGGGTTGGTGAGTGATAGCGAGTAGGGGGCAGTAGCTCATTAATAAATATAAAAAAATGGAATTTAAACTAACCTGTAGTATATGTGGGGTTAATAATTTGAAATTAAATGAAATGTATTAATTTAAATTAATTACCTATATACTACCAGTACCAGTGCCGGCTTGGGGTTAGCTAGAGTCCTTATCGATTAGGCTTGGTCGAAAAAGACAAAGTTTCGAATGTCGAAACGCTTTAGGTCTCAAAAGTTGCATCTTGGCATGCTGATCACTGAGAAAAATTATAAAAAAATTCCTAAAAATATACCTGAAGAGCGCATTGGGCCTTATCCAGAGGTAGAGAAGGTAATTAAAATCAATAGTTTTGGGCAAATTAAACTATAAAAACTTATTTTAATTTTTATCAACTGAATCAATAATTTAGGGTTAAATGTTCAAATTAAAAATGTTTGATTTGTTTTTTTGGAATATTTTAAAAACTTGTTTGCTTCCTTCGATGCAATTTCAAAACAAAGGATAAAAGTTTTCTGTAGAAAACCAATAATTTTAGTTAAGTACTACGAACAGCCTCTGTGTTGAATAATATAACCTGTCTTTTCAAATTTCAAGCTTTACCTGAAATCGTAACAGGCATTTGGATTTTTGTAGCATAACTTATGTGAATAAAGTTAAAACCAATAAATTTTTCTATTAACCGTCTAATACAAATAATAATTTTTAGTAATTGATAAAAAATATTTTATTCAATTTTTAGAGGTTTTATTATAGGTACTATTTGAACTGTTGGAGACTTTTTGATATCAATATGTTTGATATTTTATAATATAAAACATATTACTTTTAGCTTTAAATAAATACATTCCAATTAGAATTAAAATTATTTCCATTTATTTTCGCAATGAAAATGTAATTTTAAATTTTTTTTCTTCTATTTTAGAACTGAAGTTTGCCAAAAAAAATAATAAAGGTTATTCTTTATGTGCGTTAAAAATTAATATTGAATGAGACAATGATTTTACTGCTCATCTTCGTAGTGCATATAATAGCCTTAAATATTAATACCTTGTTAATATATTATTATTAGTACCTTAAATATTAGTATTATGGATTTATAACATATTTCTATTTTTTTACAGGGGTGCCTTACAGAAGAAGAAACCCAATTGTTGACGGTAATAATTTTCATTTGCAATCTTGTTTTATAATACCCTATACTTGTAAAAATTAAAGAATTAAAGTTAGAAGCACGATTTCAGCAACCAAAATTCAACATTTTTAAATACATTTAAAAACTGAGTAAACGCATATTATAATTCCCTTACAAAACCATTTGAATTACACTGTAACGAATATTTCTTCAAATAACAGAAATTAAGCGGCCGCACTGTTGCCAGTTAATTTCTGCACTTAAAGGAAACGTCTGTTTTTACTTTTCGGTCAAATGAGAGAAACTTTCCGTTATTTAAGGAATATTGAGAGTTTTTTAAAAATAGATACAAGAGGCGGCCTTTCTAACAGTCAATAGAATTATAACAAATTTCATAATCCCGAATGAATATGACATTGTGATGTCACCGGCAAACATATCTTACACCTAGCTAGCTAAAGATTGGCTTCGTTTTAACTAAACGATCACAAATTTTGATTTTGTTTTTAAAATTTGTTCTTTTAGTGGTGATTTTATTGAATCTAAACTATTTGTGGAAAAATTCACGGAAAATGACACGGTTTCTAACGTCAAAAACAATAGAATATTCAGTAAAAAAAATTTTTACAGTGTATAGAAACTAAAACTACCCCTTTCATGAAAAAAAAACGTGTTATTTACGAGAGTTAAATTGTTAGCAAGTCATTTTGTAAGTTTAAATACATAAAGCCTTTCCCAATATATAGAATTAAAATTATATAGGAATTAATTAGAATTTATTAAAATTATGGAAAATTGAATTACAGAGCATCCGTCAAAACTGAATTATGAGCTTACTGTGATGGTAAATTGAAACACTAAATCTCACGGTACAGACTCAAAAATTTTACTTTTTTGACTCTATACTTTTATAATATAACGACTGAAACTTAATTTCTGTTGAATTTAAAAGTGTCTCTTCTCTGAGGTGAGGAGTCCTAAGCCTTTCAACATTTGAAAAGCTGTTCTCTGTTTCAGAGCCCTGTGAAAAGAAGTGGTGCCAGTACAACGGGGATTGCTTCGAGGAGAGCCGGCGAGCCGTGTGCCGATGCCCTGTCGGCTGTCCCAGCGGCCAGGGTCCGGCCGTCTGCGGCAGTGACCACCGCACCTACCCGGGCGAATGCTCCATGAGGATGCACTCATGCCGCAGCAAGAGATCCATGTATATACGGCACGAGGGGCATTGTGCCACCCATTAGACAACCCTATGTGATAATACTAACAATTAATGTGAATTCTACGACTTAGTAGGAAGTAATTTTGATAATGGATAAGTAGCAACAAAGGAATATAGAGAAGCATGAAACATTTTATTAATTTACTGTGATTTCTTTATTGTTTTTGTCACCGCCCTTATTAAAATTTTATGAAATAAACAGATAACTAAGTAAGTATTAAATTTTGTAATTTCGTGTAGATATGTAGACTTATAATACTATACATGCGTGCTTGAAATTTTATGTGTGCTACCAAGGAGGATTATTAGTTATAATTTTATATTTTTTTACCCAGAATATATTAAGATAGTAGGTACTATATCTGAAATCTTTTATCATTAATGTAAAATACCTTTGAAGTTATTAACTCAAATATACCATAATCCCTGAATTACGATGTTGCGATTTCTAATATTTGTTGCGCTTCTGTATAATAAATATTAAGAATGTGTTTGAAGTGAAAACTGTCAAGTGATGTAACTTTCCTAATTTTTATTATGACATTTTCTGATTAACTTTATACAGCCTTTTAGAAAATCAATTCTTTCAATAAAATTTTTAAAAAGTTATTTTATTTAACTGTAGGATTTATAATGTTTTATCTATTTTCCCTATAAATTTGTAAAAAAGTTTGTTTTAATTAATTAATAACACACTCATTACTTTCACATCTCCATGTATTGCATTACATATCTTCATAAGGCAAGACTTCCATCGAACGTTAGAAAATGAAACTTCGTTGATTATGGTAGCGTATATGGCTTCGATGTTGAAATATGTTAATATAAGATGATTTTTCTAAAAATAAAATTAAGATTTTGTACGATTCATAAAGGGATTTTGAAATAAAAAAAATATTGAGGACAAAAAAAATTTGATATTAAGAAACCTAAATAATAATAAACCCGTAGTTTCAGCTATTATTTTAAAGAGGAATTTCCCCGCTTCTAGATTTTTTAATAAAACATATTGATTTTGTAAAAAAAATTTTTCGCTATCCTCAGGCATTTTCATCAAAATGTTCTTCATCCATTAGCATAGATAATATTTTAGCAATTTCTTATTTCTTTTTTTAAATCCAGAGATAGTTATGTATTTATTCAGTTAGATAGTTAAGGAGAAAGAGCATTGAAATTCCGGAGTCTAACGAAACGTTTGGGAGAGTTATTGGCAATTGCGAATGCCAACACAATTTTATTACTTTCAGGAACATCGAAATGTTCATCTAAAAATCGAAATTCATTCAACATTCGTTGCCCTCCTAAGTTTTTCTGGGAATTTTATTTATTATTAAACTAGTTATTATATATAGTACTAGAAAATATTTTAAGCATGACATATTTTAAGATGACATACTTTATCAGAAATGAACTCTTATTTAATTAGTTACATACGAGTATTGGTGATTAAGTTTTAAATAATTAATAACTAATTAATCAATGATTTTGTTCGTATTACATATTTCATGCTTTCAATACTGTGAAGCTAATCTTGTCACTATTTATTTAAAATTTTTGAAATCCCGACTATATTTATAAACTTGTAGATTCAGCGATAAAATATTTCAATCAGATTGTTAAGCATAAATAACCTGTTTTATTGTAAAATTAATCAGATATTCTTTTTGAGGGATTTCTCTGAAAATGATGTTGTTGCTGTAAGGGATTTAATAGATAGTAATACAGAAAAGTCTTAAAACTGAAAATGATAAGAAAGTACATCAAAATGTAAGTCTGTACACATGCACGAATATTAAATAGTTTATTCTCAAAATAATGTACAACATTTTGCTTAACCCTTTAAGCTAGGAAGAGTTCAAGGCACCGATGCCCTTTCACAAAATAAGTCTTTACAAAAATAATAAAAATATTTAAAATATTATGAAACATCAATAAAAGTTTTTATTACAAAAATGTTCTATGCAGAGGATTCGATTTTACAAATAATTGGTTCTAGGTTAAAATTAATACTAGAGATAATTTGAGAATTGAATAAATAAATATCTTTCACTCCATTTGAGCAATATTAGCTCTCCAAAGACTAGAAAACATAAAACGCTCTAGAGGTCGTTCCAGTGTATTTATTGGTCAGTTAACATCCTCTTGATTTGATGAAGATGAGGCCCCAATAAGCGAGTCCAAGCTGGGAAGAGGAATGTAAGACAAGGAAATCACAGTTCCAGGTTTAACTATGACTTCTTTTTCGTTAGGAAGACACAAATCATCATACAAGACCTATGAATGAGATAAAAAATCACGTATTCATGAATTCTTATAAAGTGAATCCATCACGTCAAAATTTTAATTACAGACAAGAAAATGAAAAAAAAACTTTTTTGGACCCTTTAGATCCAAGGGGGGTACTTTCCAGAGTGGAAACAGATAATTTACAGAGGAACCGAGGATTTTATTTCCAGAGGATTTCCACCTGCTTACAAATAGCATTTCAAGGAAACGGGTCAATATTAATAAATTGACAGAAAATTTCGCAAGAATAATTAAAATTGTATGGGGGAACATATTGGGTGAGGGCACTGGGTAAATAATACAACTTAAAGAACTAATCAATCCCACTTTGAGAGCGTTGTCAGTTGTCATACATCCTAAACTACAAATTCATGGAACTTGGGTTACGCAAACATTGGGATGGATAGATCAACATTTAGGATAGATAACAATTAAGGTATATCGGTAGCAAAGCAGACTCACTTGTCCATGTCGGTCAGCCACAGATACCTTCCAACCAAAAGACTCTTTGGCCCCTGCATGCTCAGTCCGGCTGAGCCGGATACAATCCTCTGTCCCGTGGCCGAAACTGAATCCGGCCTGCCTCAGGACTTCAGCCAGCTGCATGAGTGGGGACACAGCCACAGGGACCTCTAGCAGGTCACCTGGACCAGACAGCACTCGCACCGTTGCTCCAGCCTGAAACACAAAATCATTTGAACTTCGGCGTTTTGTATGCTGAATAGTTGATATAAAGCAATGCTACATTTCAGGTGTAGATCTGTGGGAAAGCAGACAAAATACAGATTCAGGTATTTATGCCAAACTTAAATCGTTAATTTTATTAGAAAACTGTTGTGTTTGTCTGTATTCAGAAAACAGTTTCTTACCGGAGGCCGAAGTGGAAGTGGAAAAACGGCTGGAGGAGCGTCCGGTACAGCATAGGAAGGTACCAATGGCCTATTGATTCCATGCAACACCTTCTAAAAATACACAAACATCACCTTTATTTTGGTAAAAAAGAAGTAAACATCAAAACAAAAAATGATACCTGAAGAGAGTTTACAAAAAGTCTAATAAATGAGCTGACATTAAATAATTCAACAATATTTTGTTTCAAAAATGAGTTTTTCCACTAGAAATAGGAAAAGGAATTTTCGGTATATCAGAAACAATAGGTTTCAAGTTTATGGACGGTAGTACTCAGAGATAAACAAAATGTAGTCAAAATGAAAACTGTTCCCATTTTACAAGTTTTTTATATTAAAAGCAAAGAACGGCTAATTTTACTATTTATTCCAATTTATGGTATAGTAAAATAATCAAGAGTAGAATGGACTGCTAAAACCTACCGCAGACTGAAGAGGAAAAATGGATTTTTCAGAATCGGGTTCTGAGTAGGACGGTAAAGCACCCTCGATGTCATTTAACACCTTTGAAAGTAAAATTGAAAAAAAATCAAAGAGAATATTATAGGATAGCTAAAAGACTAAAATGAAAACATAAAAAAATATGTATAAATTCATTTCATTAAAACTTTCTAAAAATCGAAAAATAGTTTTAAATAAAAGAAAACTTATTTTCTGATGATTTAAAGAAAGTAAAAGCGTGACAATAATACTATAATACACGAAAAAAAGTTAAGCTACTGTTTGTTCCATAGAAATTTTCACTCAATTATTAACTTAACTAAATACTACTTATTAAAGGAAAATTTTGGCTAATATGTTCAGTCACCCCTAATAGGGGAAACACCTCAATTCTCTTTTCAATCCCTATCAATTATATAACAACCCGCACCAAGGCTTTTATTTTAGGCAGTACAAAAAGGGTTGTTTTTATTAAAATTCTATTTTTGAATAATAAAGCATTTCAATAAAACTTTGTTTACTTCTTTTTATTCTTTCTTCCGATCGATAGAGACCAATGTAACCCGTTGGCTGGAATAATATCGAGGAAAGCCGGAAGTTGAATGGAATTCTTAAAATTTGAGAGAATTGCTTATCAAAATTTATCTAACGCTAACACACGTTAATTTTGCAAAGTTAAGATCCAATTAATATTTATTTTTCAATTAAACATTTATTTAGAAAATTCCATTAACTACTGCAATTTTCGCAGAACTGGAAAATTTTGATTTCTTTGTTTTACGAGATTTTTTGCCCCCCCTTAAGTAAAAATTAGATCTTGGTAAATGATTAGAATTCTTTAAGTGAAGTTATTTCCTCTCTATCTGTACCATCAGTGTGTTATAGTCTAAATTGAAAACAGTAAAGGGTTATCAAAATCTATATATTAAGATGTCTTACGTACAGGTGGATGAAAAGGAAAGATGGACTCTTGGGAAGCAGGTTCTGAATAGGAAGGTAAGGGAATCTCAATTCCATCAAGCACTTTCTAGAAAATTAAAAGAAATTTTGTTTATTGTAGATTACTTATTCGGATTAAATTAGCGTCACGAAAGGAAATAAAAAGTGTTGATATAAAACACGTTCTAACGATTTTTACAAGAAGTTAACAAACTCATCACATTAACAAAAATATAAAGTAAAAATTAGGGAATTTATAATTTATACTTAATAATATTTAATATTACACTAATAAAGTATAAGGAACACACACACACATGTGTAAAATTTTTAAAAATAATTATTATAACATTTTAATACAGAGGCCGGATGAAGCATTAGAAGTTAATAAAAAAATGTAATGTGTGAATACGTATAACAATCAAACAGTTTGCCACTAGTGGTGTGTGCTAGACAGATCTGTCTAGCACACACACCATCTCTATAGAGATGAGGGAGTTGTTGCGTTGAGCTTTTTTTTTAAACTAGCTAGAGGATAGCTACTGACATTTAGTAGAGAAGAATTAAAAATTTATTGGGATAGCATAAAAATTTAAATGCAAATGGAATCAATATGGTATTGAAAACAAAAAGTGAAAATTAGGTGTCAAGTGAGTTACTTCTCCAAAGTTAAATTGTTTTCGCCTTGAATAGAATTAGTTGAAAATATTACAAATATAAACACATACTATTGGTGGATCAAGCCTTAACTGCTCCATTAGTCTAAGCAGGGAAAAAGGACTCCGGACTGCAAGAAGGTTCACAAGCTCTTTAAGTTCACTCATACCCATGGTCTGCAAATCGCACTCTCCGTGAGCAAATGTAAGTAATGCCAGAAATAGTACGCCACACAGCATTCTGAAATTGAGAATATGTTTTGAAAATACAGATGCTTCAGTTCGCCTTTTGAATTTTAAGAGAACAATGATTGGTTTCGGCTCTAAGTGTCACTGGTTTAATTTCTTTAAAACGAGTTTTTTCTTTACATTATAAGGGGTATTCAGGCAAACTGCCTAATCAACAGACTTCAAAAGGACCAACTTTACCGACTAGATGATTCGACCAATACAAAGGAAAAATTTAGTTATCAATACGAATTTTCTCTGCAATCTATTTGATTCCTGTAAAACGAGTTTTTCCTTCATAGTAAGCATTACGCAGGAAAACGTATTTTCATTAGAAAAACATTTTTAAAGGCATGCATGAACTTATTGCTTTTCAAAATAGGTTTAAAAGGCTTACTTTTAAAAACATTGAGGGGTAACTAAAAATATAATTTCTATCAAAAGAAATGAGTAAAGTTAAAACTTTTTCTTATTCAAATGAGTTGTTCTTCGATTTCATAAGGTATTTAAAACTTAAAAATTACTCTTTCCCATTTATTGCATAATATGTTACTAGAACAGCGTTAATAACGACAATCTTAGGGTAAGTAAAAAAAATATTCATTTTATAGTGTAATGATGAACTCACTTTTACACGCGTTACTCGGTTTCTCTTTATAAAGGGATAACAGCACTCTTCATTCAATTTGATGTCCAGAATAGCAAGATCTGTTAGTTCTACTTCGTACCTAGTACAGAATTTGAAAGTTAAAAGACATACTTTGTTGCCTTAACTATATTCTAAGATTCCCTTAAATTTGCTATAACAAAATAATTTTTACTTTTTAAGAAATAAAAAATTAATTAAACAATAAAACATTAATTAAACATATTTTCTGATACTAATAAGGTCAAAAATTAAAGGAAATTAAAATAAATACACTTTTACATATTTTTATGTGATATTTACGACTTAAAAGTTTTCTCTTAAAAAATAACAATTATGGGTTCGATTGTTTATGCAGAAGATTCTGAAAACTAAGGTACAAGAAAATAAAATAAGTATAAAAATGTACTTAAATTATAGTATTTGCAAATTAATTGAATGTATAATGATTGAATATTTTAATGCCATCTCTATTACACTATTGTAGATATAATGTAGTTTTTAGACCATTAGTGTAGGGCAGGGGGTTCCCAAACTTTTTATGTCGCGGAGCCCTTTTCAAGAGACAATTCTTTGAGGAGCCCTTTTCCGAAGATTAATTTTTCAAGGTACAAAAAGCAAATTACATAAAAACTATTGCTACAAGAAATAAAAGCATAAATGCAGTAACGTGTGTAGAAATTTATTTCAATAGGGTTCCAAAATTATTCCACAGCCCCTCCCATGCATATTTAACAGGTTTATGTAGCTTTTTAAAACATTTTTAGGTATAATTTGCATCCAAGAGAATTTAATGTAAGGAAAATTGTGATTAATTAAGTTCCAATTATGATTAGGGGAGTCTGGGTGAATTTTGTGAAATATGATCCAAAAAACAGTTTTTTATACTTGTTTTAGGTATATATATCATAGTCCAAATTTTGGACATTCATTTTTTGATAGGATTTTAATTTTAACGAACGTATTAAAGTAATAAATAGTATTAATAAACAGTAATAAAGTTTTAAGTACAATAGGGGGGTCTGGGGGTTCTCCCCCAGAAGAATTCCAAAAACTTGACCCTAAATAACATGGTTTTAACTTGTTTTGGTAAACCAAGAAAGACCTGAAAAAAAGACAAAAACCAGAAAAAAACTATAATCAACAGAGCTCACTTCATTGGAAGCTCCCCTCCAAATCCACTTAAATTTAAGGGTTATTTAGAGCTCTAAAAATTGGGTTAGGAAGGAGCAAAAGTAAGTTCTTAACAAGAAATACCTAGCAGAAAGTTATTTATATAAAATTTCAGAGCAACGCAAATTAGAAATTATCAAAAAAATGTATTTCAAATTTCTTCGCGGAGCCCTAAGGGCTCCGCGGAGCACAGTTTGAGAACCGCTGGTGTAGGGGAATGATTAAAAATTGAATTGAACAAAAAAATAACAGTGCTATGTACCTATATCGTAATTACTTGAAAACTGAATGTGTGTGTGTGTGATTGAATGTAATTTTCATCAAAACTGCGCCCTATCGTGTAAGTTCTGGGGGGTCAATCTTATTTGTAAGTGTCTGAAATTTAAGTTTAATAATAAAGGGTTAAAAAGCAGAAAAAAGTGAGCTACTACCAGTGGATAGTTCAAATGGGGGTTCAATATTAAATATTGAAATTACAATTGAGTAAAAACATTACAATTAGAACAGAAAAGGGGATGAAAGCTTATCCTGAATAAGGTACATTAGAATAGATTTTTATTAGTTTTTCTTTTGGTTATGATTGACTTATTTCGACTTATTATTTTTATTGGGGGCTCAAGTGCTCATATGCTCCTATGGACGAGCCGCTACTGGCTACTACTGATCTATGTATACATTCATATTCAAAGCAATTATAACAACAATGTTTAAGATTAAAAAGTAAATATTTAATTCACTTTAAACTTAGTCACTATTTTTAGTTACCCCCTAAGCATAAACATTTTTAATTGAAATTATCTTCTTGAAGTTTAGAGCCATACTAATTAATTTATTATGAAATTAAATCTCAACGTTATATTTGCTTTCATGAATTATGTGAAAAAAATTTAATCATACCTTTAATTCTTCAGCAGGGTCTTGACACAATTATCTTCTTAAAGGGGTAAGTGAAAGGTAAAGCTACTTTTTCTGATTCCCAGCGTTTCCGAGTGCGTTCAACTGACATGCTGACGGCTTTATATTGCGAAGGAGGAGTCTAGTGGACGCGCCTCCCTGTGGACACCACTTCCACAAACATTGGCGCGACCTCCCGCATACAACAGATATACTGCATCACTAGATTAGGGGTTGAAGAATTGAATTGTGGGTGTATATAGATATCAACTCTTCTTTCCCTAAGCAGTCAACCGGATTACGGATAAAGCTGAATTGAATCTTTTTTTACATTTGAAGTTGTGAAATAATTCTAAAAACTCTTTATGTTAAAATGAATAGTCAGTTTGAAAAAAAGCGAACAAGTCCAAAATATGGCAAATTGACTTCTTGTACTCAAAAAAATATCCATGCTTCACTCTACATTGAGTAGAAAGAGGGGGGGGGAGAATAACTGCCCAGTCATAGCCCCATGAATTTGGTAAAATGATATCCATTCACTTAATTTCAAATTTAAGTTACGTATTTTGTCTTTTTTTATTCTTTGTGTTGTAAAATAAACCAAAACTAAATTAGTTTTTAGCTTATTAACTTTTTATTATTGACTTTTAAAAGTTATTAACTTTTTTATTCAGTGAATGTTGGACTCTAATATTCATGAAACTGCCTTTATGTGACTCAGTCTCATGATACTTTTGAATTTTGTCTTACGTTAGTTTTCTGTTTCTTAATTTTGTGCTAAGAACTAAGCAGATATAGTATAATTTCACGTTGCCAATTTAAGTGGTTTTTAAGACTTTTTTCAGATGAATTTTTCTTCGTAAGTTTGAAAAAGGGAATAAGTCCATTAGTTTTTTTTAAATGTACAATATTTTTGTGTAGGTATGTGAATGTATACTTATATTTTTTCGATGATTGTTCTGTATTCTAAAAAAGGTCATGAGTTTTCAGCAAAAATTTGGTAGCTACGCTATGAAAATTCTATTATTTACATAGTTTTTTTTTTCAATTTTTTTTAAAACTTAGTTTTTGGACTTATTCCCCTTTTATCAAACTGACGATTCAAATAAATGTAAGTGTAATAAAACTATAGTAATAAATAAAACATAAAAGTATAGCTTCATATAGATACGAACCGAGTCTTCAGTTGCAAAAGAAGGTAATGTCCAAAAAACAAGTTTTGAGAAAATAAAGAAACGGTATGATTGAAAGAATTTTTATTGTACACTCCAAATTTTAATTAAAACATTAAAAATGCAGAACAGTGTAATAATATAACTAGTAATATGAAAAATTAAGGTTTTAGTAACTTATTTCCCTTATCCAAACTTAACAAAATTAGTAAAATACAGGGTGGTTATAATTAAACTTCCAATTTGAGATGGCTATAAAAAGAAAAATACTGTACCAAATGTTCTCAAACTTGGTCACAGGTCAGATGAGGTGGTAGAATTTTATTTCCAGTGAAAGAAAAATAGTTTAAAAATTTAAGACAAGAGAGAAATAAAAAAAATATGTTCTATTAAAGAATATATCTTTTTTTATTGTTTTCTCCCCATTCCCATTATTAAACAGTTAACACATAGACTAAATAAGACTTGGCAAAAGCTCGACCCCTTAAATTTTCAGGTTGAATGAAGCGTTGGGGTTATCTTGATTATTCGATCTCTTTGCTAATCAAGCTGTGTAGCTGTCAAAATGTGAGTTCAAAAAGGTGTTAAAAAGGTGTTGAAAACTCGTTGAAGACGATTAAGACGTCAAAATGCTTTTAGAAAAGCAGCACCAGTAGTTTTATGTTTAACTGTTCAATGGTTTCCTGACTTAATTATACATTTTCCAATTTAAAAAGAAATTTACCCTTCCCCTCTCTTGGTTCAATACTGGCTAAAAAATAACATGCAAGCTCTGTTTAGGTCAAACAGCAGTTAAATAAACAAAACAGCAGGAACAAAAAAATCAGTGGTTTAGGAAACAAATAATATAAGTTCCTATGATTTCTATAAGTTAATTTTGGATACTAGGATACTCCAAAGTAAATACACCCCAACAGTTAATACTATAAACGATTTCTTAAAGTGGACAGCATTCATTCTTATGAAAGGTGTATCTAATATATTTTTGCAACACATTAGAGCAAGGGTCAGCAAGTAATTTTACGCGGGGTCCAAATAGTAGTTTTGAAAATTTCTATCGAGGTTCGGAGAAAAAAGGCACAAAATTTATTTTAAATTTTTATAAGCATTTTCACATAGATCTAATTTGAGTAGTGTACGCTATCTTCTTACTTGAATTGTTAAATGAAATAAAAATCTTGTGAATTGTAAGATTTGAAACCATTGAATTAACTTAAGTCTTCAGTGCTTGTAAATTTTTTTTAATAGCTTTATATTAAAAATGAGGTCTGGGGTTCCCTCCCTCTCGGAAATTTTCAGAAAATTAATCCTTAAAAAGGTCAAACTAATTTTTTGAGTCTAAGAATCAAACAATCAATTAAGTTGAATTATTATTTTCAAAATACTTTGTCGGTCCAGGAAATAACCTCTCGCGGTCCGCCAGTTGCCACCCCTTGCATTAAAGCCTAAAAGTTAGAATTTCATTATTTCATGAGGAAGCAAACACTTCCTTAGGTCATCTCTGGTTTTTTTCAGCAGGAAAGGATTCTCAGAAATCTTCAATAGATGTAGATGCTTATCACAATGACTGATTCAGGCGCCATGAGTAGTATTTGCAAGCGTCCCATAAACAGCAGGCGTTTATCGGCTGGCGTCAAGACAACCCTTGGGGAAGCGTGTTAGCTGTTAACGCATACTCTTTATAGCTGATCCTCTTGCAATGATCGAATGTCTTTGGCATCCAGGATGGCAGATAATAGACAGTGACTGGCGAAATTAAAGATGCTGTTAAGACTGCAAAAATTCAATTAGACATATTAGTGCCATTGCATAAATCCTTTGGGTTGGAGGGTCTGAATAAGAAAAAAATCTTCATCTGCCATCATAATCTTCTATTATGAACTGCTCAGATTTATTTAAGAAATAGCTTAATTAAACGGTTAAGACACGGGAAGTGTATAAAGCAGATTGGGGATTTTTAAATCCAGGAAGCGTTTTTTTTTCTGTGGATAAAAAATCAGACATCCTCAAGTATTTTTGGGTGGGTTCTCACTTTTGTGGTCTTGAGTTGGATCTATAAAGACCAACGGGTGGAATTTTTTTTACAGGTTTGTGGTTAAAATGATTGTCGATAAATGCAGGATACATTTTTGAAAAGATGCAACCAATTCTTATTTTGTTTCTGTGCTTCTTATAAATAATATTGAAATGATGGGCATGAGAATTCTTTGAATAAAAGATAACGAACTTATGAAACACCCCTCTATAGTTTTATAGTTAAATTTTTTTAACTATGAAAACGAAATATCAGTTCAGACTAACCCAACTTCGATATACAGGGTGTTTCAGATAAGTGTTTCATAACTTCTAGGAGGGGTAAGGACACACCTAGACGACTCAGAATCACATAGGAAAGGGGGGTCGGAAATGCACCCTTAGCGACCTAAGGGGTTTTATAAGCCGGCATGGGAGGTTGTAGTATATTACGGTGGATAGAAATTTTTTTTTTGGAAATCTCTAGGGGCTGGGTTGGCAAAAGTTGTACATTGGTATTAATAAGACGTGTGCAAAATTTGGTGGGAATCAAACAACTTCGGTTGCGCATTGAGCTTGAAATCTAGAAAAATTAGAAAAATACACCTGTCTAAAATGAGTTGTGTATAGCAAACATTTTTTATACCGATTAATTCTTGCTTAAATATATCTTAAAAGATGTTCCAGAAGGTAAAAATAGCTCGTATATTTTTTACTATAGCAACTGTTGTAGTTGGAAACCGTTAAAAAGTATTAGTTAATTATGCAACTCGAATAGGTAGTGAGAAAACAGCTCAAAATAGAGCCAAACGCGGATAATATTTAGACACAAAATTTTTCAGCAATTTTCAACTCTTTTAAATGTACTTGTGGGCAGGACAAAATTTTATCATTATATGATGAACGCGGAAGGGTGTTTTTTCCAAGATGGCGGCCAATCTACTAAAAATCATAATGTCGTTCAAATTTTAATTTAAAAGCAAGAATACCAGTAATTTTTCGCAATTAATTTTATTTTTTTGGGTAGTATCAGTTCCTTCTGTGGATATTTATACATATTTATGTGGATTAGAACCATAAAACCGGAAATTACTAATTTTCCCAAAATGAAGGGATACAGCTTATGTGTTTGTTCCCCCCCAAAAAAGTGGCAATTTTTCAATCTTTAACTCCTTGTAAGACACATTGGAATTCCTTTGATTTTAAAATTTTGTACATGACAAAAATATAATTGCAAATAAAAGAGAACCGTTAAAGTACTTACTATCAACACGTAGCAAAATTTTATTATAAAAAATAGTGTTAACTAGATTAATTTTAAATCGGTCTTAAGAAAATAAAAAAAATGTAGGTAGTTATGAGCAAAGCCAAGTTAGGCTTTCACACGTGTCATGTCTGTCACTTTTAAAGTTTTTTAGCGAAAAAAAACTTGCAATATCAGTTTTTTTTAACAGACAACCAACCTATTTCCGTTGTTTCAAGATATTTAATGTTTGGTTTTAAATTTAAACATATTGCATTATTTTTTATTCAAAAGGTTTTCTACAAAAACAAATAAAAGGTTAAAAAATTACGGTAAAACAGACGTCGTGACTTGACTTGTACCACTTTCAAAATTAACAAAAATTCCACTGTTTTACTATTAGGTTTTATGAATTAGTGTATAAATATTGTTAGAACCACGCACATTAATTTATGTTCATCAACATAATATATTTTAATGGATATTTTAAGGTGACATGCATTTCTATTTGAAGGTATTTTTTTCTTGATTTTTTATAAAATAAGCATCCATTACAGAAATTTACAAGTTTATTGACCTCCATAGCAAATTAGGGGGGTAAAACTTTTTACATTTCAAAATATTTATTAAAAATTGTAATTGAAGAAAATAAATCCAATAGATATATCGTTCGGGCTTTTAAGTGTTTTGTAGCTTAACTTCTTCCAAAAATTACGGACTTTTTTGCGAGGCATTAAAGTTTAAGATGTTTAGGTTTCCTTTATACTAGAAGAATAAATTATTAGTAATAAAATATAACCAGGGTTAGTACAAACTTTGAGGAAAAAAATTCAAGGATTTTCAAGGAATTTTCCAGCCTACCAGATTAAAAATTCAAGGCTGACCGATATGGTTTGCAACCATTTTTTAAGAAGTACTTCTGTTTCATTTTGTACAATTTTATCTTTTAGTGTTTAATAAAAACAAATTTTATACAAGTTCTTAGTTAGAAAATAAAAGGTTTGAATAAAAATTTAATTAAGATATAGAATATTAGAAAAACATTTTCAAGTAATTTTTAAATATATGAACCTTTTATGACAGATTTAATCTCAAAGATAAAAAACTACCATATATGTTCAATAAAACTTTGAATAATAATCAATAGCCATTCTAATTGAGCCATTATAATTTTTTCTGCATTAAAAAATGTGTGAATTGCAGGTAATGAAAAATTAAAACTATCTGACAAAAATTTTTTAATTAAAGAATTTTTTTTCAACCCCCCGAAAATTATTTTTGTGTAAGATTTTGTTAAGACTTTCTTTCTGAAAAAAATTTAACAATGCCTAATAATATAATTTTCCTTACAATTTTCATATACCCTATTATCTACACACCTTGAAATTCTTTGATATTAAAACTGAAAAGTTCAAACTATGATTTTCTATTTGCCTTCTTTCAAAAACAAGAAATTCCTTTCATTAACCTTTTAATTTGCCAGCTAAATATTGGTATAACATTTGAACTATAATAAATGAACACTTTCTCCAAAAACAAGCATTTAAAACCAAGGATTTTGACGGGAAGTAAGAAAAACGCGATCACGAACCGACCGTCAAGTTGTTTTTCCTGCCATAGTCTACGCAAACGTCTGGAAACGTATTAAAATTTGAGGTATTTCATTGAAATCCGGTCCGTCATAAGATTTTCAGACTTTAACATATTAAGTTGATACCCTGAAATCTTTTCAGCCTTTTAGAAATTAAAATTCAAGGATTTTCCAGGACTTAAGTACAAAAATTTGCTTTTTCAAGGACATTCCAGGCCTTGAAAATTAAATTTGAAATTCCAGGACTTTCAAGGCCCCGTACTAACCCTGTATAACACAAATTGAGTAAGGAGCGTTTCTTGTAATTGTCTCCATTGGATTTTTATCATAACGACTAGTTATGCAACTTGTGAATGGTCCTTAATTAAACTGATTATACAGCAGAACAGTAGGTTTACTGGGAAGCGTACCTTGGAAATTTATAACTTAAGTTGAGGCTTTTAATCTGTGCAGATATATTCAGTAGCGGATCCAAGGGGGTGGAACGGGGGCACGTGCCCTCCCCCAGAAGGATAAAAGTGTAATGGATAAAATGACATCTGAAGAGAATTTCTTAAAAAAAATTGTAATTTTGAAGCTTTTAAATGCTTTAATGCAGTGTGCAGGGTTGGCATGGTTTAAACTTTAAACCAAATGGTTTTTTCAAAAAACCACCAAAATGTTTTTTTTTGTTTTTTTTTTCCTGAAAATCTGCAATTGTTTTTAAGGGTTTGGGTTTATTAAAGTAATTTATTTATTAAAATATTGTCTGTTAATTATATTGTTTTTTTTTCATAAATACAAATAAATTTATTATATATATATTAATAGATTAAAAAAAGAACTTGTTTTTTTATGCTTTGAAAAGAAATTCCATGGTGTTATTCAATAAAAACCATGTATGTTTTTTTTTAATTTATTAAGAACAAGAAATTTTATTGCACCTTGCACTATAAAAACCAAATGGATTTTTTAACTCACAAAGATAATAAAAACCACTTGATATTTTGCTTTGAAAAGAAATTCTTGGGGTTTTTTTAGTTCAATAAGAAAAGGATATTTTAATGCACTAAAAAAAACAATTTTTTACTCACTCAGCACCGGCTATTTAAGTAGTATGTATTATAAAAACCACTTAGTTTTTATACTTTGAAAAGAAACTATTGGTTTTTTGAAATAAAAACCAATATGGTTTTTATCATATAAATCCCATATATTTGAATCCATTATATAAACCTCAGTTGGTTTTTATTTATAATAAATAAAAATCTTACTAAAATGTACACATATAAACACTTTTCCGATGCAATAAAAACCAGTTGTTTTTATATGCAGCAAAAAATCCTGATTTATATATAAATTTAACTTTTAAAAAATTAATTTTAATTAGTTAATTAATTAAATCACTTGGTTTGTAGCTGAATTGATAAACTATTAATTCAATGGATTTATAACAAAAAAACTAAGTAGCTATATTTATGCGGGTACGAAAAAAAAAGTTAAAAAAACCCCACTGGTTTTTAAAAAAACCTGGTTTAAACAAAAAAAACCCCGTTTTTTTCCAACCCTGGCAGTGTGGTCCAACATGCATGCGACCATGGAAGGAATTTTTATGCCAGTCGGCCGCAAAATGTAATGCTTATTCAAACTTAACAGAAAGTTAATAGCTTTCCAGTTTTTATTTCAGAAAAGTGTTAAAAACCCGTTTTTATCGGTCGTTTTCAAAATTTTTCATAGGAGAACCCCTGAACCCCCATTAAACTGTTTTTGCGACTTGACTTAAAATTCAAAACTGTTTTAAAAACTGCATCACTAGAATATAAAATTAGGGCAATAGTAAAAATCTTTAAAAAAATCAAACCACTTCTTTGTATATGAATAATTTAGAAATGACACTCACTCGATTTCTAAAACAAGAGGTTCCGGAACGGTAAAATTATTGGTCTAAAAACTAAAAAAGCGAACACTTTTTAATACAAAAACTTAAGCATTTATTTTCAAATTTAAAAAGCATTTAAATTTACAAAATAAATTCAAATGTGTTGTACTAGATTAGGGAAAGTGTTCTAACTTAATTATTGTATAAGATGAACTTTTTATACAATTTTTTGTAAAACACCTTTTTTGTACAGTGGGTAGAACTTTTTTCCTCTTGTAGGAGGCGGGACGTCTTATCATCAATGAACCATTAGTGTTGTATATTTTGTCAAATTTAAGGAATAGGAGAATGCTTGATATAAGTCCTTAAATGGTAGAATTTAAGATGTCGTTAAGTACAACCACGGGCGACGCCGCCGGGGGGACGCGTCCCCCCCAATAATTGGGAACATATTTTAAAAAACTGTTTGTAACTTTTGAGGGTGACCGAAAATTTACTGAATATGTGTTTCTCCGACTTTTGATCATAAAGGATGGTGTCAATATACCAATGGCACCTAATTTAAGAGGGGGACGGTTCATTTAGAGTAGGTTGAAGTAAGTGAGGGAATGGGAAAGCATTATCCCAACCAAAAATTATGTTTCATGCTAAAAATAATAAGATTAATTTAATGAGATCCCTGAAAAAATCCAGTTACAGCACTGGTTAATGAATAAAAAATTTGATTTTGAAACTGTGATAGTATAACACTTAAAATGAGTTTAAACCTGTATTTAAAAGGTCAAATTTCTAAAAATTTTCTGGGGGAGGACCCCCAGACCCCCCTTTTTAGTGAAACGTTACAAACAATTTATGAAACATTGGGACAGTAGTTAATTCAAAACCACCTTAACATTGTTAAACGAGGGCGAAACTTATTATTTTTGGGGTAGCCAACCAGTAGTTTGTAAAAAATTAATTGGGGAGGGATCACGAATCCTTCAGACGTCCCCCCCAATGTTCAGGAGTCGACGCCGCCAATGAGTACAACACATTTTGGCAAATTTGTGTAAACTGACTCAATATTTCATTATTAAACAACAAAAGTGACTATAAGGAATGCAGTTAAGCGACCTTTGTTTTTTATGTGTCTGAAATCAAACTCTTTCTTGGGAGGAATAAAAAAATTGTTCCAAATTTCTATAAACAGAATCATTCCAGGAACACCGATTCTGCACCGGAAGTGGTGGAGGAAATTGTCTAATTGTAATTTTATTAGATGTTTTATAACAAAAGTGAAATTCTAAAAGCTTATGTACAAAAAATGCGAAGATAAAATAGAATATTAATTTTCCCCTAAAAAGATGTTCCGGAACGCCGTTCCGGCTCAAATAGAGCCTTGCTTTTACCTGCAAATCACTAAAATCTAAAGCACTTCTTACTTTTTCATTTTTAAAACGTTGGGCATTGCTTTCTTTCTAAGAGAGAGCTGTTTTCTCTTTATTAGACTAATTTTCGAACAAATCGTCAGAAAATAAAAACCAAGACATAAATTAATAAAAATTTTATAAATGTGAACATCATGTTATTGAGATCCAGTCAGTATTTTTGTGTTGCATTTGAAATATAAGAAAAGTAATGCTGAAGTAAACCTTAGGGGCCGTTCAAATATTACGTAAGCACCTAAGGGGGGGGAGGGGGTTTGCTCTTTGCTTATTTTTTCTGACAAGGGGAGGAGGGGGGATATGAGTGATGCTTACGTAAGATACTGCATTTTCGAAAATATCTTGTTTCTTGCATAAATAATTTAAAAACTCAGCCAAAAATAAATTTAACAAAAATTGAATTAGGAAACCTGACTAATAAGAACTTTTTCTGTTGATGGATCCCCAAAACCCGAAAAAAATTTTAACCCCGAAATTTTAATCCCGAAAAGTAGTGTTTCGACTCATTTTTGAACCTTTAGGGTTATACCCAAAAGGGACAGCTCCTTGTATAAGTCACCTAATTTTCAAGGAGAAAAAAAAACAGTACCAACTAAAAGTGATGTCAAAATTTCGGGGGGGGGGTCCGACAGTTTCTTACGTAATTATGGGAGGGGGGTTTGAGGTTTGCTTATCTTTGCTGACAAGGGGGGAGGGGGGTTAAAAATGACCAAAAAAGTGCTTACGTAATATTTGAACGGCCCCTTAGTTGAAGTAAATGTTCTAGTAATAAAATATAAGCTTGATTTGTCTGTTTTAAAATAGTAAAATGCAATTTTTCTGTCTCAGGCACTCCCCTCCCTAAAAAAACTTTAATTGGCACTCGGGTCTCTAAATATGGACTACATGCTTTAAAGTGTAGCTTTATGTCCAAAAAAGTACATTATCCCTCAATATTAAAAAAAAAACATTACAGTTTCTGCTGCTGGAGATGTTTCGAAAATCCTGGTGCCCCTTCACTCAAACCTGGATTCACCTCTGGACATGTTTCCATCTAAACTG
Organism: Tetragnatha versicolor; assembly: GCA_024610705.1. Classification (NCBI taxonomy): domain Eukaryota; kingdom Metazoa; phylum Arthropoda; class Arachnida; order Araneae; family Tetragnathidae; genus Tetragnatha; species Tetragnatha versicolor. Next base: position 30,155,848 of record JANDEH010000010.1, read on the forward strand.
TGTAAAATCATAGCTTGGAGAATAAGTAATGCAATTAGTTAAAAAAAAGAGGGAAATTTCTTGATTAACAGACAGTTTTTGGACTACAAAGCTTTTGATGTAAGATAACTTTCAACTTTGAAAAATATTTTACACAAAACAAGGGTTAAACATTAAGAAGGATCTTTATTCATAAATAAAATAATTTAAACTAGTAACAAGGGTATTATTGGCTTGCATTTTTTAAACTTTCATAAAGGTCCTCTAATCTTTTTTCCTCAGCTACTATATCTTCAGCTCTTCTACGCTTGAATGTTTTATCTGTAAAATTTAAAAGTTAGTCATTAAAATTTAAAAAAAATTATTATGATATATTGCTAGTTTTTGGCAAGAACATTAGATCTCAAAATCACAAATAATTTCTAATTAAATTAAGAATATTGACAAATTTGTACAATGATTAGAATTGTGGCAACCTGTACGACTTAATAAGTCAACTTTTCAGTCCATTTTTTATATTGAAGCATATTGCATATTTGCAACACCCAGGAGAATAGCAAGGGGAATTTTGGACATCTTCTGCAAAACTCAGAAAATTTCCTTTAATGACAATAGAAAACTACCCATATTCCAGCGGTTCTCAACTGGGAGTATGGTAAGGGTTGATTAGGGGAAAGCTGAATTCCCTTTCTAGCTTTCCTCTAAACAACCCCACACTAATCTAATTTATTCTTATTTAACATATTATGTGTGTACAGAATTACTGTCTACTTCAGGGGTGGCCAACCCAAATGATGTTGAGGACCACTTTTGAAAACCACAATACTCTAGCGGGCCACATATAAAATTTTAGGATATTAGGTGCACAGAATGACAGTGAAGTAAATTGAATTAACTAGGTATAAATTAGGGAGTTTCTTAGATCATTTGCTTAGTTTGACAGATTCCTAAACAAAATATTCATTTAAATTTACCTCAACAACCCAAGAATAATCCCCCCAAGAATACCTTCTGTAGTATATCCATAGAGGAAGGATAAAGGGTAGAGAGCGCACTGGTAACCCTCCACCATGGTACGGATCCGAGTCACGTGACAGAGGCATACCGGAGAACTCGTTTTCCCTCAGCATCGGTCTTTTCCCATACATTCCAATGGTGAATGATTGCGTGAGAAAAATCAGTGCTCGGTATTTCTTGAAAATATCGTTTTTTCATGCTGTGCATATGGATGTAACGAAAAGCGGGTCAAAGGAGGATCTGTTACCTTTCACAGGTAGGTTGAAATTAATTATTGTTTATTATTTAAGTTGTTTATTCATGTAATTTTTTATCGTGAATGGGTTTCGGAATTGACTTTTTTGCGTGCGTTGTAAAAAATTAACCAAATTTCCTGCTCTATCAACGATATTACTTCAGTATTTACCAAACTATAACATTCTAGTAATAGTGCAACAAATTTATGTTTGTTATTTACTTATTAAACTGTTTTTTTCAACCTCCGATCAGTTTTTTGATGTCCGCCAAATTGGCGTCGACATCTATCGCCAAGTTAAATTGTCGGATGGCATGTTTTTCATTGTATATTTTAATTTAATTTTGATAATTTATAATGCTGTCTAAAAAAATTCCTTTTTCTGAGCGTTGGATAGTTAGTTAAAAGCTTATTTTTTTATTTAGGCCTCAAAAAAACTTTAAACCTTTCTAATCCATGCAATCTGACTTAACCGGTAAAAAATTGCAACACATGGTTTTTCAATGGTTTTTACTTGGGAATTGCATTAAAAATAAAATAATAAAAGTCGGACAAAATCAGCCCACGCAAAATTTAATTTTTTTAATTTTAAAAAATGGCCGAAAAAATTCTTAAAATCGATAAATAGTAATCGAGATTTATGATACATGTTTATAGGCTATTTTTTAGTACTGAATACGAAAATTTCATAAGTTTTTAAAAATTTTGTCTTATTCAAATTTAATTAATTTTAAATTATTTATTTCGAAGTATTGTCAAAATATTTTCAGTTTTGATTGAAAGATTTTACATTTTTTTGGGGTCTTTCAAGGTTCATTTTAATATTTTAATAAATAAGAAAATTAAAAAAAACTTATAAGTGTCTTATTTTCTTCTTAATTTATTATGTAATTTTTTTTGTTATTTATAAGTGAAAAGCATTTGAATTAATTATTTTGCAGTTATTTTTCGGTTTTGACCATTGGTCATTGGTTTATTTTTTTTAATTTATCCAATTTTTAAAAATTTATATTTATTAACTCAAAACTTAAATGGAATAATTATATTCAGCTTTAAAATATAGCCAATAAACTTGTATCAAGTCTCGGTTACTATTAATTATTTTTTTTTTACTTTTTCAGCCATTTAAAAAAATATCAATACTTTTAGAAATTAAATTAAACATTTCTTAAGTGGAGTTAGCTTGTATAATAATACTTGTATTTTTTTATAGTTTTCCAAAGGATGAAGAATGAAGAAAAGCATGGGAAGTACAGGTTCATCGTGAAAATTTCAAACCCTCAAATCATTCAAGATTATGTTGTGAACATTTTACAAGAAGAAGATTGTTTCGACAAAAATAAGGAGTTAAGTTTTTATTCAATAAAAAATTTGATCCTACTTTTTTGTTCTTTTTGTAAAATAAATTTGATGCTATTATTTTACCAACACATTGAACATTGATCTTTTTCATCCTGAATCTAAAAATAATTATATTCAATTCTAATTTCCAAGGATAATTTTATAAAAACATCAGGGTGATAATTATTGTGTAATTGCATTTAAAGGTAGTAAAAAAGGTCCATTATAAAAAATAAGAGTTTTTAAACTTTTGGATTTGTAATATTAATTAAACGACTAGATAAAAAGACACAAAAAATAATTGAAAAGAACCCAATTCGCAACTTAAACATTCTTGAAGAAAAACATAGGAGTGGAAATCAACCTGTAAAATGAGTTATAATTAGTGTTGGTTGAGTTCCACTCCTAAGTTGAACTTCCTATGCTTGCCTCTTATTTGAAATACATAGTTGTGATTCATAAGTTATGCATTAAAATTAATCTTCAAAAAGAAGTTTTTTTAAATCTCAGAAGATTTTTCATAACATTTATCAATGCTTATGATCATATGAAATGAAACTAGACATAATTAATGATTAAAAACCGTTTTGCGTTTGGTTCATCGGTGACAGTCAATTTCAATTATATTATCGTATTGATAACAATCTGTGCTTAAAGCGTAGTCGTTCATAGATGGAGACTTTCCTCTATGGAGTCGACGGCATTTGCGAAAACATGTTGTCTGAAAACTTTTCTGCCGACATCTATATCAGCGCCAACAGTAGCGATAAAGAGCCAATTTCTGGTAAACGCGCTCCAAGCTGCTCTCAGTCACGTGGTACACTCGTTCCACCGGCTCACACAGACTCCTTCCATAGCGTGCGCTCTCTACCTTCTATTCTTCCTCTATGAGTATATCCATTGGACATTGGAACTAAACAGGTGTTGTTAAAAAATACTTGGAATCACTCGAAACTAAGGAGCCTGTGGCGCTTGTAAAAATTCATTTCGGGAGGACCCAAATTTTCTCTAAAAATTGCAGCTAAATTTTTGCACTGGGAAAGAGTACACCTCAATCTTCCTCTGATACCCCCATGCGTATTTAATAGGTTCAATGCATGAATTAAAAAATATTTTTAGCTAGGCTTTGCACTTGGCTGAACTTAATATCCTAAAAAATGGGATGGGACGCTTTTAGAGGGTACCACTTTAATTCGTTCATAAATCCTAAGTTTTGTTTCCTATCACTTAGTTATATTTTTTAAACGTGTTAAAATGTTACAAGATGTTAGTTTGAAAGTTTCAAATTTAAACAATGAAAACTAAATTTTAAAAAAATATTCTTGGAAAAAGTGTCCCATCCTTCCCTGGTCTCCCCTATATATACAAAAACAGCTTTAAAATTCCCGGCACCAAAATGTGTGTTCACCAGTGCAATTTATAAAAAAATCTCAATTTTAATATTAAAAAAATTCCATTTAAGTATTGCAATAAGAAAGGGGCACACAAATAAGATTTCAAATACTTTTTAACATTCTTTGAGATTATCTAAAATAACTAAAATGTAAGTGGGCTATTTTCACCATACGCTTACATTTCAGAATAATTTTTTTTTCAAACTTCATAATTTCGAAATAATATTAATATAGGAGTGTTAATATCAGGGTTGCTGATTTTTTTTATTTATTTTTTTTAAATTAAAAAAATCGGATTTATTTGATTTAAATTGGATTTTTTTAATTTAAATCAGATTTTTTTTATTTAAATTAATAACTAGCTCTGCACTTTCTGAAACTGGTTAATAATATACCAATATTGTAATTTCAATGTGATATAATAGTTTAGGATTACTTAATATCCCAATTTTGATCTATTTTATGCATTAATTAACGGAAGTGGTTCGCTGCCATTTCATGGTGAGATGCCCAAGCCCATCCTAAAATGGTGAATGAACAATTATACTATATCAGTTACTAAAATTTTTATCCTTTCTATAAATATTTTTGCCCATTTGTGAAATCAATATAAAATTGTGACAATGATTTCTAAAAAAATCTATGCCCCATTTTTGTGTAAAAATTTTAATCTATCTTTGAATTATAATAATTCAGTTAAATTAATTTTACTAAAAGTTTTATGTATACTTATTTCTTTAAAATAATAATTAGTAATACAAATAAAATAAAATAAACAACTTATTGACAGTCATGTACATAGAGAAAAGAGCTCTATTCACTGTAGTTATGTAAAAGAAAACAAAAGTTAGGAAAATATGACTAACTATAAAAGCAAGCTTACAATAAAAATCATTCACATGCTTGTATTTTAAAAAGTTTATGTACTAGATAAAAAAAATTAAAATATTTTAATTCTTGTTTATAGTTTATCACAATTATTGATTCTAAACCCTGCTATCTACCCCTTTTCGTCATAAATATTTTTGTTTTTGGTAGTAAAAGTTTTGGTTGGATCCTAGCAGAGCCCACACCCTGCCAAAAATGGCGATAATTCCGCCATCTTGGTAACCCTACTTTAACACACAAGATGACGCTTGGCGCCATCTTGTTCTGGTTTGGCGCTTTATTTTGGTATATCGCCAAGGGTGTGGGCTCTCCTAGGATTTTACCAAAGTTTTTCTTGAAATTACAGGCAATTTTATGTAGAGTAACCTAAACCTATCTCCCAGTTACATATCTAGCAGAATTTAAAAAAATTGTAATTCAAATAATCTTGCAAACCATTTTAAAGCATACAACTAATTTTTTATTTAAATTGTGGCAGTTTAACATTTTTGATTTAAATCAATGATTTTTTTAAAAAATCAAGTGATTTAAATCAAGTTGTTTTAAACCAAGCAACCCTGGTTAATATATGTTTCGCAAGTATATGGAACAGCAGTTGGTTAACCTCCCCCGTTTCTCGGGACACTTGGTTTAACTTCGGAATTGACTCTCGGGAGAGACACTATTTTACGTCAGAGAGTCAAAAGATAGGGCACAGCTGGGATATGAGTCTATAACTTGGCGACCGCTTCACGCGGTCGCCAACTAGTTGGCGCTTATCGCGGCCGTCTTCCTTTACTTCGAATATCAGATCTAGAAAACCCTCGGGCTCGGAATGCGCATGCGTTATATCTTCATATCCAAAATGTAATTATGTTCTTATTTTATTATCTTAATAATCATAACAAGAAATAAGAAGCGATTAGTAAAATTTAGAGAATTCAAAGAAATAACGTTACTCTCACCGATTTCTACGCTGCTTACTTCCGCATTATCACAACAAACAAGATCTTATAACAACGTGACTGCTCCGAACGTTGTCACCGTCACTATTTCCGGATGATTAAATTAAAATAAATAAAAACTAGTTTGATTTATTTTATTTAATTATTAAATCAACTAAATTTTATGATTTTTATATTATTTATAATCTTTCTCTTCCTTTATTTCGGATCCTGAAAACCTTCGGAAATACGCATGCGTCAAATCTTCACGTCCAAAATATAAGTTTGTTCTTATTTTTAAATTACATAATTACCGGGGATCGAAATATGTATCTCCCAGATACAGAGCGTGCATCAAAATACTGAAATCGTAATAACTTGTTATAACATCCTTTTTTTTGGGTTGATCTTCATTTGAGTGAGTCGTGGTGAAACATGGTGGCCGGAACGGGCGATCGGCATTTCGGCCGTGATACAACGCCAACTAGTCTTCCATTTGGCGACCTCAGCTCCCATTTGGCATATAGACCTATATCCCAGCTGTGCCAAAGATAGGAAAGAGTCAGAGTTCGGCACCTCTGCTATATTCCACTGCTTGATACATATCGCAGCTTAGATAGTATTCATCAGAATGAAATAAAACATGCAGAACTTTGAAGAATACTCACAGAAATTGGTGCCTTTGAATTCCCACTTAATCATAACAAATTCAAGAGAAGCACCAAATGCAAAAAATAATGGCAAGAATCTGTAAGGGCCAAAAATTTTCCCAGGCCAAAGGTTTACAAATTTTCTTAACATTTTACCTTTAAGTTAAAAAGCGAATTTCAAAATTGGGCTTTGGAACCAAACAAAAAAAATTTCATTCCAAACAGTAGATTTTCAACATTGGATTATACCAAGGTTCTCACTCAAGACACTCAAAACGATAGATCAACAAAAACAATCTTTACAGCATGTTTATTTTCTCTATTTACAGCCTTTTTGTTTTGATTGTAGCGCTTTACTCAGTTGAGTTGCAGCTTCCCTGATATGTGATACCAATCTTGAAAATGATTATCTGGAAAAGTAAAATAAAATTGATATTGCTTTTACTAACATTAAATAATTTAAAATTAAGGCATGAAAACAGTTTAATTCGATTGATTAAAACCTAGCGCTGCATTTGGCAATTTATCACCTGTTTTAAGTATACAGAGCTGTACTCTCTACTTGAAATGCCATTGTTATTGTTTATATTTTGGTTGATGGACAAGTTTTGTTGGACTGGACTTCCAATTTTAGATCCCCATCCCGTTTGGTTAATCAAATAGTCACTAAATATGTAAATGAAATGATCTGATCTGATCGTCTGTTTAAGAAATACACTTCACTAAAATAATCTAAGATATCCATTTGAATATGAAAGAAATATTAGCTCAATCGAATGAAAAAAACAGAGAAATGAAAACTAATGTGACTTCTATCGAATCTAATACTTTAGATGTACCAAAATTTTCATTAAATTCTCCTAGTGACTTTGCCTCTCGTTCAAAAGATGTATTTGGAAGACTACTTTGCCTAGAGAGAAACCATGAAACTTGGATGTCAGAAAATACAGTAGAGTCCAAGGACCATACTCAAAATTCTGATGCTGAGAAAACTGATTTTGAAGTTTTTAAGAAGCCTATACCTACTAGGGACTGGAAATTAAAACAAGCTTCTATCCCACTTTTTAAGAGACCAAGAAGAATCTGGAAGAAATATTCTTTGAAAGATGTACCTGTTGCATCAGATGCTAAAAATACCGCTATTGCTCTTCAGTGTATATCTGAACTGAGAAAACGAAAAAAAAGTGATAGTGACAATAATTCTGACAAGGATTGTGGTAAAATAGTGTTTAAAAAACCAATTGTAAAGAGTCAAAAATCTGCAAGTTCAATTAAACTGAAAGCTGGAGTGTCGGAAGATTCAAGACCTCCAAAAATTACACTACAGCATTTGGAAGATGAGTGATTTATGTATTTGTCACAAAAGATTGCTGAAATATTTTGAACAAGTTCTAAGAAGACATTTGATAGAACTAAATTTAGAAGATTAAGAGGGCTTTAATTCTTTTGAGAGATAATTTGAAACTCTAAAATTCAGATGCAATTTGATGGTGATATATCATACCAGTCTATTCAAACTGGATCGTTATATCTATGCTTAGTTTAATATGGATAACAGATTTCCCCAAGGATTTTTAATTTGACCAAAATAATCAGGAATAATTTATTATTTTTGCTAAAACCTGTGAATTCATACAGAATAAATGGAAAATCACCAGTTTTGATCTTGACTCATTTTTGTCGTAGAAAATGAAAAAATATGTTTAAAATATATTAAAAATGTAATAGATGGCTAGATTTTTTTGACAATAAAACTACCAAATTAACCTAGACATGTCAGAAAATTTATTTTGAATTTGAATTGGAACCCTGCGATTTGTTATCACAAAAAAATTGTATTTCCAAGTAACTTGAGGTACAAAAATGCAGACAAACATGACCACAGGAAATGGAAGAGATGCTGTTAAAGGAAATAGTTTATGGTGAATATTAGGGGAGAGGGGGGCACCTTTGAACTGGGGGCACCTTTGAACAATCTAAATATTTTCCTTAAAAAAAATTTAACATTCTTCCCATAGATTGGAACATGTTAATATTGCTTCAATGTAATAAAATAGCTTTAGCTACACCATTTCACATGCACCATTTTGTTTGAGCAAAGTATGTACTTTTTCTCTTGAATCTAAACTTGACAAAGTAAAGTTGTAAGGATTTTATTGAAAAACTTGCATTCTCATGACTCTAAAAACAATTTCATATTAAAAGATAGGTTTTAGTCTATAACTTATAAGTTCTGTTTTGTTTATATTCTTAAACCTACTTGAGTAAATTGCTCTTATACTGAACTCCATGTGATGGGGCACCTTTGAACAGACAAGTTGGGGCACCATTGAACAAATGAAAAAATAGTTATAAATGCATCTATAAATATTTTTGGAGTAGATTTAAAAAGAAAATTTTTAAATTAGTGTCTTAGTTTTTATAAGAGTCTTTTTTAATCTTAAAATTTTACTCACATAGAAATATTAATTTAATTATTACTGTTTAGAATTTTTCCTGTAGAAAAAATATTTGTACCTCTAGTTTTCGATGGTTTACAAGTGAATGATTTTGTTTTGGTTCAATTTCCAACAAAAAGAACGGTTTTACATTACGTTGGACAAATTGAAATGCAGTTGCAAGATAGAACTGAGTTTCATGTTAGGTTCCTTCGGAAAAAAGGGAATAATAAATATTATTTTACAGAGGCATCTGATGTCAGTATTGTAGATTTTGAGGATATAGTTAAAAAATTGCCACAACCAAGAATTTCTGGAGGTACCCTACGTGCGGTATCAACTTTTAGTTTTGATGTCAATTTTGATGCTTATAAATTTGGTTGATAGTAATTTCAGTATATAAATGTTAATTTTTTTTGTGTTTGTTCAAAGGTGCCCCTGTATGTAAATTTGGCGAATAAATGTTTTAATATTTATTCTTATTGTTTTAATACTCTCAGGTGTGTGATTTTTGATAAAATTCTTCATATTTTTCATTTTTTTTTGTGTTTGTTCAAAGGTGCCCCAGGCCTGTTCAAAGGTGCCCCTATATGGGGCAGGTTTGAACAAAAGTACTTCAAATTTTTAAAGCTATATTCCTATTTAAATTAATTAGTAAATATTTTGTTTTTGATTTATATGATGAAGAAATGCATTATTTTTTATTATAAACACTTAAAACAGTAATAATCATAATTTGTATAAGAAATATGTTGATTTTCCAAAAAATTGTTCAAAGGTGCCCCCCTCTCCCCTAAATGCAGGTGCCAGTTGAAAAGCTTTGTCTTTAAAGGGTTGTTTTCATAACAAATCAGTTTTGATTTAATATGTGAAGATACCCTTTTCAAAACAAAAACTTTGCGTACTTCTTAAAAACATGCTACATCCCAAAATATTTTACACGAGAATTTTATTTGTACCACATCTCTAAGCTTTTGCCTACATCTTTCTTTTTTATCATTTTTATACCTTAAAATTGTGTTTATACAGTAGAACTCCAATTATCTGAATCACTTTCTAATTTCAGAAAGAAAAATTAAGATGGAAACATAGTGATTTGTAAAAAAACGATTATCTCTACTCGCACAACTGTCCTTCCTCCTTCCCTCCACAAAGCTAGTGTAAGCACAGCACAAACATCATTGAGATGACGAGTTATCGTCACATAGTACAGTTCTATGATTGTCTTTCATCCACAGCCAGGTGGACATGTAAAAGTGTCCACTTGGTCATTTAATTAATTAAAAGCTCTTTTTTAAAAATAGGTTTTTTTTCTATACTTTCAACATACATACAGTAATAAATTAAAAATAGATAATTTTTTCAGATAAAAACCAAATTATCTAAATGAGTTCAGGTCCCAATTAAATAGATAATTGCAGCTCTACTGTAACTCTTTCCCATGGAGTTAAGAATTGTTTTTGTATTACCTATCATATCTAAAAGTTTATATGCTATGAATTTGGAATAACAATGAATAATATGCCTCTTACAATAGGTAATCTTGATTTCACATTGCATTTAGTTTTATATGAATGTGTGTTTAAGTTACTCTTTGTTTGCTAGAAAATAAATTGTTTAAACATCAGTTTTGTTTAATTTCAGTTTACATCTTTCAGTTGTATATGTTACCATTAATGTGCATAATTTGGGAATGCACAGATTAACTAAGGTAAAATGCAAATCACCCCCCCCAAAGTAAAGTATATGGAAGCTGCCAGGATTTCTTTTTGGGGGGTGCATCCATCTGTATTTACAGATAATGCTACTAATTAGTAAAATATAATTCATAAGTATGTGTATTTTCTTTTCTGCCAGGCAGTGGCGTACAGAGAAAATTATTTTTGGAGAGGCCCAAAATTCTCCCTCAGCCCTTCCCATGCGTAGTACACCTAGAGGACCTGGAAAAAGTGCCCGAACCTGCGAACCTGGTTCGGGGGAAGCCACTGCCAGCTTCCATAGGTGCAATACATAAGGTTCGGGTAAATTTCGGTAAGGTTCGGGGGAAGGTTACAACTTTTTCCAGGTCCGACACCTAGTCTGAACTTTCGATTTGCATTTTAATGAATTTAAGGTAAAAGAGTTGTAAATAGAGTTCCAAGTACTAAAAGGACCTGGGGGTCATCAATCAGAAAATTTAACCCTAAATACAGGGTTTCAACTTGGTTTTGGTACACCTAATCCGACTTTTGGACTTATATTTTCAGGTTGTATTTGGATTTTGATCAACTTATTATAAAAATGTTTGGAATTTTAAAGTTCGAAGTACAAAAGTGGGGGATTTGAGGGGTCTTACCCAGAAAATTTGACCCTAAAATTTTTTAAACCAAGTCCAAATTTCGGCGAAGGTCAGAGCCCCATCTTATATACTCCCCTGTGCCAGGTAATCACTACAACCCAATTGGTACCAATGTCAGAGGAGATAGGCTGTGACTTGGGTGCACTCGATATTTTCTCTGAGGTATCTCCTTCAGAATACTAAGTTTTAGGCGAGAATACTTTGTAGGACGTAGGATTTAAATTTTGGTGCACTAAATTTCAAATTTGAGTAAAAATGTGAATCCCATGTAAAAGGGTAGTCTGGAGGCCCTCCCCCAGAAAATTTTGGAAATTTGCCATTCAAAATAGTGTTTTAGCTCATTTTGAAACCCTTTATATTGCATGCAAAGAGCACCGCTCATTGTAAGCAGCAGAATTTTCAAGGAAAAAAGTATTTAGTATTATGGATGGCAAAATTTCTAGGGGGCTTTGGGGTTCCTACTCCAGAAACTTTTTTGAAATTTGCCCCTAAAAGTGGCATTTTGAGACACTAGGTTTACATCAAAGAGGACCATCCTTGTAAATTCCTTTAAGTTTTAAGGTAAAACAGCAATAAAAGAAGGAACTGGACTGACTGCTGTTTTAGTAGCAGTAAACACCCTCTAAGAATGACAAATGGAGGAGACAGTAAAGGATTTAATAACTTACCCTTTATCCAGAGAAGGTGAGATTTTACTAAAGGCCTTAATGTTTTAGGTAGCTTGTAATGAAAGCTGGAATCCAGTCTTAACAGCCAACATTTCATTTTGTATAAAGGTGGACATAAATTAGAGCCGAGCGGCGTAAGCCAACAGCCGTGAACGCTCTCTTCAGCGTGCTCGGCTGAGTTCAAGAGCATTTGTGGCGATTGCATCTCTAGAAATGTCAGTGGCATATATAGAAAATTATTTCGGGAGGGGCCCAAATTTTTTTTCATACCCTCCGCCCTCCCAAGCAAATTTAATAAGTCCAACGTAACTTTTTATATTATATAAAAAAGGTTCTGAGTAATTTTGTTCCAAGAATCAAAGGGGGGTCTGGGGGTCCTCCCTCAGAAAAGTTTTGGAAATTTTACCCTAAAAACAGGATTTATATTCGGTTTTTGTACACCTAGTCCTAATTTGGACATATATTTTTAAGTAAGATTAGGATATTGATCAACTTTTTATAAAACGATTTGGAATAATAAAATTCCAATTAGAAAGGAGGGTTTGGGGGTCCTCCCCCAGAAAATGTTTGGAAATTTGCCCCTAAAAACTGGATTTTACTCGGTTTTGGTACAGCTAGTCCTAATTTTGGACATATTTTTAAGTGGGATTAGGATTTTGCTGAACTAATTATAAAAAGTATTTGGAATAATAAAATTTCAAATGAGAAAGGGGGGTTTGGGGGCCCTCCCCCAAAAAATTTTTGAAAACTTTTCCCTAAAATCAGGGTTTTAGCTTGTTTTTGTACACCAAGTCCGGATTTCGGGGGGGGGCCAGGGCCCCCTCGGCCCCCCCCTTATATACGCCACTGAGAAATGTTATTGGAAGCTACAATTCCACGCGCACCACGCTACAAGCGCCGAAACCGGTTTACAACCATTTGCGGCTGTTCGTTTATGCCGCTCGGCTCTAATTGATGTCCACCTTTCAAAATTAAGCATGTACTCTTATTTCTATGACACAGAACACATTAATTGCATTAAAATTTACCAGTGGTAAAAAGCAGCCTATAAGTTTTTGGAAGTTTTTTCAATTCAATCTTGCAGAAAACTGAATAGATGAATAATGAGGGTATTCATCATAAATAACAAAACTAGTAAGATTAATATATCTTTAATGGTAGTTAATCAAGCATCTAAGTCGAAATGCATGATAAGAAGTTACAAAATTATAATCACTGAAACATGAACCCTTTTCTTAAAATGCAATTGCAAAACAAGTTTTTGCATTAAAAATAACTTTGAAAACGGGTAGAAAAACTTTATTTTTTAAATGAAATACATATTGAAATGAATTTGAAGTATTAAAGTTTAAGACACTATAGTTAAGGCACTATTATCAAAGATATTCACAATCAAGATGTTATTCCAAAAATATCTCTAAGATATTAATAATTCTCAAAATGAGACAATGAGTAACTGAATGCAAGCTGCATAAAACATCACATGTATATGAATGATAATGAAATTATAAATAACCATCAATTAGTTCAATAAGAAATGGAATAGAGTTTTCATGAAATATCAAAATAACCTTAGCATGATGTCATAAATATCACTCAATGTTCTAATAAGTATTAAAACAGCCATATCTTGCTGAGCAAATAATGGATGCATTCATTAAGTATGGTTTAATGAACTGCATCTCATTTACTACACCTAAAATTCCATAACTAAAGATAAGAAATACAAATGATATGAAAAATTAAATGAGTTAGATGTTACAAAATATGAAAATATTTTGAAATTATTTAGTAATGAAAACTTTCACATGATAGCAATACAAAATATTAGATTTGTCATCTTTTGAAAAAGGAACATCTGGTACACACATGACACATCAAAACAATTTCAGTAAGACATTAGACTTCAAATAAACAATATGACATATTCCAATATACAATACTCTTTAACCACAATACAACTTTTAAAGAACCAAGCTCTCATTTGACAATTATGTCCACAAAACAAGAAATGGCTTTTTTAAAAATATCACAATGCATATTTGCAGAGATATTGCAAAATATGAACAGCAAACCTTTGACTTCAGAGACAATTTGGTTTTAAAATCAAATTTGATAAAAAAGCAGTTTTATTTATGATTAATGCTTTTTAACATCCTAAAATACTGCTTGCCAATTTATTTTGCGAACTTCATTTAATACAAATCAAATTAATACACTTCTTAAAAGGGGCCCATCAATTCAAAGGTATACTGTGTCCTAAAATGTCTATAAACGAGATGTAAAATTGGCCGGAAATAAACCTTTCTTTCCATTGAACATGCCCATGAGCCATCCTTCCTCCTGCACAGAGAAAAAATATGAATGTATAATTAAAGCAAATAAAATTTTTTCATAAAAATAGCAAAATTATTTAAGGTGATGTAGACTAAATTTGACAAATGCTCCTCAAATGACATAAAATAAATTGTGGGAGATTTTAACGCTAAGATTGGTAAGATATTTGGGGAACTCAATAGGTAGAGGCTACATGAGGAAAGAAGAAATAATGGACTAAGACTTAAAGATTTTGCAAATGCAAACAAACTTTTTATAGGAGGCCCTCTTTGTGCACAAAAATATACATAAGCCACCTCAAATAACTCAATTTCCCTTTGTCTAAGCTTTGAGATGCATGCAATCCCAGAGGATTTTGGTGTTCCAACATAGATTCTTAAGCTTATTTAGGTGCACTGAGGTAAAATAGGTTTTCATGATCATTTTGAATTCTAATTACTTACAGTTTAGAGTGTGCTTTAGTAGTAGTAAAATTTCGAATGAAGAGTTTGGGATTTCCCAAAATAATTTTGTTCATTCAACATGAACATTCCTGGATTAGAAGATTTTCAATAGTTCAAATTTAAACAATAAGTTTGGCCATGAAAAATCTTATCTAGGTGCTCTATACATAAATCAGGGGTTTTCAACTTCTAAGTACTTGAGGGCTGCAATTGAGATCAAAGGTCGAGTGGGTGGCCCAAAGTATTCTGCCTCCTTTTTACCCATACTAAATTTTTCGGGGGGTCTTTGATATGAAACTTTTTCAGCGAAAGAAGGAAAAAGGTAGTTTACATATTGTGAAAGTACTCTGCTGCGTTTTCAAAAATTTCTAAAGTATATAAATTACTTACAACATACCCTATACAACTTTTAATACTAAATATTACTAAAAGGGGGAGGTGTTTCACTTAATTTTTGGATACTCCATTTTGTCCCTTCTCGTGATAAAGGTGGTACTCTGTCTTACCTTAACTTGGCAGCACTGGGAAAGGCAGAGAATGTACCAATAGTTCAAAAATAGTTCCAATAGTTCAAGGTTGTATTGCAATTTAAAATAAAGAATATGCAGATACGTTTGTAAAACTGTGTCATACATTATAGTTTATTGGGATTTTTATCATTTAACTTAATTTAATTATGCGTTAAAAGTCTTTAAATCCAAGCGAATGAATATAGTCCGTAGGGTAGAACGGCGCGGGACGGGCAGGCTATTCCGGCTGATTGGCTGGGAACCGGTTTCGTGGCTGTAATTCGGTCGCCGTAGCCTTTTCTCTACTGCCAAGTTAAGGTGAGACAGAGTATAAGTCTCATAACCCCTTGCTATGCTCAGGGCGGATTTAAGGACTTACAATCTCCCTTTATAAATATCAAACTGAACATTTTTGACCATAGAAAACAACTGAAGCTATTCCATAAATTAAGAGTTCGGGGTCCTCTCCTGAATTTTTTTAAAATTTTAGTATGCTAAAAAGTGTTTTAAAACTACATTTTGGGGAGCTTCGCGGTACGCGTAAAATGACCTGGTGGTCCGCCAGTTGGAAACCCTTGCTCTAGATCAGGTAGGGGCAACCTTTTTGAATCTGCGAGCCGGACTCAAAGATTAAAATGACTTGGAGGGCCATAGAGTAGATAATAGGTAATTTTGAAAAAAGGCGGGTTTTTAAAAATTAAAAAGAGCTTTAGAACTAAAGTTAAACATTAATCTGGACTAGAATTATGTTATCTTGATTAAGCATTATTATATAATAATAATGCTTGAGTTATATTAATCTCTCAGGGGTGTAAATAAAAATTATTATTTAATTAAATTTATTATTTACTGTAGCACTACAGTAAATTTTTGGGTAGAATTTGCGTCTTAAAGAACTTAGAAATAAAGCTCCAACTACTAAAGGGGGGTCTGAGGGTCCTTCCCCGAAAATTTTTGGAGATTTGATTACAAAAAAACATGTTTTTAACTAGAGGTGGGCAAATCTGCTAATTTTTGAAAACGTAGCAGTTACGTTCGTTATGGAAAATTAGCAGATTAGCAGACCTTGAGGGTCGTGCTGTTTTTTAGCAGTGTTACAGTAGCTGCTAAAAAATAGCGCTTTTGGGATTAATGCTACAGGTTGCTAATTTTTGTAGCTGCTTTTTTCCTTTGCAGCTTTCTTTAAATAGAATAAAAGAAAAAGTGTAATTTTCCTGCAGAAACACGGGTATACGTGTGGAAATATTTATCTTTTTAGAAATTTAGGAATTTATTTTGATTGTTTGATAAAAAAATTTCGTTCTGGGACTCTAGCGTTTTTTTGTTTGAACTGTTTATGATGATCATTAACATAATATACTTTGGGGCCGTTCAAATATTACGTAACACCTAAGGGGGGAGGGGGGGTTTTCTCTTTGCTTATTTTTGCTGACAAGGGGGAGGGGGATATGAGTGATGCTTACGTAAGATGGTGCATTTTTGAAAATCTCTTGTTTCTTGCATAAATAATTTCAAAATTCAACCAAAAATAAATGTAACAAAAAATTGAATTAGGAAATCTGACGTAAGCACTTTTTTCTGGAGATGGACCACCCTAACATTTTGAAGTTTTAACCCCGAAAAGTAGTGTTTCGACTCATTTTTAAACCCTTCGGGTTACACCCAAAAAGGACAGCTCCTTGGATGAGTCACCTAATTTTGAATGAAAAAACAGTACTACTAATAGGAATGTCAAAATTTCGGGGGGGGGGGGGGTCCGGCAGTTTCTTACAGAATTATGGTGGGGTGTTTGAGGTTTGCTTATCTTTGCTGACAAGGGGGGAGGGGGGGTTAAAAATGACCAAAAAAGTGCTTACGTAATATTTGAACGGCCCCTTTACATAATTAAAAAATAATTATGATTTTATATTCTCACGATTCTCAGGTTCTAATAATGGTTTAATATTTAGATACTCCATTTAAAATGTCGACGATTAAAAAAGATTGAGAAAAGAAAAATTTCGTTAAATGAGCTGCCATTATTGAAAGGCATGGGTTTTATTTCTGACGGAGAATTGCATTATTATTATTTAAACACTTGTTCATAACTAAAAATACTTGATCTTGAGCAAAAGGCGTGCTGTATAGGTTATTATTTTAATGATTTAGCATTGTTTTACATAATTTATGAGGCGATTGATTTGGATTTTAAGTCTTTTTTTCAATTGATTTTGAGAATTGTAAGGGGACATACATAAATTACGTGACGTCAAAAAGGGGGGGGGAGGGGTTTGGAAAAATCTCACCAAGGGGGGAGGGGGGATCGATTAAAATCTCTCGTCTGTTTTATAAAATAGTCAGGTCCCCTGACTACCCCCACCCCTGACCTAATTCCAATATCCCCCTCTACAATTTTTTTATGTACCACCAGGTGACCATCTTAAATATTCCAATTTGGGTCCAAGTAAATTATATATGGGCTGGTTTTGCTAGTCCTGATTTTGGATCGTGTTTTCCTCTCGTTTCCTTCGTTATTTCAAAAACTGCTACTGCTAAATTTAGACGATTCTCATTGGTCAGTGCGTAGCAGTATAAGTGCGATTTTTTGACCAATCAAGGGCCTACATATGCTGCTAATTTTTAGCAGCTATTTTGTAACACGTTTAGCAGCTACATCAATTTTTTTTTCTGTAGCAGCTATTATTTAACTGCTACTCGTTTTTTGCCCATCTCTATTTTTAACTAGATTTGGTTCATCTAGTTCGAATGTTTTAGATTTGCATTTTTGGGTAGGATTTGGATTGACATATTGCAAAAGAGTTTTGAATTATTAAATTCCATGTCCTAAGGGAGGCTGGGGGATCCCCCCAGAAAATTTTTGAAAATTATACCTTAAAAAACAGGGGTTTAACTTGTTCTGGTAATAAATGTTCCGCGGGCCGGGAAAAATGGCGTGGTGGGCCAGATCCGGCCCGTAGGTTGCCCATATGTGCTCTAGATGGTTAGGTGGGTGCCACTGGCACCTGAGGCAGATTTCCCTTATGTTTGCTTCCTACTAAGTACTACTTTGGTTATAACATTATTTTCTTCCTCTTTATACTATTTTGTTTTTGAAAATGGCTGTTGCCACCCCTGAATAGGCACTTGAGATGGAGACTAGTTTAATTTTTTTCCCTTGACCTAAACCTTTTTTAAAGTAATCATTTCCACTTAAGGACCACACAAAGTAGCATGGTGGCCCCAAGACCAGTAATTAACAACCCCTTGTCTAGTGTAGAATCAAGAATTAAAAGATACAACATCAACGAAAAATTATTCCATAAATCAAGAAAACCCTCCAATGCTTAAACTGAAAAAATAAATAAAATTGAAGCCAAAAGCTATTGTGAAATTTAAGGTTATGATCCCTAAAGAAGATTTAAGATTTTGGGCCCTCATTTCTTTAACAATTCAGGTATGGAAAAAAAGAAATTTAAAATAATATATTATTAAAGTATTATGTTTCTCTTAGATTTTTTAGTACCAAAACGATAATACATACTTGTTCATCAGGGTCATCATAAGGAACAACATCTATTGTATCACCAACATCAAATGAGAGTTCGTCTACATCTTCAGCTGCATACTTGTAAGTCCCCTTGACCTAAAATATCCCAATTTAGATTCACATACAAAGGTTAATTAGACAGTAAGATTTGATTTTTCTAATGTATCAATTTATTAGATTATAAAAGCCTTTCATTTAATTTTTTACATGTTTTCTATTTTTTAAACATTGGTCATGAAATGTTCTTGAATCTTAGTCTGTAAGGATAACAAATCTAACTTGCAATCAAATTTACAAGTCAAGTGGAGGGCCACAAAGTAATCTGGCTTCTTTTTATCCTTGTGATATATTTTTTCAGGTGGAGAGTATTACGGATCTTTTCCGTCGATAGAAGGAGGAACAAAGGTTATATACAAAACGTGAAGGTAGCTACAGTATTTTCAAAAATTTAAGAGGATACATTAATTGTTTACCCTATAAAACTTAAAATACTGAATTTAACCCTGCTCAGAAGAAATTTCAGTGTCCTCCCTCTTGAAACCTTAAATTTTTAAATTTTCACCATAGAAATCGACTGAAGGTGCTCCATAATCTAAGATGTTAATAAGGGGGTTCGGGGGTCCTCTGTCCTCTCCCAAAAAACTACAGTAAAGCACCGTTTATACGTCTCTCATTTATACGTCTTTTACATTTATACGTCGTTTTCGCTAAGTCCCAATTCATTCAAATAATCAAAATTGTTTTCAATTATACGTCTTTTCATTTATACGTCGTTTTACGTCGGTCCCTTGAAAGACGTATAAACGGTGCTTTACTGTATTAAATTTTAGAAAGCTAAAAGGTGTCCTGAAGCTATTTTTTGTGGGTTTTTCAGGAAGTTTTGCACAGACCGCACAAAATGACCAGGCCATGGGCTGTCAGTTGGAAACCTCTTGACTAGCAGATATAAGTAAATACCTATTTTATCTACAAGGTTCGTACACACTTTGAGGAAAAAAATTCAAGGACTTTTCCAGGATACCAGATGAAAAATTCAAGGCTGACCGATATATGGTTTGCAACCATTTTTTAAGTAGTAATTATCTTTCATTTTGTACAATTTTATCTTTTAAAGAGTTTAATAATAGCAAATTTTATACAAGTTTTAAGTTAAAAAAAGGGTTTGAATAAAAATTTAAAAGGGATTGAAAAATATAGAATATAATAAAAATATTTTCAAGTAATTTTTAAATACTTGAACTTATTATGACAGATTTAATGTCAAAAATAAAAAACTACCACATATGTTCAATAAAACTTTGAATAATTATCAATAGCCATTCTAATGCATTGGAAAAAATGTGAGAATTGCAGGTAATGAAAAATTAAAACTATCTGACGAATAATTTTTTAATCCAAGAAGTTTAATTTCAACCCCCCGAAAATTATTTAGAAATTAAAATTCAAGGATTTTGCAGGACTTTAGTACAGTAACGGACCCTTTATCCGGCAAGCTCGGGGCCGACATCATCCCGGACTTCGGGTCCGTTCCGGAAAAAACGCCGTTAAAAACGCAGCTGCTTTAGTGAAACGAAAATACCCGCTGAAACGACATAGTCCGTTCCAATCGTAACGGATCCGGCAAAGCACGTGGGCAAAAACCGATAGCGAGGCAGCAGCCGATTTTGGAACAGTCGTTTAAGCGCGGGGACGATACGATTCGGCTCACGCCGAATCGTCCCATTCCGCACCGAGACGATGTCACAAAAGGTGCGGCGCATCCAATCGTAACGGATCCAGCAAAAAAAACTCCGGCAAAGCACGTGGGTCGTCGCGGCAAGAACCGATTGCGAGGCAGCAGCCGATTTTGGAACGGCCGTTTAAGCGCGGGGACGATACGATTCGGCCGCGTCTGCCCGCGCCGAATCGTCCCATTCCGCACCGAGACGATGTCGCAAAAGGCGCGCGCAACCATTGCGCGTCGTAAAAGCATTTACTCACTAAAAATTCTTCAAAATATAAAAAAAAACAAATTCTAAACGCGAGCCGGATTTCGGGTCCGTCCGGATTTTGGGTTCCCGGATAAAGGGTCCGTTACTGTACAAAAATTTGCTTTTTCCAGGAGATTCCAGGCCTTGAAAATTCAATTTGAAATTCCAGGACTTTCAAGGTTTTCAAGGCCCCGTACAAACCCTGTATCTATTTCCAATTAGCCATCTTCTAGCTCAGGGGTTTCCAACTGGCGGCCCGCGGGCGGCCCACCGGGTCATTTTGTGCGGCCCTCGAAGCTCTCTGAAGACCCTCTAAAAAGTAGCTTCAAGCCTTCAAAACACTTTTTAGCACACTAAAATTCAAAATTTTTTCGGGGGAGAACCCCCGACCCCCCCTATTGCCTCTGATTATGGATTAGCTTTGATCATTTTCTATGGTGCAAAAATTAAAAAGTTTGAAGTTTCGAGAGGTCGTTTGTAAAACCTGAAATCCCCCCTGAGCGTAGCAAGGGGGTGTAAAGGCTTTTATAACCTTTATCATGAGCATGAGGAGGGACAAAATGGAGTATCAAACAACAAACAATTAGGTAAAACAATCATCTAAGGAAAATTTATACATTTTTCTTGAGGAAGACCTTTTCATTAAAGTAATATTCAGAATATTAAATATATTCAGTATTTCTACGAGTTGTATAAGAGTAAAAAATTCATATATCGTCTGGAATTTTGGAAAATAAAGTAGTGCATACATTCAAAATATGTAAACAACTTTATCTCTCTTTAGTTGGAAAAGTTTCATATTGAAGACTCTCACCCCAAAAAAATTATCATCGTTAAAAAGGAGCCAGATTACTTTGCGGCCCGCCACTTGACTTGTGATTTCGATTGCGGCCCGCGAGTACTTAGAAGTTGGAAACCCCTGTTCTAGCTATTCAGGGACCCTAGCTCAAAATCTGTGTATATCTCTTGGATGGGAATACATTAAACCCACACCATGCAGTCCCAGACTTATCACTGAACAATTTTCACTTGTTTTTAGGGGGTTTTCAGCAGCTAATGCCTAGCCAGAAATTACAAAAATTTTTTTTCTTCTAATGGCTACTAGATGAAAAAGTGAAAAAAGCAATTAAAGACTGCTTATTTTCACAGAAGTTAGATGTATGACTGAAGCACCTAAAAGCTTGTAGAACATTATGACAAATGTGGCAAACTAATATGGAAAGTATGAATATAGAAACATGGATAACAATTGTAAACGAATTTAAAAGTCATTTTTGAAATTAAAAAATAAGTCCATGTTTTATAAGAAATTGGATTTAATTTTCTGAACCCTCACATGGAAATTTAAAATTTGAATGTTTTAAGAAAAGTTACACAAATTACCTGATACAAAACACTTGGAACCTTTTGGATACTTGCAACACTTGGAATTTTTTCAGGCTCTTTTGGACTTTCAATCATATTTGGAGGTGTTTTAAACACGCTTATATCCTGTAAGTAAAATGTCAAGTTTTATACTTTTAAAATCATATTTTGAATTACATTTCATACATTTTGCAATTATAAACTAGCATTAACTCAAACAGGGTGTCCTGAAAGTTCTGTCAAATGCATTTAACTTGGGAACACTCACAGCTATATGCATAAAAAATATAGTAAACGCCTACGAGTCATTTAATGAACTCGTAGCACCACTAGGGAAAAATTTTAGAGTTTGCATCCTGACCTTAAAAGCTATTTTTGATGAGAAAAAAACAGTCTGGGACTAAGTTTTAGAAAACCTTTATTTTCTAACAAAAAGACAACCTTTGCACATTAATAGAAACAAAAGGAAAATGCATTTTTGAGTAAAATTTGATGAAGAAAGAATACCATTCAATATTATTCCCCTTACTAATTCTCAAGGACAAAATTTTTTCCCCAAAAATTTTAAATCTGTAGTTAACTATGACCTAAAGGTCAGTTTAATGGGGAAACTTACAATATCATCGTCATCATCATCATCCAGATTGTCAGTAACATCAGGTACACTGCCAAGCTTAAGTTCACCTTCAGTGGGCATTTGAGTAGCTGAAGATATTGACGACTTTCTGGCTCGAACAGAAGGCACTAAGAAGCATTCAAATATCAAGTTCTAATTATCCAAAAAGCTTATTCGAATTTGCAATTAATTTTATACATAATATTGACTTAAATGGTTGCTGTAAAAATGAATTGGATAAAAATATAGCTTTGTAAATATTCTTTATAAATTTTTAAATACAGTAATACCCTAGATACAGAGAGACAACCATGTAAGTCATAACCACAAAAGTCAGGGGACATAGAAATTTACCTGGGACCAAGATTTTAAGACAAAGATGCAGAAAAAAGTGCTTACCTTCAGTAGATTTTGCTTCGTTTAAAGAAAGTCCTTGTTCGGATGAGTCTTTTGACCTAATATACATTAATCACAATTACAAACTTTATTATTTAATTAAAAATATATTGTTACATGTCTTCCCTTTAATGTGTAAGTTAAAAAAGATAAATACTAATATTTTTAATTATGTTTGTTCAGCTCGAATGACCTTAATTTTAGAACTTAATAGTCCCTTTTTATGATTTTGTACTCTATGTTTCAACCTAAATTATTGTTATTACACAGTAAAAGACTGATTAAAATCCACTTAGAATTTGATGAGGATTAAAAAACATTCAAGCTTTGATTTTCTATTAAAGTTTCAAATTTAGTGTTTCTTACTCATAACTTAATTTTGGAGGTTCAGAGAGGTATCCTTTCTTGTGAGCTTCATTTAACGCTTTCAAAATGTTACTCATTCCCACAAACAACTCTCCATCTTGCTTGTGGAAGTCAGCCTCAGTAGTAAAGATGAATTGGAGGTTTGATGCAAAAAATGAAACACGACTAAATAGAATAATACAATATATAAATATAATAACCCAAAGTATATATATAAAATAATAACCCAAATAAAAATCCAATACATTTCACAACTTAATAATTCATGAATTTAAGTCTTATAAACACTTTTGCTTTTTCTAATATATGTATGAACTGAATAATGTATGTATGAATTAATTGACTAAGATTAAAATTAAAGAATTCACATGTTGAATGCAGTCCTGGATTATCCGAGTTTCCCCTTCAACCAAGCTATTAAATATTTATAGAATCCTTTTATCCTTTAAAAAATGGTAAACCATTGCTGCAAAAAACCATCAGGTAACATAAAATAAACTATTAAGGACTTTTTTAAAGTTAATATTAAATATATAATTTTTTAAGTTTATATTAGGTATATATGATTTTTGCTAAAACCCAGTTTCTTGTTTAACTGAGAAAATTGATAGATAGAGTATTGTTGGTGTAAAAATTGGTGCATATAGTACACCTGACAACTGCTTTTGTGCCTGCTTAAACAGTGGAATGATTAATATACCTTGTGCCATTAAACCAAAATAAATCAACCAACCAGTGATCTACTCCCAGTTATCTGGTGCTGTCATTTATTTTCGGAAAGATGAGCAGAAAATATTTTTATAACGATGCAATAATGTTTCCATCTTAAGTACCAGCATAAGTACTGTAGTTGATATTTTATAGTATTAATATAATCACGAAACTTTACTCCATTGAACTTTAACTCCATTAATAATATGTTCAAACACTTAAGATCTACTTAGAGGCTGAGCCCTACTTTAGAATCAGAAAATTTTCCAAAAATTATCGGCTTATAGGTGGTATTTAAAATTTTCTAATCAAAGAAGATAACTAGGTATAGAGAGAATTCGTTAAATTACCTGTCATACAAAGCTGGCAATTCCTCGTGCAATTCATTATTTATCGACTCAAACTGACTCTGAGCCTGTTCAAGATTTTCTTTAGCCTAAAAGGAAAGTTAAAGTTAAACTTTTCAAATATGTGTGGAACACTATGTTTTTTGTTTTAAAAACAACAGTTTGGCGTGAACACTGGATATAGCATTAATAGTCCACATAGTTCCCACTCTTTTGTAAGGAAAAGAAATAAGTACTTTTCAACCATCTTTTTAAGTTTTTCATGGACCAACATAGTAAAGCAAAAAGCCATTTATAAGCAAAGAAACTTACTCTCCTCTTTAGTACCCCTCCTCCCGAAGACAACTTCTCTCAAAAACCTATACTATAATTCACTAGTTTTAGGAAAGTCACACAGAAAAATTAAAATAACCAAGTCATACTTCTGTTCAACGATTTTAAAAACCTCAAATGTGTTTAAAAGAAGCTATCGAGAATTAAACTATTTGAATTAAACTTCTTCACATTCAAATTGAAATGCCATTTCAGACTAAAATATTTCAAATAAAATTCAAGTACTTTCCAGATCCCTTGAAAACAAAATTGAAATTCAAGTACTTTTCAAGGATTTTCAAAGCCCGTGGGAACCCTGGTCCATAATCACATGAAAACACTTAAAATGCTTGAATAAAACACTATTAGCTAGAATAACAAAATAAAAGATGAATTTAAAAAATAGAAATGGTTGATAGATACATACTTTGGCAATTTTGGTTTCTTCCCGCTTTTTGATCGTTGCTTCAATGTTTTGCAAGTTATGACGACTGTTATCATAATCTAAAAGTTTTCTTTTCCGTTTCGCTATTTTATTCTGGAAAAAAAAAAGAAAAATTAAAAATTACAATTGAAATTTATTTAATCTATAATTAATTGAGTTTTACAGAAACTGAGAAAAAAGTAATTTTTTAATTATTGACAGTGCAAAAATTTAAATAGATAATTTTGAATAGGTAATACAGTGGAATAGCAGGATGTTATAATGAATAAAATTATCATTATATACAGGGGTCTGTTTAGAAATTTGGATCCCTTTTCGGACCCTTTATAAAATGTTTCATTGTGAAAACCGACCCTTCACAACGTATTTTACCCTAAAAACGGACCTTTCACAAAGTATTTTGGCCTTTAAATGGACATTATTTTTCAAATTTGTGAGCATATTTTCTCAAACAGGCTCCTGGCTGAAAAAAACTAATTTAACACTAACAAAAATTCACAAAATTATGAGTAGATTTTCACAAAAACCGGACCCTTCAAAAAAAGTCTGGACAGACCCCTCATATATTTATTATTGATTGTTGTAAACCAGGGTTCACTATATCAGGGGTCATTGTTAAAGAGGATCTATTGACATATCTTAAGGGGCCCTTCAAATATTACGTAAGAACCTAAGGGGGGAGGAGGTTTGCTCTTTGCTTATTTTTCCTGACAAGGGGAGAGGGGGGATATGAGTGATGCTTGCATAAGATGCTGCATTTTCAAAATATCTTGTTTCTAGCATAAATAATTTTAAACTTGAACCAAATATAAATTTAACAAAAAATTGAATTAGGAAATCTGACGTAAGCACTTTTTTCAGGGGATGGACCCCCCAAATATTTTGAAATAGTGTTTTGACTCATTTTTGAACCCTTAGGGTTACATCCAAAAAGGACAGCCCTTGTATAAGTCACCTAATTTTCAAGGGAAAAAAACAGTACTTACTAAAAGATGTCAAAATTTCGGGGGGGGATCCAGCAGTTTCTTACCTAATTATGGTAGGGGGTTTGAGGTTTGCTTATCTTTGCTGACAAGGGGGAGGGGGGTTAAGAATGACCAAAAAATGCTTACGTACAATGAAAAGTCCTTACGTAATATTTGAACAGCCCCTAAGTCAATTTGCATTATTACTAGTCTACTAATAATGCCTTGCGGCTTTTCCTTGGGTAGCTGGTCATGGGTCACCTCAGCCCTTCATCCTTCCGGGGTCGATAAATGAGGACCAAGCTCGCTTGGGGAATCAACTGGGGGTCCAGCGTCGGGCTAGCCATTCGGCCTGGACACACGCTAGTAATTAGCACCCCAGGCCCAAAGGCTACAGAAACGGAGATGGGCACTGCCTGATAGGCCACTAGGCCTGGACAGACTTTGATTTTTTTGAATAATGCAAATATTTTACTTCAATTTTTGAAAATTACTTAAAATTTTGAACACATGTATTATAATTTTAGAGGGAATTTTATTGTGAATGTTTTTTAAAAAATATATATACATGCTATAACCAAATTCTTAAACTGAAAAGGTAAAAAAAAGTCAGCAAATGGTTTCATTTCAGAGTTTTATAAGGTATCCAAAAGTTAAAAAGCTTATCATTGAAGAAAATATTACCATATTCTTAGAATAGTAGGTAGTTATTGAAGATAACCTAAAGAGCAGCTTTCTGTTATGTAGAAAGGAGAGTTTCTGTGAAATAGTTATTTGAACAAACAGGCCCCCAACAGCAGGCGAGCGTATTTGCAAGCAAAATTTTTTGATCTTAACATCTAGATTGATTAGATAAACTAGCTTATAAATAGGATTTTTTATACTACTTGTTACTAAAATGTCTACATAAAAATGATTCAGTTCCTTTTTTACTTAATAAAAATCCTGAAAATACTCACACCAATTTCTGGAAACTGGTTGACATAGCATCCAACAGGAGCTAATAATTCTTCATTCAATTTGTTACAAAAGTCATCAAAATTTTTGTTCAATACCTGTGAATATATTACAATGTTAAGTAATATTTTTAATGATGAAATAAAGCACTTGAAAAAACTTGTATTTTTTTTGTAAATAATGAAGATTTTGTTAAACCACAGAAAATATTTTACAAATTTTGAAATACTTTCTCTAAACTATTTAAGTGCTGATGAATAATTAGAATTTATTCCACAAAACACTACAGATTAGCCTAGCCAAATTTCATTTACAACAGTTTAAACCCAAAATAATTTATTTTCACAATAATCATAAACAGGAAATTAATTTTGTTTAAAAACTTACTTCAGATTTTATGAGGAACTTGTCGACGCCATCCCAACATGGTTCATAAAGTTCACACACAGTATCCAATAGACTACGGCGAGCATTTTGCATTTCTAGTAAATATACAAGGTGTTTAAGCAAGATCTTTTTAACTCTGCACAACCAGATACTTTGCTTTAAGAACATAAAAATGCCCAGATAAGTGTTCCTTGTTTCTCTACAACTCAGT
The DNA here is from genome assembly GCA_024610705.1 of Tetragnatha versicolor. Classification (NCBI taxonomy): domain Eukaryota; kingdom Metazoa; phylum Arthropoda; class Arachnida; order Araneae; family Tetragnathidae; genus Tetragnatha; species Tetragnatha versicolor. Next base: position 30,183,582 of record JANDEH010000010.1, read on the forward strand.
TTTTGGAGTAAAATGTAATAAATTTAGTGTATGAAAAAAACTCAACTATTTCATTCCAAGACCTGGCATACATCCCATGATATGCTGAAATTATATTTTAACACTCTTTTTTGCATACATGCAAATATAACATATGTTCTTGACTTCCAAAAGTTTTTTTTGCGCACATTGGATATGACATTACACATTTTTCTCGAAAACTATTGAATGTAGAAAGGTACTCATTTTTGAGTCATTTATCATGAAATACATGCAAGAAATCTAGCTGTGCAGAGTTTGGGCAAATCAATAAGAGTGATATATGTAGTTATAAAAGTCATAAGTACTGGATGAAAACCAAAAAAAAACTTAGTACCCAAGTCTGCCTTTATTTTAAAAGGCAGCCTTTTCCAAAGATTGTTAAAACTTTTTAACTAACTACAATCTTGAATCTTAAATTAGGTTGAAGTTACACAGTAAAAGAGAAATTAAAAAAAAATAGAAAAGTTATTCAAAAAGCCATATTTAAAATCATACCTACCTCTAAGGCAAGAATAGTAATTCTTGAATTCTTTTTGTAGTCTCATTGCAGCAGACTGAAAAAATATAGAAATTAAAAAAAATATCTGGTGTCATTTGATAACTTCATATCTTAGATTTGGAGAATATACAGTACAAGATTGCAAAATTTGTATCCTCACCAAACAGATTTTTATGAACGGAAAAAATTGCATTTAAATAAACTGTTAAAAAAACAGCAGGTGTTCCAAAGGATCATAACCACTAAGGCTCAAGAAGAACAGATTACATTTTTTAATTATTTTACTCTTATGCTATCACCAATGAAGGGAATTTGAGAAGGGCTCCAATATCGCTCAACTCAGAATCAATTTTGCAGGTGTTGTAGGAATGTTTCTCAATCCGTAAAGAAATGGATTTCCATTTTAAGAACAAGAAAGTAAAACAAAAAAGTGAAATAAACACCAAAAGGGCTATCTCTTGCAAGGTTACTGATGTTATCAGTAAAACCGTAACAATTTACTTTTGGGCATCAATGGGTCAGGTTTAATCACTACCAGGGATGCAGAATATGTCCGATCCGGCGATCTAGGATCGGGGGAAATTTTAGCCATCTGGGGAAATTTTGTAGAAAAGTATACTATATTGAATTTAATTTCAGTACAGTAATAAATTTTCACCACAGACCAAAGGTTCGCTTTTTTTTCGTTCGGAAGCTACGATGAAAGGAGCTCTTTGGATTCGCGTTTTCGGCAACTTTGTCCTGGTTTCTTTTTAGCATTGCAGTGCGATTTTTACAATATCTTCTTAAACAATTACATCACGTCATCGTACTTTTTAACAGATTTTTGATACCGACAATATTTCAGAATTTTTGAAGGTCTTTATCCTTTTTTAAAATTTTGGGGAAAATTTTGTAAGGATTGGGGGAAATCTTGAAGGTAAAAACATTTTCTGCATCCCTGATCACTACTACTCACTAGATTTGCCAAGGGTTTAGATCAATAATTGGTACCGTTCCTTTGAGTGAACTTGCACAAATATCTCATACTGTAGATTCCCTCATTCAAGATATGAGGTTCTATCTGACAGGGGTGCAGAATATGTCCGAACGCCCGAACAATGTTCGGGGGAAATTCAGGCAATACTGGGGAAATTTTCTAAGTTTATAAAGAAAAAAAAACTACAAATCCAAGTTGTTATTACAAACAGGTATTTTGGCTGCTGACAGTATAATGTCCTCCAAATTCTACAGAAATTAGGTAAAAACTACGGAATTATGGATGTATAGAGGAAAACTACGGATCTACGTCGAAAAAACAAGTTTCTTTGGTGGAGTTGGCTTTTCATTTGTTTTGACTGATATGTAGGAAATCAACTTATCTATGATGAGAGTGGTGTTTTCCATTAAAATTCAAATTCTTGTTTAATCAAAAGGATGTTTTTCTCTTTATGGGAACATTTTTGGGAAATTTTGATGAAAATATGGAGACAATTTGGGGGAAATTTTGGACAAAATTAATTGTGTTCTGGGGAAATATTGGGATCTGGAACATTTTCTGCACCCCTGCTATCTGATGATGCGAGCGATTTGTTTCATCAGCAAGAAAATATTGTGGCAAAAATTAAACCTGCTGTTTGCTGAAGTTCTTGACATGAAGATCAAAATCTTCATCAGTAGTCTTGTCTGCTTTTCCCAGGTTTTGAAGGAGCTAGATGAAAAGAAAAGAAGAAATTTAACCACATACGATCGGAACAAGAGAAGTCGACTTCACTGTCAGTTTGTAAAACTGGCCGCAGGTATGTTCATAAGAGTAAAGTTTTAAAGAAAGTAAGAAAATTTCTAGAAAAAACAAAGAAAGATCAGTAAAAAAATAAGTTGGATTATTGGCTGAGAGAAAATTCAAGGACCCAAGTCATTTTTCCAGGACCTTGAAAGTTTTTCAAGGATTTTCAAGTACCTAAATTTAGCCTAAAAAATTCAAGGACTTTCAAGGACCGTGCGAACCCTGTTATATTGCACGGACCTGGAAAAAGTGCCCGAACCTACGAACCTGGTTTGGGGGAAGCCCCTGCCAGCTCCATAGGAGCAATACATAAGGTTTGGGTAAATTTTATTAGGTTCGGGGGGAGGTTATAACTTTTCCAGGTCCAATATTGCATAGTTTTGTTTAGAAGTAATTTGCATACTTTCTCTTTCTTGGAGTAGTATATTGCCTAGTATTTAAGGGACAAGTGTATTTTTGTCCTTATAGCATATTGTTTGATCTTAGTGTATCTTGTTAGTCAATGTATGATGCTTAGAATATCTTTCTTTTATGGAAGCAAAAAATGTGATTTTCATGGTACTATGTTTAAATTTATACCAATTCTTGGTGACAATCTTACCAACATAAATTTAGAGTTGGCAACTTTTTTCAAAATTGCGCCAAGTGTGTTACATGTACTAGGATTTTACTCGAGTCTCACACGTGAGCAAGTAGAAAGCAAATGCTCAGCATATGTGAGAGCCGTGAGGAGGGGAGGGGATAGTATGGGTGTAAGGAATCACTGTTTATAAAATTTAGGCTTACAACACATCTTAATACATCTAGTAGTAGTAGTCTTAATCCAAAAGAATCCAATCCCTAAAAAATTTTGGTTACTATTCCAGAATCCCGGCGCAAGCAATAAAGTCGTCAATAATGATGCAATCGCTGGTAACCCTCGTTTCTGTTTCGGAAGGTCATGTGTGAGCTGTCGCCAAAAAATCTGCTTGGCGAGATTTGAGCCGGTATTCTAGAAGAGTACCAAATTTTTTCTTAAGTTCGGAAAAACTCTAGAAGTGGGTTCAGGTTGTCGCCTCTTGGCGAATTTTTTGTCGCCAACTTCACTTTGATACTTTGGTGCTACTACTTCGCTTGGCAATCGAACCCACTTTTAGCTTTAAGCTAAAACCTCACAGAGTACCCCTTTAATCCTTGATTCATCAGCTTTATTTTGCAACCTTAAAATCTGAGGGCTTAAAATGGCACTGTACCCTTGATATTAAATAAACTATAATCAATAATCATTGAGAAGGTTTGCTCTTATGTAAAATTTTACTACAAGGGGCACAAGGAAATTATGATATTTAGGTGGTGTCACACCCATCTGTTTTTTCACAATTCTGTATTACCTAGTAAAAATAAATTAATTTGACGCAGATTTTGAAATTACCTACCAAGAATTATCTTCTAATACAAAACATTCAGAACATTTATTTTAGAAACAAACAGAATTCAAATGTTTTTTTATTTAAAACGAAAATAAATGAATCGGTTACTTACTCTTTCTTTAGCTCGACCAGCATGCTTTTGAATAGCCTTATGAAAAGGGTTGAAATCAGCCATTATAATTAGGAACAATTAATGAAGGTAAAAAAATTTTAATGCTGATTCCAAAACAGAAGACAGAACTATCAACACGAACACACGCAAACAAAATTACTTGATTACTTCCTTACAAACATTGACAGTAGGAATATGGGGAAGTGCCCTGAGTTTCTCAATAAGTTAACATGAAGCCGTTTCATTGGCTCGGCTCATAACAAGACTTGAACGCGAGTGTACGAAGATTTTCATTACTCCTAAAAGTAAAATCATGGGTAGAATATTACAGAAAAATTAAAGGATCGTTTATAGTGTTTTTAAAGAATCATGTAGTGGGGTGAAACACATTCAAATTATATTTAAATATTTTCAAAATTGAAACAATTGCGTTTGTTTTGGATGGATGTGGGGATTCTGGTATTAGTATCCAACGTAGGATGGATGGAAGTTGGAAGTAAAGGTTGGTTGGTTGGTTTGGGTTGGTTGGGATTTGGATTATTTGGGAAGTTGAGAAGGTCGTGACGCTTTTCAGTTAGTTCTTTATCGTTATCGCTCTTTTTTAGCTCCTTTTTGTTTAAATATGTAGTAAACCAAGTTTAATTAAGTGAATAAAGTAAGATCGATATTTTTTATATAATTAAGTTGTGTAGTCTCGTTACCAGGTGTAGTGGCGTGATATCTGTTTCCGGTACTCATTTAGTTCGAGATTTTACTTGTTTTTCTTCTTTGATTCTATCGTGTTTAGAATTTTCGTTTTTCAATCATGGCGCCTGCAGAGAGTAGTATCATACATGGACAACCACAACTAAAAAAGCAGGATCTTTCCCTATTAGTAAGTTTCATCTAGAATGCTATTGATCTATTTTTAAAAATTATATTTACGTTTCAAAATAACCCGGCTTTTTTGTTGTGATGTCACCCCCTATTTTGAAGTCTACTTGGCCACGTTTTCTCCATTAGCAATTCTCAATTCTTTTAAGATAAATAAGTCTTTATTTGAACATTAAATTTTAGTTTTTAGCATCAAGCATTTATTATCAGAAGTGTAAAGTTTAGTAGGAATCTTAAGTTATTAATATTCATAGTTGCTGCTGGTGATACCAGCCGGTGACAGTGTAATTATTTCATGATCAAATATTAGGTACACAAAATTACTACAACTTATTTTTTCTATTTAACCGTTGACTGATTATCTTTATAGTTCTTTGATATTTTAAAAACTGTTCATATAGCTTTGATTGCCGCGAAATTAAAAGTTTTTGTGCATGATGCAATGTTTATGTATGTCATGTAATAGGTCTATCTAAATTTATCCCTTATACGGTAGTGCACTGTCCCTTTAAAAGCCTTTTCCCCTTATTTATGCTATATGATATTGTTATATAATTGATGAGATAGTTCTTATAACCTACAAATAATTTTTTTCATTCTTCTTCAAGTGAACTCGTCACTTAAGCAATCTTAGATACAAAACCTTAAATAAAGCACGGATGCAGAATATGTCCGATCCGGCGATCTAGGATCGGGAGAAATTTTAGTCATAAGGGGAAATTTTGTGGAAAAGTATACCTACTATTGAATTGAATTTCAGTAGAGTAATAAAAATTTAAGTGGCGATTTGCACCTTCACCACAAATCTAAGGTTCCCTATCGTTTTGCGTTTCCAATCGTTACTTGTAAACATGAATCGGATTTTTTTAAAAATCTTATCTGCATCCCTGAAATAAAGTAAATAAATGCAGAAGTTATTTGTTGTTGAATGTATTATTTGTCTGCGCTCGCTTGGCGGAGGGAAGCGGGGAGATCCAAGTTCGAGTAGGGGTGCGGGAAATCGAGGTTGCTGGCTTGGCTACTTATGCACCCCATTGGCAAAGGAGAGGGAAGGGAGGTGGAGTAGTTCTTGGCGAGAAGTAACCAGTTTGGCGCTCTCTCTCCCTACCTATCCAACCCCAGGGAGAGAATGGCCTTTCCCGTTTGGGTTTACCATTCGTGCCAAGCGAGGACAGACAAATAATATGGGGTGGTTGGATCCTAGCAGAGCCCACACCCTTGCCAAAGTTGGCGATAATTCCGCCATCTTCGTAACCCTACTTTAATACACTAGATTTCGCTTGGTGCCATCTTGTTCTGGTTTGGCGCATTATTTCGGTTTGTCGCCAAGGGTGTGGGCTCTCCTAGGATTTTACCTGTATGGGGCCATGTTGGAATAAATTGGGACAAATTTCAAATGATCTTTCATTTTTCTATTCTTTAACAAGTTTAAAATCAATAATTAAACTGTTGGTTACATTTTAAATAAATTAATCAATCAATTAGCCATTATTTAAGCCGCAAGAAAAGTTTTTATTTATGCATGTACAGTAAACTCCCGTTAGTACGCCGTTCAAGGGGATTTGTGAAAACGTCGTAATAAGCGGTACGACGCTATATGCGGAGTTCCATAAAACACCGTTTCGGCGATATACCTAAAACCCGTTATATCTAATCTTACATAGAAACCTTTTTAAGCGGGATTTTATCACTAAAATAGAAGAGACAGGCAACCCCTGTTCATTTGCAAATTTCTGCTTATTCATAACACCTTTCTTTTCGTCATAAAGCTTGATATTATCTTCAATTTATCATCGAAACTCAGCTTTCCTTTTACTTCCAGAAGAACTTGCCATTTTAAACTTATGCCGAGAAAGAATGGATACTGAATACGGTATCTGAACTACACAACAGTGGACTGTACACTGAGCTATGGAATACGGAAGTCGAATTGGAGGAGAGGGGGGGAATTTCCAAGAAATTTAGGGAGTGTTCTGATTCGTCACAGGACAACCAACTTGCCCTGCAAGACACAGGTCATCGTTGAGGGTGCAACAGGGGGCCATTCAGGGAAAAGGGGAGCGGTTGGGAAAAACCAGTTCTACCATAATGTTCTACACGCATTTTCAACGGTTCTGTAGCTTATACATTATTTGAAAGGAACTCGACGACGCAATAACCGGGATTTTTCTTCGGGGGACTGGAAAAAAGCGTCGAAATATGCGGGAAGTCGTAATAAGCGGGGGCGCTATAAGCGGATAGTTTTTAATGATAAAAGGGCTATCGGTACCAGGGACCGGAAAAAAACGTCGTAATATGCGGGACGTCGCACTAAGCGGGGGCGTGCTAACGAGAGTTTACTGTATTTTGTACTATTCAATCCAGTGATGGAGATGAATGTGACTGTATAAAAGGTAAGAAATTTACAAAATAACAAGGTTTCCTTATATTACATAAAGTTTAACTTTTTAAATGAACAATGCATTTAATTTTCCTAATAAAAATCTAAGAAGGGGAAAACAGTCTGCTTTATTCATTCATGTCTAGTAAAATTAATATCAGCTTATCCAAGTTCCCATGTTCTTTCAGTTCCTTTTGCATGAGTCTTGACTTGATGTTATTTCTATGATTGCGATTCATTCTTGATGTGTTTGCACTTTTAGGAGTGCAAATACAGTTGAGTCCGCTTAATGTGATCGCAATTGTCCGAGACTAAACTGATAATATTATCCGATCGATAACAATAAGCGATCTCATATAAAAAAAACAGCAAACAGTGTAACTAGATTGTTTGCGTTAAAATCAAAATAATGTAATCGTAATAAATGTATTCAAAACTCTATTTTTACACTAGGTAAACATTTTAAGGGGAAAATATAAGAGGTAGTTCAAGTTCAGTTAATAAATTAAAATAAGCGCTTACTTTGTATTTTTATAGAAAGGTCTCTCTTTTTCCGCTCCATTTACATAATCTGAATTCCAGTAAACAAGAGAAAATCAGAAACATCTGCAAAGCGTGGTTCTTGGTGTTTCAATCACAATTCGGACCCCCCCCATAACCGTTTTCTTTCAATATAATATGGGGCATGTTTTATTTTTCTTACTCATACTGAGTTTCTGAAAAAAGAATCGCCAGATGTTCTCATGGAGCATATATTTACTTGGTAAAAATTGACCTTCAAAATGAATCTCGAACTCAAAAGCGGTCGTTTTAAAGGGGATATGGACAAATTTTGATAATATTAAGCGGAGTTATGATTATTAGTTGATCACATTAAACGATTTATTTTACATTAAATTAAATAGAAATGATCGGGACCTCTCGATTTCGATAACATTATCCGATTGATAACATTAACCGTGATCACATTAAGCGGATTCGACTGTATAGATAAATCTTCATGTCTGTACAATATCCCCAAAAGCCAATGATTCCTGTGGTTACATTTTCCTGCCATCCTGATGAAACTTTTCTTTAAAAATTGAGCATAAAAGCCAACCTTGTTTGAATAATGGTTTGATCAACCAACAATCATCACATTTTAGATGCAAGTTGCAAGTATTTGCACATCAAGTATTTGAATGTCGGCATAATATATGCTTGGAACGTATAAAACATAAGTTATTACACCCCATTTTAGTTACCTTGTTAAAAAAATTAATGAAATAAATTTAATATAGCAGACTCTTGATGAAAAGTTTTAAAACCAGAAAATAAAGCATACATGTGATTCTTCCGCCAATGGGCTGAAATCCGCCAATTAATCCAAACTAAAATTCCACTTTCTTATTTTCCAATCATTTTATACTGAAAACTCTAACCTCTAGTGTGGCCTAGTACTAAATTTTAATAAAAATTGAAAAATATCGAAGTAATATAAAAATTAGTTAAGATTTAAGCTAAAAAATATGAATCTAGCATATCGAATCCAAGGTCTCGGGCTATACCCTGACTTGGGTCATGCGCCATGAAAACCCAACCAACCTAGATCTCGGGAAGTAGAAGCCAATAGACCCCTCTACTTAAAATTAAGAAAAATTAAGGTGCCATCGTTTTTTTTTAAAACTTTTTCCGCCAATTTTTTGTTTGTGTAATCACATGTATGATAAAGCCTATACCCTCTTATTTAAAAAAAATGAATGTAAGCTTAGAAAATAACATCAATTTTCTCCATTTAAATTTTAAACTATAGGTATTTTGTATTTATATAACATTCTGAATGCATGGTAAAATTTTTAATTTTGTTAATTTATTTTTAATAAACTCTTATGCAAGTAAAAACAAAAGAGCTTCTTTTGATATGGAAAAACACATTTAGTTAGTAGTCAATTTATGAAAGCCAGGAAGCTGATATTAATGGATATAATTTGTTAAATGGGTTTGGCACTACTATTGGGTGAAATTCAAACATTTAAAGTGAAGTTAAGACAAAAAATTCTTGTCTCCATTCTCACTCTCCCCTTAATTGAAAAATGCTGATTTTCTCTTTTGATTTGTTTAGTTGGTTAATGGAATTGATAGGTGTTTTTTTATTTGTTGATATTGTGGTAATGCAATTACTATTTTTTACATTAGGATATTAGCAATAATAAAAATGCTAATTTCCTTATGTAACATATTAAAACATAATTGTTGATAGGTTGCCCCTAGTAATGAAGCTGCAAAAGTTAATTTTCAAATTTAAAAATGCATGATCTAGTTAAATGCTCCTGAAACTACAGTAACAGTATACATACTGGCATTAATGCAATGCAACCTTGGCATAGAGCTGAGATTAGTTTTATCAATATCTTATGTTTTTACCTTTTGTTATATTAATCATTTTTGTAGTACCATTCTCAATCATGCAATTAAAGTTATGTTATTGAAATGTTTCTATTGAATTTAATAATGTTCATGAAGAACTTAATGCTTTTTTTATTTCTTAAAGGATCTTCACAAACTCAATCCATTAACTGAAGAAGTCATCAGTCGACAAGCTACGATAAATATCGGTAAATTCATTGTGTATTGTATTTGCCAGGGGTGCAGAATATGTCCCAACGCCCGAACGAGGTTCAGGGGAAATTCAAGCAGCTCTGGGGAAATTCTTACCCATGATAGAAAGAAAAACTAAAAATATCCAATCATTAGTAGCTGTCAAACAAATATTTTTGGTAGTGACTGCATCATAACCTCCAGAAAATCAACAGAAATCAGGTGAAATTGCAGAGTTACGGATGTTGAGTGGGAAAACTACTGATCTCAGAGCTATTTCTTGGTGAATACCTGAAAGTTGGCCTTTCCTTGCTTTCCAATTAGTCTGCTGAAAAAAAAACGTATTTGTGGAAGTATGGACAATTTTCCCTATATTATGTTCTTGTTTAATCACATCTATGTTCTTTTCAAAAAAGTTGAGTTAATTAAGAAGTTTACATTTGGCTTAAATTTGAGAAAAATAGACAATTTTTCATATTTTAAGAGAAGAGGCACTTTTGAGCTAAAGATTATAAGTGTGTAAGAAAGACTAAAAAGAAGAGTTTAAAGATCCTTAAAATTAAAATCTATGGATTATGTGAAAATTATTGAATCTGCAAGAAGTTTTATAATTGAAAAAAAAACTCTACTTTTTTTTAATGAAATCTCGTTGTGGGGGAAATTTTGGAGAAAAAAAATGCGTTCTGGGGAAATTTTGGACCTTGACACATTTTCTGCACCCCTGGTATTTGCCACAAGAAAAACTCTTTACATCTTAAATATTGTGGTGATTGTTATGGAAACAAGTCATTCCCCTGAATTCTGGGGTTGATAGTAATTCATAAATGCTGAAGAAACTTTTTGTGCCAAGTCTTTGTGTATCATTTAAATTTAAGTTTTTCTCGTGGTAGTCAGACTATACTACATATTCTAATGTTATTTAATATTTTCCTGCCAACCTAAAGACGGTGTTTTTATTTATACATACATGTGATTCTTCCGCCAATTGGCGGAAATCCGCCAATTTACTCAGCAAAATTAAAATCCTACAATTCGATTTGCAAAATTGAAGTTCCACTTTCTTATTTTCCAATCGTGTTTTTACTCAAAACTCTAGCCGCGAGTGTTGTGCAGTAATAAGTTTTAAGTAAAATTGAAATAATATGAAAACTAGTTGATTTAAGCTAAAAAATATGACTAGCATATCGAATCGTAGATCTAGGGAAGTACAAGCCAATTGACCCCCTCTTAAAATAAAGAAAAATTTAGGTGTCATCGAATTTTTTAAAATTATTTTCCACCAATTTTTGTAAGAGTGATCACATGTATGTTTATATTTCACTTTATATTTTCTTACATAATTCATTTGTAAAAATGAACAAATGTAGTGAATACACTAGTCTACTTGTAGTTTCTTTCAAATTTCTACTGTTTCGCTTGAATGCTTTTAAGCAATATAATTTAGCTCATAATTAATTTGTCTAAAAATATTAATGTAGCAAACCGTTTGCTCTTAAAAACCTTTTTTATTTCACTATCTTATTTGGCTTTATGCTGATTGTTCAAGTTTTTTTTCTAATGCCACAGAACTTAGGACTATTTTTAAAACCCCATTAAATAATATAAGCAGTTAAAACTGTTAATTTATGCCATACAATTATTACTATTTTACCTAAAAATTTTCATTATTACCCACATTAATTAAAAATATACTATTTTTCACAAGTTAAGAAAACATTTTTTTTTCAAATATTGGTCTTAATTTTTATTTTCTAAATTTATTCAAACCTAGGTACAATCGGGCATGTAGCACATGGAAAGTCAACTGTAGTCAAAGCCATTTCTGGAGTACAGGTAATAATTTTTTTCATAAAAAGACTAATTAAAAAAACAATTACCCAACCTTAGTTTTTATTAGAGTTTATTAACAGGTGTCAGGTGGTTATCCTTTTGCTTAGTGATAATATGCCTTCTGTGTAATAGTTATTTTTAGAAGAATAAGTCAAACAATATGAAAGATAAACAAAACAAATTGTAATCATTTTTATAAGTAACATGCCTTTTAGAAAAGGTGAGATAAATAATTAAGATAATTCTGGAAACCCGGATTCCAAAATAACCTAAATTTTTTTATCTAGCTATTTCTAGATATAAAAAAAATTTGGTTACTTAGTATTATCCCGTCGACCGTTCAGTAGCCGTCTAATTCAGCAGTACATCAATAGAAAAGTCAATGGGATTTGATAAGGTTTTTTGAATAAGCGGCACGGTCAATGGTATAATACGTAAGAACGAAAAATTCATTGTGATTAATTTATTTTACAGGTATGAGTTCCTCTGAATCACGATTTTCCGCTTTTTCATGAATTTTTGGCCTGCGAACTAATTTTAATTTTTTCAGATTTTCACTACTTTTTTAATTTCCATATTTCTGTGAAAATTACAAGGTATTGCGGAAAAAAGTCCAAAAATTGCGATGTCTCGCAAAGATTTTGTTTCGCTTGCGGAAATACTTACATATTTGTGGTAGGAATAAAATTGTTTTTAAAAAACAGCTTAAACTGAAAAACCATTAAAAATTTTTTCCAACCCTGCTATTGCCCAACGCCACTGGACTTTTGATTTTAATGTTTCCTTTGTTTAACCCCTAAACAGTGTCGCCTGAACTGAGCTCGGGCAACTACTACGTGCACAGAGACTCCAACTTTCAAAGATGGTTGTCAGTAGTCCTTATGAGTAAGGAAAATTTTTTTGGAAGTTGATCCTAAAACAGTGTTGTTTTATACACCTAGTCCGATTTTTTAGGGGTGGATCCCCTGCCATCCCCCTTGATGTCATATCTGAAACAGGTTATAATCTAACAAGATTTTTAAAAATACTGCATTAAGGTTCAGAGTGATCTATCTAAAAATTTACAACTTATGAAATCCTTAAGAAAAATTAGTTGAAAACACTGAATAAAATCAATATAAACGCGATCTGAGAGGTATCACTGGACTTATTAGGGTCCTCTGGTTATGCTTATATTTTTCCTACAGTGTAATTAAATGTGAAAAGAAGCCAGCTTCAACTACGCGCCGACACGAAACCCGATCGCTCGCCACCCTGTTTTATGAAGACTGAAAATATCCTAAAAATAGAGCATATTGGGAAAAACCTTGCGCTTTTAAGTGCTTTTTATGATAGATTTCCGATTTTCCGTAGCTTTTTCGATAATATCCGTAGTCCGTAGTTTAACGACGGCACCCGTAGAAACTACGGAGAATCCGTAGTAGTTGGAGTCTCTGCGTGCAGAATTTGTGATGCCCGAACTGAGTTCGGGTTGGAGAAAATTAACTTTTCCGTTTTGTGAAGCCCAAACTGAGTTCGTTTCGATGATGATAGTGATTTTTCTTTGTTTAGAGATAGGGAGACATTATGTTTGGACTCCTAAATGAATAAGATGTGTGTGTAATCCTATACTTTTTTATGTGTATGTTAAAATAATTAATACACTTGTAATTTCATTTAAATTTTGATTTTTGTTATAAAAACTATTTTCTAACACTAATAATATAAAGAACAAAATTAAACAGTCAAAAAAATTTCCATTTTTGGTCAATTTTTCTGAAATAAATGTCACTGTTAAAGGGTTAAAAATAAATTATGGTATTAATGACATTTTTTACTTGTAGACTGTTCGTTTCAAAAATGAACTGGAAAGGAACATCACAATCAAATTGGGTTATGCTAATGCAAAAGTAAGTAGACCTGAATTATCTATTACTGATGTTTTACTTCATATACTTCACAGCAGTCTTTCTTGTCCATACTACGTCACGAGGCGCGGAAGAATACTCCGCGTTATGCATTCGTAAAACTTAAAATGAACAACGTTATTCGAAAATTACGACAAATAATCGCTATAAATGAATGGATCAAAGTAACCTGAAGTATTTCTTGAATGAAAATCCGTTTTAAACTCGAAATTCAGGCACAGCGCTGGGAACTACTTCCTCTCTTTGCTCCCAGCATCTTTTCTCCATGGACAAGAAACATTGCGTTTGAGTATAGTAAGTATAGTTCTTACTCTGTCATGTTTATAGATCTACAAATGTGACCATGAGGATTGCCCTCGACCAGCATGCTATAAGTCTGCTCGTAGCAGTAAAGAAGACGACTTCCCTTGCGACAGATTAGGATGCCCAGGAAGATTTCGGTTACTAAGGTAGGCATGCCTATATTTTTTTGTATACGATCATCTCTTATAGTTACTACTGTATAGCTTCCAACTCTTCCGTTTTAGCCGGAAGATTTCCGTTTTTTAAGATAATCTTCCGTCATCCGATTTTCAATCAATTTCTTCCGTTTTTGTCCAAATAATTTAAGCAGCCTATTTTTGCAAAGGACCGAAAGGTTGGATAACAATTTTTAAAAAAAGGCTAAATCTCGCATATATCAGGCTTAAAAAAGTTGAGATTAAAAATAATATTCAGGGGTGGAAAATCTGCGCCAACTGCGCCGAAATTGGTTACCTGCGCCAATCTGCTCCAAAAATGGCAAAATTCCGATTTTTGCGCCAAACTGCGCCAAAAACGCGATAATCCGTTCAATCTGAATTTGTAACCCTGAAAATCCAACTGATAAGAAAAGAACCAATCCTCAGACACTATGATCGATTCTCTTCCCGCTAGGATCGCTATGAACCGGGGGGCCGGATGCAACGGCGCAAGTTCAGAGTTGCGTATGCGCCAAGTTTTTAGCGTTAAAGATGACTAATATGGTAACCCTAACTCATGTTAAAAGAGTCATTTGGCTTCTAAATGTGCCGCTAAACAGCCAAAAATTGCCAAGCATACGCAACTCTGAACTTGCGCCGATGCAACTACGTTTTGCGGCGATTTTGAGACCGGTCGAATCCTAGTTACTTCCACAGCTCGCGTTGCTACGAGGTGGATCGCTTCAGCAAATGAGGAGGAAAACGTCAGCCCGATCGTCCGGCGCGGTGGAAATTGAAATAGAACGATTGTAACGGAGTACGTTATGCGCTCCTTGAAAATTAATTCAAGCACTGGAAACTCCTTGAATTTGGGTTGTACTCCTTAAAAAGTTTCAAATTTTCATCTTGAATATTTCTTCTGTAAATTTATTTCCCCTATAAAATAGGTTTCAATCCGCAGCGTTTAGTGCGTTGAAAAGTCGGAAATCGCGATATTTCGCGAAAGTTTCGGGGTTTTATTTCTTGCGGAATGTCCCGTTCTTCCCCCGACTTTCTTGGACGGCCCGCGGGTGTTGCTGTTGATTCAAGTTGGCTTCTTCATGCGTCATTATTGCGATGAAGAAAAAACAACTTTACCGTGGTTAGAAGCCCACAAGTCCGGTGTTCCGGAAGCCCGAAAAATAGCAATATTTCGGAATTTTTTTTCGGAGTGTTCCGTTCTTCCCGCGACTTTGTTGGACGGCCGCGGATGCTGATTCAAGTTGGCTTCTTCTTGCGTCATTATTGCGATGTAGAAAAAACAACTTTACCGTGGTTGGAAGCCCACAAGAAGTCGGAAAAATAGCAATTTTTCTGAATTTTTTTTCGGAGTGTTCCGTTCTTCCCGCGACTTTGTTGGACGGCCGCGGGTGCTGATTCAAGTTGGCTTCTTCTTGCGTCGTTATTGCGATGTAGAAAAAACAACTTTACCGTGGTTGGAAGCCAACAAGTCCGGTGTTCCGTCTAGTCTTCCGGAAATCGGGAAAATAGCTACTTTTCGCGACAGTTCCGTTTTTTCCGGGACTGTTTTTCCTACGGACTCACGGACGTCTGTTGAAGTTAGCTTCAACAGCGATGCCAAAAAAACAAATTTACTTTGGTCAGACCAGCCTGATAAGTCTAATTAGATGATTTTTTCTTCTATTTTATTTAGTATTTTCAACTTAAGAGGATTTTCCAAGTTGTAAATTTTAATGAACGGTCACTTTATAGAAACTTAATAAGTTGATAATACAGTGTTTTTTTAATCTTGTTAGATTATTACCTGTTTTAGGTATCTGATCTGATTCATAAGATTCTAAAAATACCTTCAAAAATAATTTCTTACTTTTTTCTACTTAACTAATAGTTTTTGACGATATCGTTTTTGCAATTTAATTTTTACTAAAATAATTATTAATTAACTAATTTCCTTTATTTTTAGTTGATTTCAGTTAACATTTTGACTTTTAAAGTGGTTTTAAAAACCAATTCAGGAATGCAGTGTGTGAAGCTGTGAAAAAAAATTTGTCTTTCTTAAGTTATATAAAAAAGTACTCCTTTAATTTTTTAAATAACACTCCTTGATTTTGATTTCTGAAAATTTTTATGAACCCTTTTGCATTATACAGGGTGATTCTCATAGGCGCCGACTTCATAGGGTTTGAGGGGGCTTGAGCCCCCCCAATGTTGGAAGAAGGGGGGCTAAGCCCCCCAATATTTTTAGTAAAAATCTACCTTTTTTCTTTCATGAACTAAAGAAGGCATTGTATTGAACGTCGTTCTTTTGGTCCCCTTCACTTCGTCTTCTCAAAGGTTCTCATCTCCAAATGACTTAAACACTACTTTCAAGAGTAAAAATTTCAAAAAAAATTTTAAAACATATTTTGTACCGTTTTCCTCTGAAACTTCCGTGATTTTTGAGGTGTGATCCTTCTTTTGTGTAAAATAAGAAGAAAGAGTCTACAAAATGAATTTAAACACTACTTTTAGGAAAAAATTTCCAAAATTTTTCTGAAGTAGAACCCCTAACCCCCTTTCAAAATTTTGCTTTTCATTCTACTATTTATTATTTTATTCTACTGGGTTTCTTTAAAAATTCTGCTTCTTTCACCATAGGCGCTCTAAGGGTGTCACCGAATAGGCTTCAAAACGAGATAAAATGCTATTTTGTGTTGGAAATTTTCAAATTTTGGGGGGAGGACCCTCAAATATCGCTTCGCTTGGAATTTTCAATGTTTATAAAATTTTGAAATTAATTTCCAACAAAACTAATATCAAATGTACAAGTCATCTCTAACGCTTGAAGTAAAAAATACTCGTAAGTAGGCACCTCAGAAAAAATATTTAGTCAAAATCCCTCCCGAAACTAAAGTCTAGTTACGGCTCTGTGCCGTTGATTTTAAAGTCGGTATAAATCCACTCATTCTTCAAATTTCAAAATTATTTCTGTGGGAGGACCCCCAGCCCCTCTCGTCCTTTTGAAATTTTGACGTCTCTAATTGTAATATTTTCCTTAGAAATTCGATGTTTTACAAGGAACTGCTATGTTTTGGTGGAACCAAAAATTTCTCAAAATAAGCTGTAACACTACTTTTAGAGGCAAACTTTAAAATTTTTTCTGGGGAACTCCCCAGACCCCCTATTATACTTCAAGTAATTGTAAATTTTAGTGAAATATAATTTGAATAATTCCTTCGGGGTATTTTAGGAATAAACCTTTGGATGTTCAAAATCTGGGGGGAGATGTCTAGCATTAGTGACGATTGAAAGTTTAAGGACCGCTGTTATATGAAATAACTAATATCTTCCTTCATTGTCTAGTACTGGGCCCCCCCCAATATATGGTGTAAGTAGTACGGATACTGCTGTACCTCATGCAATAAATTTTTTCATTTAATTATGTTTTTTTTTTGTTAAACTGGCCTTGGCAAAACGTCCTTTTGTAACACTCTCGCACTACATTAGGTCCTAGCTCTTTAACGGTGTAACTGCGACCCCCCTTTCTATACCAATTCTTGTTCGTCTTGTACTCTACCTACCCTACCCAGTTTGGTGCACCATTTCAGAATCACCCTGTATAAAACCTAACTATTAGATTAGCCTGATGCTGATTCACTGTAAACTGATACGGAAATGAAATTTGCGTTGATACAAAACCACTAAAAGCTGATACAAAAATGCATTTTGACTTGATACAAAACTGCCATAAAGCTGATACAAAAATCATTTTTGGATTTTCCACCCCTGAATATTTAAAAAGAAATAAATTTGTATTGATCTCTGAAATTAGTTTTTTAATGTGCATGTAAAGTTCATTTGATATTAAATTTGGTGTTTTTTTTCAACTGAAAGATATCCATTCCATTAGGTGTAGTAACTATCGTAGATAGTCTTGACTTAGTTTAAGAAAAAATGCCATGTGGGTACCTTGATTTTTAAAATCTTCCTTTTTTATAATGTTGGCAGGTATGCTACTGTATCCGATGACTAAATGTTCTTGTTTGTAGGCATGTCAGTTTTGTGGACTGCCCAGGTCATGACATTCTCATGGCTACTATGCTTAACGGAGCCGCTGTTATGGACGCAGCACTTCTCCTTATTGCTGGCAATGAATCTTGCCCACAACCACAGACTTCTGAGCACCTTGCTGCTATAGAAATCATGAAGCTCAAGCACATACTTATCCTCCAGAATAAAATCGATCTTGTCAAAGAAACGGGAGCAAAAGATCAATTCCAACAAATCCTTAAGTTCGTTGAAGGTCAGTTAATTAAATTTTTTTCCTCTCGGAGTATAAGCTAAATTTTTTAAAGGTATATAAAGCTTTAGGATAAGTAAGATTAACCTTTTACAGGCCAAATTCAGACCCAGGTATATTTTAATTAATTTTTTTACATAAAATACCTTCTAATGGTTCAATTAAGAGAAATTATTAATATGAATCCGGTAAAAAATTTCTAAGTGTGATTTTCACCATGTTCCCAATTGGGAACATTGGCCACTTCCGACTATACTTCGACCGGGGAAACAAGCGTAGACTAAAATGATAAACAAATCAAATAAAACCCAAATTTTGGGGAATAACTAACAAAATCAACCTTAATTATAGTTTATCTTTGTGTTTAAGCTGTAATTTTATAGAAATTTCAGAAATTTGAAAACAATTTAATTGCAATTTCATGTGACACACAAGCAAAATACCGAAATTTTATATCTTATGTAAGTAAATTTTATACACTGGCCTTAAAAATACAATGTTAAATTTCAGATATCCAAAACAAATAAAATATATATGAGGGATTAATTAAATTTAATTTTCCTATTATCGAAAGCCAAGTTTTAATTTTATTACACACAAGAAAAATATTGAAATTATTGAATTATTGTACATTTATAAATAGGATTTAAAATATATTATAATAATTTGTACCAAATTAATGATCAAACATTTGAGTAATGAATGAAATAGTTGGTTTTTGAATGTAGCATTAATGCATTTATAAGAAAATTTCACTGTCATTACTAAATAGAGTCTGAAACATTGCATCCTTATTATCTAATTCAAAACGCATTTTGGATCCCATATTTTCGAAATTTATTTCTTATGGATAATAAATAACACAATACCAGACGTATGAAGCTACTAACCTTTCTTTTTTACTAGCATAAATTCTCTGTGATAAGTTATTAACTTTGGAAGCCAACTTGTTCAATGTTTCTACACATTCATCATTTCTCTGAACAAAATCGTAGATTCAAACGAAAAAAAATATACAAACAAAACCAAAAACGAACTAGCTACTTCCTTTCTGAAAGGGGATCCCCCTTTAAGCAATTATATAACCTTTTTATTCTTAGCGAAAGGAAATACTCTAGTTCTACTGAGTTCTATAATACAACGCCATACTACAAACTCGGGTTTCTCGTGTATAGCGGCTACAGGCCAATGTTCCCAATTGGGAACATGCAGGTTTCGCAAGCTACTACGAGCGTGTTTTAAATAGTTACTAATTATACTGAGGATATCTATTTAAGGTAAGTCTTTTCCAATATCCTTACCAAATTTTGGAAACTTCGGACAATATTTCGATTTTTCATGAATTATTTTGTGTACCTCTAACAAAAAGCGTAAAAATTCCCTATTTTAAGATTTTTTGTATTTTTTTCTCATAAAGATAGCAACTTCGTTTGAATTTTAAAAATTCAAGTCATCTTTCAACTTTACATGGTAAAATTTTCATCTGTACGAGGGTAGTCCCAAAAGTACCCGGCCTGACCTACAGATGGCGCTTATTAAACCGAAAAAATGACTAGAGGCGAAAGTTCAAACATAATTAGGACCAAATTCTTAATCGGAATGGGGAAAATTAATTAGAATTCGTTTTCGCGGGTTCTAATAGAAAACAAGTGCAGTAAAATTTTAAAGATGGATAAAAATGGGCATCGTTTCGTTGTTCAATACTTCCATTTGAAGGGCTTAAGTTGCACGAATATTAAAGCAAAGCTGGATTCCACACTGGGGGACTCTGCCCCTTCATTTTCCACCATCAAATACTGGGTGGCGGAATTTAAACGTGGTCGCACGAGCTGCCAAGACGAACAACGAACCGGTCGACCAAATGAAGTTCCTTCTCCAGAATTGGTTAAAAAAATCCATAAAATGGTGATGGATGATCGCCGATCGAAGGTGAGGGACCTAGCAGATAAAACAGGGATCTCAAAAAGTGCAGTTGACAGAATTTTGACAGAAAATTTGATATTGAAAAAGCTTTGTGCAAGATGGCTGCCGCAATTGATGAAAATTGCGTCCATTGTCGGGATGGCTAAAATCAGTTAAATCAATGTTTAAATTACTCAAACGAGCTGTTTTCCCCAGATTTTGTCTCCACAGGTCATTTTTGCTCCTAAACCTCAAAAAATGGTTCGATGGGCAAAGATTTGCAAAAATTATCAAGTAAAATGTGCTGTTAACGGTCATTTTGAGGGCTTTTACGAATCCTTCTAAAAATAGGTCATGAAACCCATGGAACTTCACTGGAAGAGGTGTATGGGGCTAAAAGAAGCCTATCTAGAGAAATTAGGAAAAATATTCCAAAAATTTTTAGTTTTTCTTTGTTAGGCCGGGTACTTCTGGGACCACCCTCGTATACTGATAGTAGTTATTTTTTTTATGAATTTTCAAACACGATGTTCCCAATTGGGAACATTGGCCTGTAAAAGGTTAAAATAAAAAGAGTTTAAAATACACTTTCGGCTTCCTGAGAACAAAGAGGGAAACTTACGGGTAACTTGGAAGTTAAGATTTTTTTAGCTGTTCAAAGAAAGCCCAGAGTGGATTTATACAAGGTTTGTCTTATGTTGGCTAGCTTAAAAAATCAATTGAAAATGGGTATAAATGCAATGGTTATTTGAATGCAAAAATAACACTTTTCAATTTTAAATGACCTAAAATCTGGTACTCTTCAATATTTTAAGTCTCAGTTTTTACTAAAACCCTTGTACCCTAAGTACCCTTGCTCTGGCTTGTCACCAATTATTTTTTAATGATGTCAACTAGAGATAGCATTGAATCTAAAAAATTGTAAAAAAAGCTTTTCAATGTTTTTTGCTTTATAAATTGTGAATATCAGTACATTTTGTTAAAATTTCCAAAATTCTGTTCAATCTGATTCTTTCTGTAAATCTGCAGGGTACATAAAAAATGGTGCCGTAAAAATTTTATTCACTTGAAAACAGTTGATTTTTTTTGTCTGAAAAATGGAAAATCTTTATAAAGTTTTTTAAATAACAACTAAAATATGTACAAGGCATTTCACTCTTACTCACATTGATCATGTTACATTTTGTCACACTGATGCATGGGTCATTCCATGTGAAATCAACCAATGGTCAAAACCTCATGTCTTCAGATTTTCTTGAAATTTACAATATGTGTTGTGTACACTTAGTGTTGTAAAACAGTGAAATTTCAAAATTTTCTGATGACTTTTTCCAGAGATATGGCCTTTCAAAACTTCAAAATTTTCAGTTTTCTGGAATTTTAGGTAATTTTCAAATAGCTGTATCTCATCACCTATTCATGCTAAAGACACGAAATTTGTTTTAAATTATTCAGTATTGTATGATGTTTCATAATATATTAACCCTAACAAAGATATAGAGTTTTAAAATTTAAAATTTTTTAAATTTTTCAAAAAAATTTAAATATTTAAAAATAGGTATAATTGATTTTCTTTTTAAAAATATATTATTTCAAACACACTTTCAGCAACATATGGGCCAAATTTCAAGATGGTATCTTCATGGGTTCAGAGAGAAAAAAAATGTTTTCTACTATAATGTGCTCTTAAATTTGGAAAAAACCACATATTTTGAGCTAGTAAAATGCATTTTACCTACAAATACTACCAATTTATTTAGGAATATTGATATTAATGCATAATTTACACTTACTTTCATTTTAAAATATTTAAATTTTAAAATTTAAATTTTTTAAAACTTAAATTTTTTAAAAATTTAAATTTTAAAAAATAAAATTTATTTCTAATTTAAATTAGTTAATTTATAAGAAAATGTTCAACATAATACTATTACTTTAGTATCAAAGGATTGTAAGAAGTTCTAAAATTTTAAAAAGTAGAAGATTAAAGATGGGAGAGCTCTAAATAAAATTCATTGTCAGAAATGAAACCATAAAAAGCAATTATACAATAATTTTGTCTGAAAAATCTTATTTAATAATGTAATGTATAGGTATAAAATTACAAATTAAACATACCCATGTGATGTGTATCGGAAAAGGAGAACAGTCTTGTTAGTATTTATTCTTTATTCAAAAGTATAAAAGCACGGTATTGTTGTGTTCCAACAACTGTTATGGCTTTTTTTAATCTTGTTTTAATGACTTTTTGGTACTTACGTATTATCCCGTCGACTGTTACGTAACTGTCAAATTCAGCGGCACATCCATAGAAAAGTCAATGGGTTGTTTACCGTTTTCAGATTCAGCGGTACGGTCGACGGGATAATACGTAAGAACCGACTTTTCTTCTTCAACAGTCTGATATGAAAACAAAACTTTTAGGAGTTTTTAGTAAATCTCCTGTGGCAAAATGAATTTCTTTAAAATAGACAACAAATTGAACTGTTTCCATAGCATTGTTCCAGTCGAAGCCTTGTGTAAAACAAATGACTAGTTCTCAGTTAAGTCTAAAATTATAACAGCTTCTGTTTCCTCCAATCCTAATTTCTTTTCAATGGTCAAAAAAATTTACCATCCATCATGTTAGCAATATCGAGTATATTGAAGAAGAAATGTCATACAATACCATGCTTTTATACCTTTGAATAAAGAAAAAATATAACAAGACTGTTCTCCTTTTCTGATACACATCACACGCATGTGAATCAAGCAAATTCTTGTGAGGAAGATGCTCCATTTGAAGCGATTGTTGGGTATGTTGCCTGTGAGAATGAATGGTGGATGGGATGTGTTTTGTCATAAGACCAGTCAGAAGAAGAAGTTGAAATTTCTTTTTTACATCCCTATGGACCATCACCATCATTTCTTATCCAAGAAACCAAATATTTTGACTGTACCTAAAATCTTTATATTGTGTAATTTACATCCAACAACGGCAACAGGTAGAACATTTCAAGTTCCTAACATTTTGCATAAGTCTGTTGTAAAATTTTTCTAAAACCTGAACTTGTGTAATTCATAACAAGATTTCAAGAACTTAATTATGTAGTAATAGGTGTACATAATTTGTAATTTTATACCTATACATTATTAAATAATATTTTTCAGACAAAATTATTGTATAATTGCTTTTTATGGTTTCATTTCTGACAATGAATTTTATTTAGAGCTCTCCCATCTTTAATCTTCTACTTTTTAAAATTTTAGAACTTCTTACAATCCTTTGATACTAAAGTAATAGTATTATGTTGAACATTTTCTTATAAATTAACTAATTTAAATTAGAAATAAATTTTATTTTTTAAAATTTAAATTTTTAAAAAATTTAAGTTTTAAAAAATTTAAATTTTAAAATTTAAATATTTTAAAATGAAAGTAAGTGTAAATTATGCATTAATATCAATATTCCTAAATAAATTGGTAGTATTTGTAGGTAAAATGCATTTTACTAGCTCAAAATATGTGGTTTTTTCCAAATTTAAGAGCACATTATGGTAGAAAACATTTTTTTTCTCTCTGAACCCATGAAGATACCATCTTGAAATTTGGCCCATATGTTGCTGAAAGTGTGTTTGAAATAATATATTTTTAAAAAGAAAATCAATTATACCTATTTTTAAATATTTAAATTTTTTTGAAAAATTTAAAAAATTTTAAATTTTAAAAATCTATATCTTTGTTAGGGTTAATATATTATGAAACATCATACAATACTGAATAATTTAAAACAAATTTCATGTCTTTAACATAAATAGGTGATGAGATACAGCTATTTGAAAATTACCTAAAATTCCAGAAAACTGAAAATTTTGAAGTTTTGAAAGGCCATATCTCTGGAAAAAATCATCAGAAAAATCTGAAACTTCACAGTTTTACAACACTAAGTGTGTACAACACATATTGTAAATTTCAAGAAAATCTGAGACATCACCTGCAAAAATTGCATTTTAATTGGTTGATTTCACATGGAATGACCCGCATATATTTGAATTTTGTTATATTTCTTTTAAAGTTTATGGACGTAATATAAAATAGATGTAAAGGATTATTTTAGAAACTATTCAAAACTTCTTGTTTATATATTATAGTCTCTAAAATAAGTCAATAAGTTCATATTGAACCATTTCAAAATTTTTTATTAAGCTTCAGAAATGTAGTGTTCCCAAAAGGGGTTTCATTTACCCCAACCAACCCTAAATAGAATATTTGTATTTAGCACTAAAAAAATCCTACAAATATACATCATAAGTATCACTAACTTTATTTGAATTTATAAACTTTTTGAACTGATTTTTAGTTGTTTTAGTTTTATTGTTGACACTAATTCAAAATGAAAATCTATTAGAAAGTTAATTTGCAATTTACTCCAGGTTATAGTGCCTCTCCTATAAGCCAATAATTTGCTTGATCCAAGCCAGCAAACTCAATTTTTGCTGACTTTATTTTGACTTTAGTATTTCCCAAATGTTTTTATCATTGAAATTTTAGGCACTGTTGCTGAAGGAGCTCCAGTGATACCGATTTCCGCTCAACTACGGTATGTGGCATTTTTGCATCCATAAATATTTTATGTTTAAAATTTAATTTATTATTTGTATCCTATATCTTCGTAATTGCGCATGTATTGGGAATTTTGTTTGGGTGTCAAAAATACTGTAAAAAATCTGGGAGTTGAGACCATTCTCATAAAGATCAATGGTGGGTTGCTATGAGATTCTTAATCTTTATGATGTGCCCTACTTCCCCTAAATGTTACTCACCCTTGTGCTTTTGTGTCTTATTGCTTCCTTTTTAAATCTTGCTTTAGTGATTTAACCTAATTTTTGGTAACTTCTCTTCTAATCTTAGATATAATATTGAGGTTGTTTGTGAATACATCGTCAAGAAGATACCTGTCCCAATTCGAGATTTTACATCAGAACCTCGTTTGATAGGCAAGTTTTCTTTTCTTAGTGTTTTACTGATTTCAGGTGTACCTAAAACATTTCTAAGACTGAAACGAAATTTTCCTAACCAGAACAATGGGAGTACAATAATATTTTCATTCGTCAATGATTTTGCTGTTTTAAATGTAATATTTTTATGCAGGACTGATTTTTCTTTATACTTATTGCTTGTTTTGAATGCTTACTGTTGAATTTGAAAGTCTGTAATAATAGTTATGTGATAATTTTTTTATATTAAGTGATTATTGCAATTACTTTTTAGTGATTCGCTCGTTCGATGTGAATAAGCCAGGCTGTGAAGTGGAAGATCTTAAGGGTGGAGTTGCTGGAGGGAGCATTTTACGAGGGGTTTTAAAAGTTAGTGATACAAACTTACTCAATCTCTGAAAGTTTAAATTTTGTCACGTTATTCAATTATCTCAACCATCTTTAAGTATTTTTATGTTTAAGTTTTATTTAACATTATTGCTATTACAATGTTACTTTATAAGTCTGCTAGAATATATCCTTAAATTTGTCTCTTTTTGAAATGTTTTTTCAATTCAAACTTTTATTACTAGTTGGGGATGGAGATAGAAGTTCGACCTGGCATTGTTACTAAGGACAATGAAGGCAAGCTTATGTGCAAACCTATACATTCAAAAATAGTGTCTCTATTTGCTGAGCAAAATGATTTGACTTATGCCGTTCCAGGAGGCTTGATCGGTAAGCTTTGAATTGGGAAATTTTACTTGTATCTTAACTAATAGTTATTATGGATTGTACTGTATATGTGGTGCCTATTTTGTGAAAATTAAGGGAAAATTAGAGAAAAGTTTTCTGGGAATTGGTGAAAAATTAACTTCAAAATCAACATAAAAAACATTGCATAATTTTTAAACATCCAAAACCAAGGTGGCTATAGATCAGGGAAGGGATGGGCAAATAACAGCCCATGAAGGGATATTCGATGGCCGGCCAAGTCATATGCAAAAATAAGAAAAATTATGAATTTATTAGTTCAATGTTTTATATTTTTTTCTCTCATGCATCGTTTACCCTTGAATCAGCTCAATTTCAATTTTGCTTTCACTTGCACTGTTGCCTGGTCCCGCTTCCCTCGGAACCCCCAAAAACTAATCCTCAGGGCTCCCAGCAAGTCTCTTTTTTTTCCCTAAAAGTCTTTTTTCATCTCAGGTCTCTAAAAGTCTCTTTTTCACAGTCAAGGTCTCTTTTTCAGCTATTTCTAAATGTCACTTTTGAAAAATTCCGAAAAAAAAAAAGAAATTTTCAGTTTTTATCTAAAACAAATGTCTGAGAAAATCTTTTATCTCTGCTAGAGGCAAAAAACCGCCAAACCTGGCCGAGAAAACAGGTTTTCAACCGCCTAGCAACGGAAGACAGATGTTTTTGATTTCAAAACTTTGGTAGAAATTCATTAATGTTTTTTCTGTTAGTGTAATGAAAAAAAAATGAAATGATCTTAAAGTCCAGTCTCTTGCAATTTTTGTAGAGTGCCACCCACGTTTTAATGTAAAATTATATAAAAGATTGTATTTTTGAAAACCTCATAAAATATTTCTTTGTATATGAAATGCTGCTGGCAAATATTAAGATCGGTAGCTCCAGTTTTCCATATGATACTTAAAATTTTATCCTAATTACTAAACAAATAATTCTATTGAATATGTGTTTATCAAATTAACTAACTATAATGAAATGTATTTTAAGTATGTGGAAAATTAACATCAACAAGAATAACGTATGAGTAATAAAGAAAAGAGAAAAGACTGATTGAGCTACCATCTTGAATTTTTTTCAATACATTTGCTGGATAACATGCACATGGTTTGAAAGTCTCCTTAAATTCCTGAGAAAATACTGAAAATCTCAACTTTTTCTAAGGTCCCTTAAAACTCCTAAATTCTATCACTCTTAAAAAATATTAAAGATTAAAGAGATATATTGAAATTGTGTGGGGGGTTATTTTTTAATTAAAAAAAGTCCAGTTAAATGTGAAATTTTAATCTCTTGCAATTCTTTATTCTTTTCTAAATTATCTGAACCTTTTCCTGTTTCGACAGAATTAAGTGAGTTGTTATTCGTCACCTCCTGTTTTTTTTAAATTTACTATTTTAGAGTATGAACTCTGTGTGCATGGGCGGATCAAATTCACTAAATGGTTCACATTCATGGGCGGATCAAACACTAAAACGAATCACTAAAATAATGCATCGCGTTTAATTTTGACCTAAAATTTGGTCTCTTTTTTTTTAAGATTTTAGGTCTCTTTTTTTCCCTAAAGACAAACCAATAGACTGCTGGGAGCCCTGAATCCTCCAGGTGGCGGGTCAAGGGTCCCTGGCTCGGAGCGGGTGCAGTGAAAAAAGGGGAAGAAAAGACCGTGCGTGAAAACACAGGGGGTCAAAACATAAATAGTTTCTGGTTCATTGACGTCACAACAGAGATTTTCCCTACGTATACTAAAAAGTGTTCTAAAGCTTCTTTTTGGTGGGTTTTCAGGGAGCTTTGCGAGCCGCCAGTTGGAAACCCCCTGATATAGCTTTTTAGGAAACTTTCTTTTGAAAATGAATTGTATGAAGGTACCTTTTGTTTATCAAATCTGAATTTATGAAGGTACCGCAAAGCTGCCCTGAACAGACCACTGATAAAATAGATTTTGAATAAGATACAAGATAATTGGTTCATAAAATTTTAAAAAGATTAAATCGGTTTGTTATCAGATAAGTAAGCTAATTATAAGCTTGTAAAAATTTAAGTTGAAATACTTATAAATTTATATAAGCATGGAAATTTCAAGATTCTCTAATTGTATAAAAAGTTTTAAACATATGTAGGGAATAATACATCAATCTCTTCCTTTTATTGTTTAAAAGTATTCAAATTGTAGTTTTGTAACATTACGTTAACTGATGCAAGTTTTCAAAAGTTGCCCAGTATGTATTTTAAATATCAATTTTTGGTTTCAGGGGTTGGTACGAAAATCGACCCAACGCTGTCCAGGGCTGACAGAATGGTCGGGCAAGTTCTTGGCGCTTGTGGAGCCCTTCCAGAAATTTTCACAGAGCTAGAAATATCCTACTTCTTGTTAAGAAGGCTCCTAGGCGTTCGTACAGAAGGGGACAAAAAGGGAGCTAAGGTAACTATTGATGACAACAACATTGAATTAATACAACTACTACAATAATGCTACAGAAATTTTTTTTAAAAAACTAATGCTGCATATTTCTTTATGAAATGCCAAGAGAATAAGCATCCTTAGAATCATTCTCTTGTATGCTGTAAAAAAGGGAAAATCCAAACACTTTTCAACTTAAAAATAAGTAATAAAAATCACTTTTTTATCACTAACTTTTTTATTAATTCAATGATTTAAATTTTTATTTTTCTGATTTAGATTTTGTGTGTAATAGTCATCAATGTTGATGAGGGGTGTATATGAACACATAATGCATGCTCATATCGTTACCATCATGCCAAAAACACACTATTATTAATTATGGGCTCTAGTCTAGAAGTGGGTTCAGTCGCCAACCGAAGTAGTAGGGCCAATGTGCGCCTAAGTAACTAAGTAAAGTTGGCAACAAAAAATTCACCAAGAGGTGCCATCCCGAACCCACTTCTAGAATTTTACATAATTATGAAAGCAGATTTGCGTTTTTGGCGTGGTAACCTGCGATCACCAAAACTTGCTACCTGTTATCACCTTAACTTTTTAAAAACAAATTAATTTTCATCAATTAACTTCAGAAATTCCTTATCGTCATTTTTTATAATTTTTTTTTTTTTTTTTTTAAATTTCACAAATTCACCTGAAGATCAGACAATCCGTATAGGTGAATCCATCACATACACACAAGAACAGTTACACTAACATCCATGCCAAACGGGGATTCGAACCCCAGACGTATGGCTTCGCTGTCAAGTGCTCTAATTTTGTCGTAAAAGTAAAAATTAAATTAAATTAGATTAAAATTAAAAAGGTGAAAGAATATTTCATTAATCCTGGAAATTAACCCTCTTGGTGGCCAGCATTTCAATGGCCATTGGTTTAACATGGGAGAAACCCGAATATATTCAGGCAGGGTAGCAGGAGGGTTGTTAATCTTTTTCTGGCTTATAACTTAAGGAGGGATAGTCGGGGCACATAAACCACACTTTCAGACTCCCCTCGACTTATGTGTACTATCTTACAGATAAGTTTTATAATAAATCTTAATTATCAAACCAAATTTTTTATTAATCAAATTTTTATAACATTAGATGATAACTTTTTCTTGTTTTTTACTAAATCCTTAAATTAATCAGTCATTATGAAACCCTTATTGCATTTTGTTTGGCTAGTTTCAATAGCTTATATCCTTAAAGTATCAATCTTTGAGTGAATTCACCAGAACAGTAATTAAGCTAACCAGAACAGCTTGGGAATTAAACAAAAACTAAGTGTTCCAATTCCCCTGTTATACGGTATTTTTTAATTTTAAAAAATTGCAATTTTTGATTTTGTAAGAAACTTGGTCACTTAATAATTTCATTTTATATGGAATTTTAGTTTGAAATTTGATAGTTAAGATTTTATCTACTTAGTATTTTTGTGTTACTCAACTTACAATTAAATTTCAGGTCCAAAAGTTGGCCAAAACTGAAGTTCTAATGGTAAACATTGGTTCTTTGTCGACGGGTGGAAGAGTTTTAGCTGTAAAAGCCGATTTAGCCAAAATCAGCTTAACGAATCCAGTTTGTACCGAGGTCGGAGAAAAAATAGCATTAAGTAGAAGGATAGAAAAACACTGGCGGTAAGTTATCTTTTTCCTTACTAATTCTGGATTTGCTTACATTTTGTTAACACCTTTGATACTAAACTAAGCTTGATAATGACAACTGTGGCTGTATTTAAGACATGCTGTTATATTACAGGGTGGCTACAGATCAGGAAAAAGTCAGGGAATTTCATTCATCTGGAAACATCGGGGAAATTCTTAAAAATAATTAAAATAATTAGGGAAACTTAAGTGACTCACAAGGAGCAATGTAGCCTAAAGGGTCTCAAAATGAGTCAAAACACGACTTTAAAGGGTAAAAATTTTCGGGGGGTGACCCCCATGTCCCCTCAAAATTTAGAAATGTATTATGCTCTGTTTTTCCTTGTAAATTCTGTGACTTACAAGGAAAGATCATCATTTTGTGTAATAAAGGGGGTTCAAAAAATGAATTAAAACACTACTCTAAGGGTGAAATTTCCAAAATTTTCTGAAATGGGACCCCTCAAAATTTGCTATTTATTATACTACGATAGGGGTGCCCAACCTTTTTTGGAGGAGGGCCACTCAGGGTATTTGATGAGGTATGGATAATGTGACCATTTATTTTTTGACTCAAAACGGGACATTGGTTTATTTAGGTTAATTAACAGGTAGTCAATAAAAAACACTTTTTTTAAAAAAGTTATTTATTCAGAAAAAGTCAGTTAGCTTAAAAGTTACGAATTAAAAAATATATGTATACCCGAAACGTTTAGTTATTTATATTTATCAGAGGAACAAATTTGCTTTAATATAGCTGGTGATGATTTTAAGTAAGAATGAAACTCTGGGCACGTTTTTTATATTCACCTTAATTATCACCATCGCCTTTAGAACTGAAATTTGTAACTGGGTCTTCTCAGATGGCCACAATTTGTTCATCATAGAGAATACTCTTTCTACTGGAGCATTTGTAGCAGGCAAACATAAAATATATTCAATTAAAATATAAAAGATTTCGTGCTGAAGATTGTTGGCTTGAAAGTGTTTGAATACTTCCGCCCAACGAGTTTTCGTGGAAACATTTTGGATTATTCTATTCGGTTACTTTCTGCGATGTAATGTAGTTACAAGTTAACAAAAAACGGGACAATTTTGCGTCCCAGAGTCCATTTCGGGGACACCGGGACTCGTAACTCTAAAAAGGGACAGTCCCGTTCAAAACGGGACGTCTGGTCACGTTAGGTATGGAGGGCCAGAAATGAAATTACAGTAGAAAAGCGAAAGTGCTAACTATTGCTTAATTACAATACATTTTATAACTTTTCGTTTACAGTATTTTTGCAACTTGGCATTTTTAAATGAAAAATAATTGCATAAAATAAGTTCAAAAAATGTTTGACAAAGAAAACACAATATAGAGCCAAATTTAAGATTATATATTTTAATAACATTAATAAATTCACATTGACAACTGAGAAAATAACATAAGAAATTTTAAATATAAATTATTTGTTACTTTTTATAATTTTAAAAATAAAATATTTAAAGTTCAACTATACACATTTATCATAATTGAAACACTAAATGCAATGATAAATTTTTAAGTAAATTTTACAAAATCAGTACTTTAACTTCAGTCTTTTAAATCAGTTCGAACGCAAATAATCCCAAGGCAAATGCCTAAGTCTCAAAATAGATCTCATAAAATCCGGCTAAGGGTTAGTGCAAACCCAGACTAAGTTAAAAAAATTTAAAAGCTTAATAAATTTTAATAAGACTAAATAAAAAACTATAACGGAGAACGGTAAAGAGAAACCAAAATTCAAAGGATCACTCCTCGCAGTAAAATTGATGTTTCTAAGGGCACACCATCTATCGTCTTTATTGGCGTTGATGGCTCAAATTTTATTACTACTTGCTATAGTTCGTTGTAGTGAATATCAAGAATTGGCAATAATTGAGAGAACGCATGGAAGTAACTGAAAAAGCAATTGAATAGGCGTGATTATCGATTGCGCAATCTGGAATCGGTGAAATAAGTGGTAATACTTTGTGTGTGGTAAATGTTTTAAAGAATTTTTTTCAGCAAAAAAACCCCGGAAAATAAAGTAATAAATGGTGTTGTTCTAATTCCGTTCGCGGGCTGGATTCAGAGGGCTCGGGGGCCGGATCTGGCCCGCGGGCCGGAGGTTGGGCAGCCCTATACTACGTTGAGTTTCTTTGAAAACACTGTTGCACCTTCTTTAAAATGAGCTAAAAATGCTTTTTTGAGGGGTAAATTTCCAAAATTTTTCTGGTGGAAGACCCCTAGACCCTCGAATTTTACTTGGAATTAATAGTGTTTACAAAAGTTTGAAATGTAAGTCACCAGAATTAATATACACTGTGCAATAGGGTGTCCCAAAAAAAAACACGACTTTTGAAATTCTCAACTCTCACCCCTTAAAAATGTTCTTTATGGAAACATAAGACACTGATTTTTAAAAAAAATTTTTGAAAAATATTTAGAGGTCGCTCAAAGCCATTCAATTTCAGTTTTCTTCTTGAACAAAAAATTGGTCAAAATCTTTTGTGGATAGCGTGCCGACTGCCGACACCACATGCTTGAAGTTCTACTTTCGGATGTATTAAGTGTGTGTTTCGGACAATCTTCTGCCCCTGAAGTTCTTTTATTTAAGAGATTCCGAGAAGATTGGGCCAAACTAAACCACCATGAACCGAAAAGGCAACCAGTACCCATAATAGCAGCATCAGATGGTTTGAAAGATTTGTATCTCATCAGCTGGAAATTAATAAAAATTTACCTAGGGATGACTATAGAGAATTTTTACATCTTGCATCCTTAATGATTGGATCAGACACTCAAATTGCAATACGAAAACCAGGGGCTCTTCACCGAGCTTGTTGGATGGCTAAAGCCATATATTCAATGAAGATAGAATTATTATTAGACGGGAACGAAACAAAAATATCATTCGTAACTGGGGCCGTTTTCCGAGAAACGTTGGCTAATTGCAAGCGATAGAGGTCCGCATTTCTTTCATTCCCGAAGCTCCCGTTTTTGGCCCATGAACTAATTTGGATTTTTCCAAATAATCCATAGGTTTTTTTACTTTGCCTATTATTTCCGAGAAAATGACGATTTAAAGCGGGAAAAGTTGGAAAAATCGCGATTTTTCGTGCCTGCGGAGTGTTTTCTTCCCGCGACTTCTTTTTTGAACGGCCGCGGGTGCCAAGTTGAAGTCGGCTTCTTCTTGCATTGTTAGTGCAATGTGGAAAAACAACTTTACAGTGGTTAGAAGCCATCAAGTCCGGTCTTTAGGATCACATTCTGCAGGAAAAATCAAAAAATAGCAATTTTTCCCGTAAGAACCGTTTTTCCGGCACCTAGTTGAAGCTGGCATCATTTCACATTGTAATTGTGATGCAGAAAAAATTTAAGCGTAGTCAAAGGAGCAATAAGTCTAGTGATACCTTTCAGATAGCATTTTTATTGATTTCAGTGAGTGTTTTCAACTAACTTTTCCTAAGTTGTAAATTTTTACTGATAGATCTTTTGAAGCTAGATAAGATAATATTGTAGTGTTTTTAAAAATTCTTGTTAGATTATGACCTGTTTCAGATATGGTATCAAGAAGGGGGATGGCAGGGGACCCATCTCCCAAAAAAATCAGACTAGCTGTCCAAAACAAGTTAAAACTTTGTTTTAAGGGTCGAATTTCAAAAACAAATTTCTGGGAGGGGACCCCCAGACCCTCTTTGTGCTTGGATCTCTATAATTAACCACTTTTTATACATTAAACAAAATCTTAAAATTAAACCCCAAAAAAGTAAGAACATAATTTGGGATTTCCTCTTTTTTGCTTTTTGGTCAATCACATCCCTGTGAACAGGCTGTTGCCTTAATTCAAGATTTTAATTGTGCAACAAAAGATGAAGAGCAGAGGCAGTTTTTGTTGCAAATCATGGATTCGCATAGAAAAAATCTTTTTGATATGTAATTTAATTTAAAAAATATGTAATATTTAAAAAAATGTGTTATTAAATATTGTTAATTGTTTAAAAAATCTTCCTTATTTATTTTAAATACCAATTGCTTAGTTTTTATATTTTGTGTGTAAAAATGCATAAGGTTAAAATATCGAAAAATAATATTTCTTGATTTTAATGCTAATGCGTGTTATTTCCTACCCAGGTAATAAATACAGAATTTGTTTAAAAAAATATAAAGGGCTCCAATAAATGTAAATAATGGCATCTGAACCTCTTCATATAAATTTTTTAAAACATAATAAAAAATGTTAAATGTTACCCTTTTTGGGCCATTTTTTGAAAATTGAATGGCTTTGAGCGACCTCTAAATATTTTTCAAAAATTTTTTTAAAAAATCAGTGTCTTATGTTTCCATAAAGAACATTTTAGGGGGTGAGAGTTGAGAATTTCAAAAGTCGCGTTTTTTTTGGGACACCCTATTGCACAGTGTATATTAATTCTGGTGAATTACATTTCAAACTTTTGTAAACAACATTAATTCCAAGTAAAATTGGAGGGTCTTAAGGTCTTCCACCAGAAAAATTTTGGAAATTTACCCCTCAGAAAAGCAATTTTTAGCTCATTTTAAAGAAGGGCCCCAGTGTTTTCAAAGAAACTCAACGTAGTATAATAAATAGCAAATTTTGAGGAGTCCCATTTCAGACAATTTTGGAAATTTCACCCTTAGAGTCAGGGTTGGCTGGATTGGACCTAATTGGGCTGGATCCAGTGGGTTTTTTAAAAAAAAAACCCATGTGAAAAAACCCACATTTTGGGCCCATTTTTGGTTTTTTTCAAGAAAAATCAAGATTTTGGCAGTTCCTTCTAAATTTCAAAGTTTATGATAATTTTAAAATTTTAATGGGTTTTCTCAAAATTTAAACTAGGTTTTAAAAATTAAATGGTGTTTTTTCAATTTCAGGGAGTTTTTTAAAAAGTGAAATAGGTTCTTTCATTATTCAGTGAGTTTTTCATTATTGAATGGGTTTTTTTCAAAGTTTAGGATATTTTTTAAATTTTCGTGGGTTTTTTCAAAATTTAAACCAGGTTTCAGTAAATAAGGGGTGTTTTTAAAATTTCAGTGGGTTTTTCAAAGTATACAAACTTTAAAAAACCCACTTAACTGTGGAAAAACTGACATTATTTTGACAGAACACATTTAACATAGAAAGAACTCACTATAATTTGAAAAAACCCACTTACTCTATAGGAGAAAACCACTTAATTTTGAAAAAACCCATACTTTTTCCGAAAAAACCCAGTTTTATATGGTTTTTTTCAGGGTTTTATTGAAAAAAATCAACCCACTTGGGTTTTTTCAGAAAAACCCGGGTTTTTGCCAACCCTGCTTAGAGTAGTGTTTTAATTAATTTTTTGAACCCCCTTTATTACACAAAATGAGGATCACTCCTTGTAAGTCACAGAATTTACAAGGATTTGGGAAAAGTCGAATTTTTTTCCTCAGATTCGGTAGCCACCCTGTATTAAATGGTTAATTGTTAATAGTTGTTTATAACCTAAAATTTATTTTAAATAATTCAAAATTTATTAAGGTCATTCAAGTGTAGAGATAGGGAGAGCAGTTAGATTAGAATTAAAAGGAGAGGCAAAAAGCCAGGCACCTTGACCAAAGGTCCATTGTGCCAACCCTTTGACTGAAAAGTCTCCTATAAAGGATGAGATAATAAATAACAATTTATCTCAGTGTAGAAAGAAAAAGTCTACTACCCCTGTCTAAAAAAATAATTACTAGTTAATTCTTGGAAGTTAAATCCTTTTTTCGTCTACTGATATTGCTTTTATAATTTTCTAGTTTTAAACTTTCTTTTACAGGTTGATCGGTTGGGGAATGATTCGAAGAGGTGTTACTATAAAACCTGTAGCAACATAATAGGACTTTTATTTATATGTTAAATCTTATTTTGTTAAAAACAATGACAATAAAGACTCATACAAGTGATTTTACATTTCTAAATTTTTTGAAGTTTTTACATGTTCAAACATATTTAAATTTCATATTATGAAAAAAAAATGTTTTCTTGAATCGACCAAGATTTGCTTGCTCTCCATTGGTTGTTGAGTAAAAAATTAAGAACTGGGAACTGAAACAACGTTTGGCGTCAGTTGCCTCCGATCAACAAAAAAAGAAATTCCACCGCCTTACTATTCCCAAAGTGGCTCCACCAGCACTGGATAATTAGCTGCATTGTCAAAACCATTCATTCCACTTATTGACTGATGATGTACACTGTTCTCTAAGGAGGAAATTACGTTGTGGTTCCATACTGACCTATTGAGGACATCTTAAGTATTGAATCATCTATCGGCACATTAGCGGAAAAAATTTGTAAGGCATCTGCTTGAATCGTCCAATTTGCAAAGCCCCCAAGGTCCAATCTGACCATCAAAGAAAGAAAGGCTTTGCATCATCCCTATCTGCAGACAAAAGAAATGCAAGTACGGTTCTGAACACCTTAGTATATCATCAGCAGGCATGAGATTCTTCCGATTTTTCTGAGAATTTTCAATTCTAGCCAACGACAAACTCCGCCTTAGAAAATCTGAGACTGTCTCTCAGATAGCCCAAAATTCACACAAGCCTATTATTTCACTTCGCCAGACAGTTAGTGCTATTGGATCCCCAACCTATGAATAAGTTAAATAGAATCTCACTACATTTTTATGAAGATGTTTAGTAATTTTTTTTCTTAAAGTAGGCCTCATTTGGATATTTTACCGACAAAAGAATTTTTTATTGTTTTTATTCTTTTCAAAAAAAAATTATTGAAATATATTTCCATTTGACAAGATTCTGCAATAAACAGTATTCAGGCCTATTTTCATAGCTTAACTGAGGCGTTTGCTATCAAAACCAGCTCATTCTATTGGAAATTTTACAGGAAAGACAAAAAACTTCTCACGTCCACAGTTCTAAAGCTAATTTGTATTTAAATTTTTAATTGTAGGTATAACCGCCTAGAATTTGATTTGTGTTTCATTTTCATTCCAGGTGCATTACCTTGGGCGTAATTACACTAGTTAGGTTGGCTGATTGATGAGCTGATTTTGATGCAAAAACACGATTTTTCATTTTTTTGTTCAATTAAGTTGTGTGAAATTGATTTTTCCAGTTTACCAGTTAATATTTGTGTCTTTAATAGTTTTAAATAAATGACATCCACTTAACTTTTTCAACTGATCTGAAATTTCACAGTTGAGATCACAGTTTTCACCTTTTCATCTAATTTTGGGTTGGAATGAGCTGGTTTTGAGCTATATCCCTTCGTCAGGATATGAAGGACCCTCTAAACCAGGTATGGGCAACCTCCGGCCCGCCATGCCATTTGTCCCGGCCCGCGGAACAATTTAGATTTTAGTGGCAGAACAAGTTAAAACCTTCACCTTGTTTTTTAAGGTATAATTTCCAAAAATTTTATGGGGGGATCCCCCAGTCCCCCCTTAGGACTTGGAATTTAAGAAATTAAAACTACTTTACAATAAGATAATACAAACCCTACCCAAAAATGCAAATCTAAAACATTCGAACTAGGTGTTCCAAATCTAGTTAAAAACCTGTTTTTTGGAATCAAATCTTCAAAAATTTTTGGGGAAGTACCCTCAGACCCTCCTTTGGTAGTTAGAACTTTATTACTTCATTCTTTAAGACGCAAATTCTACCCAAAAATGTACTGTAGTAGTGCTACATTAGACCTATTAAATATAGATGGGAGGGGCTGAGGAATAATCTGGGGCCCCTCACGAAATTGAATTTTTATTTACACTGCTATCTCCAATAGTTTTTAAGTTAATTTTTTAAAATTTTATTTCGCCACTAGGGGCTCTGTAAGTCATCGCAATGAATTCTTCAGGGTCATTTACCAGAGGTAGACCTTACTTCCGTGACTCTGACACGTTGGTTCAAAATAAAAGTCGCGAAACGGACTTTTGAAACACCCTGTATAATACCTCCCTTATTGGGGCGATGTATTGGGGTAACATTTTACGCAGGCTCAGTGTTAGGCTGAAACTGTCGTAAGCTGTGAATACGGGCTTATAGCTATAGTTTAAAAAATACAGATTCTGTTTTTTTTTCAGTGAATTATACAGGTTCAAAATTTAAGGAGGATTTTCTTAAAAGTAAGTGGTTTTTTTTTCAAATTAAGTGAATTTTCCTTACGAGGGTTTTTATCAAATTCTAGCAAGTTCTTTCAAATTCAATGTTTTTTCAAACAAAATGTGTGTTTGTGTGATTTTTTTAATTTTCCGTTTTTCAAATTTAACCTGATTTTTTCAAGGTTTAGAGATTGGGTTTTTTTTAGATATCGAATGGTTTGTTTAAAAATAGTTTTTCTTAAATTTCCAAGGATTGTCTAAGAATTAATTTTTTTTTCTCCAAAGGTTTGTGGAATATTTAAAATTTTAAGTGTGTATTTTTAAAAATTCCATGTTTTGTTTAAATCAAGCTCCATGAGTTTAAAAATTGGTTGGGTTTTTTCAAAACGGGGTGTAATATTTAAATGCAAATTAATATATGTTGTGTATGAAAGGTTAAGGTATCAATGGAAAATTGTTTCATTAGTTTATTTTAAAAAAAAGCAGGCAAAAAGGAAAAATAGGTCCAAGGTTCCCTTCACAATACTTTTCCCCCTTTACATTTTTTATTATTTTTTAAATAACAAATTGATTTCTTTGAAAAAATGGCTAGTGTCATTCAAGTTTCTTGCTAGAAAGGAACTCCTTGTAAGGTAAGCGAAGAACTTTAATTTAAAAGGAATATTAAGTGTATGTAACCTATATATTAAGTAAAACTTATAAGTTATGAATCATCCATTTTACAGTTTTCTTCTTTTTAACTCTTTCAGTCCTAAGTCGCATGATTTCTTATATTTTTGAATAATTATTTTTAGAAAAAAAGTTTCCCTTGATTTGTGTATTTTACAGTGGAGTGGTAATTGAAACAAATACAAAATTGGAATGTTTTAACTTTTATTTACAAAATACGCATTCAGATGCGCATTTTCACGATAATGGCATTTTTAGTTGATTTGTACGTATGAAATACAATAAGGATTCAATATACAATTAATAGGAAACTAAAATGAATTTGGAAATATTTTAGAGAGAACAGCGCTTCATACAAAAGTGTTTTTGAACAGTTTAAAAAATCCTGAATACTTATAATAGGTTATAAGACAGTGCATATAAATTTTAATGCATTGAAACAGACTGATGTCGACAAATCTTCTGATAATAGTTCCGTTGTGTCGGTCTGTCTTTTGAATGAATCCAATTGTAAAATATTTAGTTCCTTGACTTGTTTTTCACAAAAGCAAACTTTATTGTAAGATGAAAAAAGGAGCATCTTTTATATATTTCTTCTTGAGGTATATTGGAAAGACATTGTGCTGTTATTACCTACGTTTACTATGACCAAAGTATAATAACGATATCATGCAAATTTTGAAATCGTTAAATCATATTATGATTCTTAGCAAAACAAACCTCGATCAGATTCTCTTCCCAACAAGGAATGAATGGAAAACAGATCTGCCAATTACCACCAATACCATTGTGTGGTTTACTGATGGATCTAAGTTAAACAACTCTACTGGAGCAGGTGTTTTTTGTCCTCTGGATGAAACTAAAGAGTTCTATCCACTGGGTGAATTTTCAACAGTTTTTCAATCTGAGATATATGCTATCCTCATGTGCTGTAAAATATGCATATATAGGGGCTTTCGCGACAAATGTATATCCATCTGTTCAGATAGCCAGGCAGCCCTTTTGGCTCTGCAAAAATCCAGTTTTACTTCACCACTGGTATGGGAATGTTACCTTAACCTCTGTGATCTGGCTGCTCATAATAATGTCTCATTGTATTGGGTTCCGGGTCACTCGGGGATTCCAGGTAATGAAATGGCTGATGAACTGGCTAGACTGGGTTCTGGCACTCCCTTTTATGGTCCAGAGCCAGCCTTAGGACTTTCCGGTGAAACTATCAGAGGTACTGTACTTTCTATTTTTAGGGATCAACAGTATAAAGAGTGGCGTCACTCGACGGATCAAAGACAAGCCAGAGAGCTTAATGCAGGCTGCCCAAGCTCTCGTCAAAAGGAGCTTTTTAAGCTCAATCGCAATGGAATTCGCAGAGCCGTAGGTTTGCTAACTGGACACAGTACTCTACGGAGGCATCTCACAATCATGAACGTTCTAAATGATCCATTATGTAGGGGATGCAGGAACAGTGAAGAAACTGTTGTCCACATTCTGTGTGAATGCGAGAATCTCTCTGCTCACAGATTTGAGCACCTTGGGAGTCATTTGCTTGAGCCTTGGGAGCTCCAGGACGTTCCTGTAAGGTCATTACTGAACTTTGCTTCAGCCACTGGTTTCTTTTAATAAGAAGCAGGGATTTACTTCCAGGGGATAGTACAATAGACCTCAGGTCGCAGTGCTTGGTCCTCTGTGGACCCCCCTAAACAAGTCATAAGTCATAAGTCATAACCTCGATCAGTCTAGACATTTTTCTTTGTATTGATATCAAAACCGGAATTACGCAAGGTTTAAAAACGAATTTCCTAAAAATATGTTAAAAGTACTTCTTTGCGGTACTACTACACAAGGTCTATACAATAACCCCCTTGCCAGCAGCCGTTCTAGGTAATCGAGTAAGCAGGGCTACCAATAATCTAAGAAACAAAAGCACTCCTAATGTGTGGCGGCGTATCAAAAGGTGCTACTGGAGGGAAGGGTTTGTTCACTTGGAGCTGAGATCTTCGGCCTCTTCTTCGGGTTCTTCACTTGGTGGTTCTGTCTTTACCCGCACCGCTTTTCTTTGTTCACTGAAACGGAAGAAAACCGTAGTTAGAACACATTTGTTTTATTGTTGTTCTCTTACTATCTGGTCTGATTATAAAGTTTCAAGGCCCACTTAGTGTTAGTAAAAATTTTCGAAAACAAACACACACACAGTAAGTGACCCTGGAGAATCCATTGAAATTACTTACAGCCAGGGTTGGCCGGTTTAAACCATTTGGTTTAAACCATTGGTTTAAACCATGGTTTTTTTACCAGGGTTTTTTTACCAAAAAAACCACTTGGTTTTTTTAGAAATTATAAAATATTTTCAGGATTTTTAAAAGAAAGTGTTATTAAGTAAAATCTTTTGCACAAAATTAAAAGGTCAGATTTATAAAACAATTGACATTTTAAGGTGATTAAAAGTCAGAAATCTTTTAATTTAATGGTTTTAATTATTGAATTCTCTCTAAACTTAACCTTAAATGCTTAAGTTAAACTTATTATATTTTGCAAGAGATAGTTCATTTATTAATTTCCTTTAAAATGAAGCATTATTTCAAAGAGTAACAAACATACACAAAAGTTATCTGTTTTTCACTGATAAAATATGGCTTGGATTTTAATTAATTAATAAAACCAATTTATCTTATTTGTCAGTCATAAAAACCAGTTGGTTTTTTTAGTAAATTAATAAAAACCGTTGATTTCTTTAATGATAAAAACTAAAAACCAGTTGGTTTGTTTATAAACAGATAAAAACCAGTTGGGTTTTTTTACTAAATTAATAAAAACTGTTAATTTCCTTAATCGGATTAATTATCTCAATCATTTATCCAATTTCAATTAACATTAGTTGCTTACATTTCCCTTTTATTTATTAAAAAAGTTAAATTTTCTCTTTCTAAAGAAATTTCTTAAGTTCATAAATAATCCATATAATTAATTTGATTATTTTACCATTTAATAATTAATCAAATTAATTATCTTTATCAATTATCCAATTTCAATTAACATTATTTGTTTACATTTCACTTTTACTTCTCATTTAAAAAATAAAATTTTCTCTTTCTAAAGAAATTTCTTAAGTTCATAAATTAATCCATATATAATTAAGATAAATAATTTGATTATTTCAACCATTTATCCAAGATAAATTAACACTGATTTTTATTCACTACAATAATATTAGATATTCAAATTGGAATATTTTAGAAACAAAAATTATTTTTAAAACAAATTAATTTAATTTTAATTAATTAATTGAAATATACAAATCATTTATCAATTATAAACAACCCCTGAAATAAATGTCTCATTTACAACTCAATTTCAAACATCAATGCTAAAATAACTTATTCTGATAAAAAAAATTCTAAAAAAACTTGGTTTAAACCAAAAAAACCAAATAAACCCGGTTTTTTTGGTTTTTTTAAAAAAACCCGGTTTTTTGCCAACCCTGCTTACAGCACTCCTAGCGGCGAAATAAATAATTAAAAACCTAAAGGAGATAGAGCAAAAACCTCAGTAAGAATATTGTTGCCAACGCTATGTAGAACTCACCGGAAAAAATTAATTTCACGAGAATATCGTGAATATTCGCGGAGATATTAGCATGTGATAATAGCAATTTTTCAGACCTCAAAACAGAAAAAGTTCATAAATTCGCAAATTTTTCAGTTATTGTGAAGTTTTGGGTTTTTTTTAGTTGAATAAAGGCAACATTTTATCAAAAAATTAAAAAACCTTGCAAATATGCGAAATTTTTCTTTTTTGAGGCCTGAAAAAGTGCTTTTTTCACCTGTTAATATCTCCGCGAATATTCACGATATTTTCATAAATTTTTTTCAGTGAGTTCCCCATAACGATGGCAACAATACTATCACTGAGGATTTTGCTCTATCTCCTTTAGTTTTTAAATTAATTTTTAAACTTTTATTTCACCGCTAGGGGTGCTGTAAGTTATCTCAATGAATGTCATGTTTAGTGAATGTCGCGTGCCACCGGTTCGCCACCACTGGCCTAGTGAAACAACAGTCTTCGCCGACTACATGGTAACTGAAAAAAGTCTACGGTAAGTATAGAAACGGTTTCTCCATTCAGCTGTGCTGAGGGATCTTAGTGTTTTTCGTCGTGAGACTTTTTTTATGCGGTTCCTATTCACCGCACAAAAACGGGTTTGAGTGTACATTAGGGTGTCCCTTAAAAATCGAAAGTCGGGGAAACTTTTGCGACACCCCCTAATTTTTTTCCTTTTGGTATCCTTAGAAAGTGTGCAAAATCTTAAATCGATCAGAAAATATACACGTGCCTC
This sequence comes from Tetragnatha versicolor, assembly GCA_024610705.1. Taxonomy (NCBI): domain Eukaryota; kingdom Metazoa; phylum Arthropoda; class Arachnida; order Araneae; family Tetragnathidae; genus Tetragnatha; species Tetragnatha versicolor. The sequence continues at coordinate 30,226,453 of JANDEH010000010.1, forward strand.
AAACGGCCTAAAGTTGAGAAATTTTGACATTTTTCTCATTTTTTAGAAAAATTTAAAAAATGCCTTAAAATATTATTTTATCGAATAATAAGGCTTTAACGCATCTAAATATTCATATTTGATCGTTTTTCATTCCTAGCTAGGCGAAATTACTCAGTTTTTAGCCTGGTCATCAATCGGAAAATAATCAAATTTGCCCATTTTATACTGAGAATAGAGGATACAAAAGTCAGTAGGGAATGACTTATAACCACGTAATTCCATTACTAGGTACTATTTGTAGACGATATTGATGTGTAGATAAATTATCTGGAGCTAAAATTAATTACTAGCATTTTAATTACAGGCGCCATATTGGATTACATTACCACTAAAAAAAATTCTGGGATAAACGGTATGGGCATGTTTGGTATTAGGCAATGCGTATTTGAGTTTTCTAATCTCAGTTAATACTAATAAAATCTTTAAACCACTTTTTTAAAGCTCTTTACTCAGTTCGAATGGCCTGTAGATCTCTTATTACATAATAACTATAGATGATAAAATTCTAAATGCATAATAGGGGAAAGAGAAATTCTAGAAAAATATCGAAAACCTAGACTTCAGCACATACAGAAGTAATTTACTCTGTAACTTAGTTGAAAAATTGAAGATTAAACAAAATTAACCCGCTCTCCTTGATGATTGATTCTACTGCACTTAGAATTACTATGTTTAAAACCTGTTTTTATGCTTTATCATGATTTTTTAGTACATAAGAGCATAAAATATTCCTGTAACATAAAAACCGATCAGATACTGATATTGTGATGAGAATATGTTAAATATTGACAATGGTTGCTTAAACCAGTCCTTTATTAAAGTCAGTTTTGAAGTCAGAGCTACTCTTCACTCTGAAAAATTTTATACAGTTTCATAGGCGCCGACTCCATAGGGTTTGAGGGGGCTTGAGCCCCCCCAATGTTGAAAGTAGGGGGGGCCAGGCCCCCCCAATATTTTCAATTCGCTCCTAATATTTTTAATTCGAGCATCCTCTCTGATTTTCTTCTGAAACGACGACCTCAAGCATTCTTTGCTCAAGCCTCGACCAGGAGGTTCAATTATTCATCCCACTTATCACTTGACTGCTAAAGTGTCCGGTGCTCTTCCGATTTCCAGGAAGCCATCTCCAGGAGGGAGTGGGCCTTCTTTTGTTTCTTATCAGAAGTTCCTCCGACCAGGGTTCGATTGCGGAAGTGGGAGGAGGGTGATGCATTAAAACGTCAAAAAACGACCCCTTGTCGGTAAAATGAAAGCAAACGTTTGTAAAGTATTGCAGTCTCATATCGTTTTGTGAACCCTTAATTGTTCCTTTTTTCGTTATTGGCGTCCTATTCGACACCACACCCCACGTGACTGAGAAGGGAATGACAAATTTGCATTTTTGTAGAGGTCAGCTAGTTGAACTTTAGTTGTGGTGCTATTGAACGTCGCTGTTTCTCCTATCATAGTGCACTATTGCTGAATTGCATTAATAGTTTTTAAGTTTCCCAAAAAGGTAAGAATGATTTATACCTTTTCATTTGAAAAAGTGAAGGGAGCAAATATATACCGTTGATTTTGAAAGTACTATAAGTCCACGTTTTATTGTTTCGAGATATGTATTTAATGTTTTCCGTTTAATTAAATTAAAAAATATTGCTCTATTTTTTATTGAATTATTTTATGTAGTTCTAGAATATGCTTATATAAGAATGAAAATATGTTATAGCGGTTGCGAGAGATAATAGGCTTGCAAGAATAAAAATAGCATAAAATTAGGGTTAAAAAAAGACAATATGACTTGTGCCTTTTTCAAAATGAACAAAATAAGCTCTTCCTTTTGAAATTCGGGGATGTCCACTGCTAATAAGTTCGTGTATGATTATTTTCAAAACTCACATACTTTGATATTATTGCTTGCTTTGTATTAAACGTATTATTTCACGTACATTTTTAAACTGACAGATTATTATTTCTATTTATATCTTTTGTTGTGAATCTTATAAGATAAAAAATAAATAAATAAATTTAAAAGTTTCTTTTAATTAAGATTTTAAGTCTTTCAAAATATTGATTAAAAATTGAAAGAGTTGAATAAAATTAATCCATCTTATCTTTATGATTTTTGTAGTGTACGTTTGCTTTCTTTGCTTGTATTATATGACTTTATTTAGCTTTTTTTCTTTAAGTTAAAAGAAATTTCTGTCTTATTTTTTTTCTAGGTATTATAATTTAAAATGTTTAAGTTTCCTTTATAGAAATAAGTACTAAATATAATAGAAATCGGACACACAGAGCGGTTTTTTTATGTAATTGGTGTTCATTTGGATTAAACGTGTATGTATTTAAAAATTGACAAGGCACATTTAATTTATATCTTCACAGCTTAATACAGTATTATTTTAGATCACAGTAATATCAGATCCAATTAAGGTCTTTGGACTTATACTGCTAATAAAATTAGCGATATTTATTCGCATGACATGTGACTTTTAAGCTCTCCCATTTTACATTTCGGTTCAAAAGGGTTTTAAGTGCTTTTTTAATTAAAAATACTTTTTACCTTCAAACGTACTAAGATTTTATGTAAAAAATACTATTCAAAAAAGTTACACTATTTTCTCCCCTCCTTTTTAAAATTTCATTTTTGTACATTGTTGTCAAGGCAAAATGTTGTTTTTGGCAAATGGATTTTTTTATTGGCTTCTTTCGGTTTGATATTTTTTGTGGTTTTCAAAACTCTTCACCCTTAAAGGTTTTTCAAAGAAAGTTTGTAACTTAAAGGGGGAAATCCGGAATTTTTATTTTCGATTTTAAAGAAATGGCCGAAAATAAAAAGTAGAATTCTTACATCGTTTAAACGGATTGAATTTTAAATTTCAAAGGAAAATAGTAGAATTTTGACATTTTAGTAATCTTAAGTGTTGGCTGTTTTAATTTGTGCCACAACGCGTCGTTGGGGCGTTTATGCTCTCTTCTCAATAAACGGAAATACGGTCTATAACTGACATAATAAGAGCACGATATATCTGATTTTTGTAGGGAAAATTAATAGTCTCTGTATCAGAGGTGAGAAAATTATCCGATAAAAAAGAAATCTTTGATAAAAGTTGAACCGGATGCCATTTATTATATGAGTTCATTTTCTAATATTTTTCTCAAAAAGCAATAGTGAATTGGGTAAAAAGAATAATGATTTTTATGATAGACATTAATTTTCCTTGAAAATTAATATTTTTAATTGAAAATTAATACATAAATTTCGTCAATTTTACTTTTGCTCTGAAAAACTGTGAAATAAGAAAGGCAACTAGCTATCTTTATTTTTTTATTAGCATTCGTAATTTAACAAATGGAAAGAAAAACTTATTTTATTCTTAAATATCTCAATTTATATCTAATTTTTAGTTAAATTGAAACTACCCAATTTTTCCCATTAATCATTTTCATCGGAAAATTTTTATTCAGGCGCCAGTTCTAAATGAACAGACTATAGTAGATTGGATTTTGTCGGTTTTTTTTCAATAAATCCCTGTTTTTTTTCAAAATTTAGGGGGATTTTTTTTAAACTAAAAAGGTTTTTTTTCAGTATTTAAGTAAATTTATTCTAAAAGTAAGAGGGTTTTTCTAAATTTTAGTAAGGTTTTCAAATTAAATATTTTCATTTTAAACAAATGTGAGTTTAAGAGGTTTTTAGATAAAAAGAAGTGTTTTTAAAATTTTATGTTTTTTTTTCATATTTAACTGAACCTTTTCCAAGGTGTAATTTTATGTATCAAATCTATCAAACATTAAAGAGTTAAGACGATTTCTGAAATATTTTGAGGTTGTAATTTCATGTGTCAAATCTGTCGAATACTTAAAAAAGTCAAGAGGATCTCTTCAAAGCTCCATAAAATATATATATTGGCCCCCCCAATATTTTATAAAAGTCGGCGCCTATGTACAGTTTAGACCAGGCATGGCCAACCCGAGGCCCGCGGGCCGCATGCGGACCTCCGGGTCATTTTGTGCGGCCCGCGAAGCTCTCTGAAAACTCTCCAAAAAGTAGCTTCAAAACACTTTTTAGCACACTAAAATTCAAAATTTTTTCGGTGGAGAACCCCCGACCCCCCATATACCTCTTAGATCCGGCTTTGCCAACCCGCGCCCCCATGCGGCCCGTTTTGAAATAATTTTGTGGTCCGCAAGAATTTTTTTAGTCCAAAGTTAATGTTTTAGCCTTGCGTTACACTGGGCGGCTTATGGTCGCTACTGCAATTAATCTCCATAAAAAAAGCATGGAGAAAGCCTAGTCCCCTCATTCCTGTCAAGATAGGGGGAGTCTCAGGCTGAACTCCATGCTTTCTCCCCTATCTGATTTACGACTTCGAGCGACTCGAGACGCTGTAGTGTGGCGCGGGGCTTAGGGAAAGTTAAGGCCCCACCAAATTCGGACAAAGGGTACCAAAACACAAAGTCTGTTAATTAGAGTCGTATTTCCAAAAAATTTTCTGGGGGATGACCCCCAGATCCCCCTATAGTACTAGGAACTCTATTGTTCACAACTTTTTTAGGATATTAGTTCAATCAGGTGCAAATCCAAACTAAAAATATATTTTATGCATTGAACCAATTAAATATGCATGGGGGCATGAGAGGAAGATTTGGGTGTACTTTTTCCCGATGCAAAAATCTAGCTGCAATTTTTAGAGAAAATTTGGGCCCTCCCGAAATAAATTTCTATAAGCGCCACAGGCTCCTTATAGTTTCGAGTGATTCCAAGTGTTTTTTAACTGCACCTGTTTAGTTCCTATGGATATACTACAGAAGGTATTCTTTGGGTTGCTCCTTAAGATAAATATAAATGAATATTTTATTTAGGAATCTGTCAAACTAAGCAAAGGATCTAAGAAACTCCCTAATTTATATACCTAATTTATTCAATTTACTTCACTGTCATCATGTGCACCTCATATCCTAACATTTTATATGCGGCCCGCGAGAGTATTGTGGTTTTCCAAAGTGGCCCTCAACAACATTTGGGTTGGCCACCCCTGGTTTAGACTCTTAAAAATACTAAGAATTTAAAATAATTTAATTTTATAAATAAATTTATCAAAAAATCAACTTGAAACCCAATTTCTTCTTCAAGAACGTCCACTAATGAAAATTGAGGGGTTTTATGGGACAAGGGCCAGATTAGGCCTCTATCCCAAATGAAAATTACATAGTACGAAAAAATACTAAGAAAAGTTGAAGTTATAGACACTGTAGTTAGTATTTAAAATTCTCCTAGCTAAGAACCAAATACCAGTGTTTAATCGGCTTTTCATGTTACTAATTTGCTGAATTGCAGGAAGTTTTTATGTTTATATATGAAATTATGAAATACAAGATCTATAAATTGAAAACATGGTTAATGACTTATAACCTGGGTGTAGTAGGCTCAATCATTATGAAGAGCGGGTTAATTTTCTATCAACTTCAACTTTTCAACAATACAAAATACTTCTGTATGTGCTGAAGTCTAGTTTTTCAATATTTTTCTAGAATTTCTCTTTCCCCTATTATGCATGCCCTATTATGCATTCATCTATATTTATGTAATCAGAGATCTGCTGGCCATTCAAACTGTGTAAAGCGCTTTAAAAAAGTGGTTTAAGGATTTTATTAGTATTAACTGAGATTAGAAAACTCAAATACGCATTGCCTAATACCAAACATGCCCAAACCGTTTATCCCAGAATTTTTTTAGTGGTAATGTAATCCAATATGGCTAGGGTGGTCCTTATTTTTTAAGTTTGGAAATCTTAACGCGACGCCCCCCCAAATTGTTCCATCATACAAATAAATAGTTTTTGCAAAATATCAGCTCATTCGAATAATAAACACCCGTGCGCAGTTGCCTTGAAGTTTCAAAAAAATACTGATTTTTTCACAAAACATCCCAAAAACCATAGATTAAACCCTCCCAACTTCTTCTTGATTTTTTAATGAGAATCTTATATAGTTATAGTTATAATGTTCCAGATTCCATTCTTCTATCACCCCTCTTTCGGTAGTAAAAATGTTTTAAAGTTAAAATAACTCTTGTAAAGTTGTTTTTCCTGCATTTTAAAAAAGCTAATAACTCCAGAACCATACAACTTAAAAACTTGAAATTTGTGTCATTTTGTTTGTAATTTTATTACCTTTCATTTGATGTGCAACATAACTGCCTTTTTTTAAAAAAAATTTCTTCAAAATAAAAAAAATGGAGAAAAAATTAAATAAAAAAAAATTTTTGAAAAAAAAATTTTATTAAATAAATTTTAAGTTTTTCCACTCCCAAAATGAAGATTTCTGCTAAATTTCAAGTTGAAATTAAAATTTGATCATGTAGAAAAAAATAAAAGTTTGCGAAATTTTGGCAAGTCCCTAAACATTCCATGTAATTTAACAAAAAAAGGTGTTTTACTCATGGGGATTCCAAAAACTCCCTTGAGGGTGTTCATACGATTTGTACCATGCCAAAAAATTTACTTAAATATCAGAAAATACAGCTATTAGCCGATTCGGTACAAAATCCTACAGAGCTAGTTTCCAACCTAATTCAATGTGCCTATATTTTACCTGAATTTCCCTTAGAATTAAATTTTTACGTTATTTTTTCACTTCCAACATGTCAAATCAAATGAAATTATAAGTGTTTAAAGATAAAAGAATAAAATAAAATCATACCCCGATGACTACGCACAACGCAGTCTACCATTTGGTACCCGACAGGGCTCTGTAAGATTTTGTACCGAATCGGCTAGTAGTTTTATTTTCTGATATTTAAGTGAATTTTTTTGCATGGTAAAAATCGTATGAACACCCTCAAGGGAGTTTTTGGAATCCCAATGAGTGAAACACCTTTTTTTGTTAAATTACATGAAACGTTTAGGGACCTGCCAAAATTTCGGAAATTTTTATTTTTTTCTACATGATCAAATTTTAATTTCAACTTGAAATTTGGCAGATATGTTCATTTTGGGAGTGGAAAAACTTAAAATTTATTTAATAAAAATTTTTTTCAAAAATTTTTTTTATTTAATTTTTTCTCCATTTTTTTATTTTGAAGAAAATTTTTTAAAGAAAGGCAGTTATGTTGCACATCAAATGAAAGGTAATAAAATTACAAACAAAATGGCACAAATTTCAGGTTTTTAAGTTGTATGGTTCTGGAGTTATTAGCTTTTTTAAAATGCAGGAAAAACAACTTTACAAGAGTTATTTTAACTTTAAAACATTTTTACTACCGAAAGAGGGGTGATAGAAGAATGGAATCTGGAACATTATAACTATAACTATATAAGATTCTCATTAAAAAATCAAGAAGAAGTTGGGAGGGTTTAATCTATGGTTTTTGGGATGTTTTGTGAAAAAATCAGTATTTTTTTGAAACTTCAAGGCAACTGCGCACGGGTGTTTATTATTCGAATGAGCTGATATTTTGCATACATTATTATTTTATATAGTGACACAAAACTAGGGGGCGTCACCACCGGAATTCCCCAAAAATATTTTTACCATACAAATAAGGACCACCCTAATGGCGCCTGTAATTAAAATGCTAGTAATTAATTTTAGCTCCAGATAATTTATCTACACATCAATATCATCTACAAATGGTACTTAGATATGGAATTACGTGGTTATAAGTCTTTCCCCACTGACTTTTGTATCCTCTATTCTCAGTATAAAATGGGCAAATTTGATGATTTTCCGATTGATGACCAGGCTAAAAACTGAGTAATTTTGCCTAGCTAGGAATATAAAACGGTCAAATATAAATATTTAGATGTGTTAAAGCCCTATTATTCGACAAAATAATATTTTAAGGCATTTTTAAAAATTTTCGAAAAAATGAGAAAAATGTCAAAACTTCTCAACTTTAGGCGCACGTGTTAATATTTTCTGATCAATTTAAGATTTTGCACACTTTCTTAGGATACCAAAAGGAAAAAAAAATTAGGGGGTGTCCCAAAAGTTTCCCCGACTTTCGATTTTTAAGGGACACCCTTGTGTACATGTACAAGGTGTTTCAAAAAAGGTGTAACAATTGGCTATTTTCTAAAATATTTCTCCTAGACACATACTTCCAATTGCAAATTTTCATTTCAAAAGCTGAAAAATTAATTGAAATTAGTTTCGACTTCATGGGGGGTGTATTTAAGAAAATGCAGAAAATAAATTTTTAAACCGCCCCGTAGTTAAATATTTCCAATTATCAAATTTTTTTTTTGTTATTTCCCGAATAAGATTCAAAAAATTCTATTTCAATATCTTCAAAACTCACTGACATATTGATAATTTAAAAATTGGTGACTTACATCACTTTATCACACCCTTTTTGAGAGTAAAATAGGGTTCATCCACAAAAGTTTAAGGTAAATCTGTTTTTATACGGTGATAGGAATATATACTATATACCAGGGGTTCTCAAACTTTTTAACATCGCGACCCACTTTTGAGAAACAAAATCTAACGCGACCCACCGACTTCAGTTTATAATTAACTGAACTGAGATAATTATCTCATGCCTCCTCCCCACAGAATTTTAACTTCTCTTACTGGGGGGTGTTCACCAACTATTTATTTACAAGGTTATGAAATAGTTTAATTGTGGTCTAACAATGATCCCTACCATAAAAGGGGGGTCTGGGGGTACTCCCCCAGAGAAAATTTTAAAATTTGACCCTTAAAAACATGGTTTTAACTTGTTTTTTAGCAATATGGGATAAATTACATCAGTTGCATCATTTCCCAAGAAAATTCTTAAAATTTGCATTGACCCCCCAGTGTGGATGGGGAGAAACACTAAATATTTTTTTCAAATCTTATTTGAATAACCGACTAGATTTGCATTATCGGCACATTAAAGTGACACACATAGTACGTATTTACATTAATTGCCTTTTCCGTTCCACTCCAAGTAGTGTAGTTTTTCCTCAAATTTTTATTATTTTTACTATAATATGGTAATTTGATAATTTCAAAAGTTCAACTAATAGTTTGATAATTCAAAAGTCAATAACACCGTTTGTGAAATATTAAAAATCTTCTCGCGACCCACTAAAAACCGACTGGCGACCCACCAGTGGGTCGCGACCCACAGTTTGAGAAACTCTGCTATATACAGTAAAAAAATTCATTTGACGACCCCAGGAAAATTTAAGCTCGCATATATCAAAGAATTTTGAAGATATTGAGATAGAATGTTTTGTGTCTTGTTCGGGAAATAATAAAGAAAATTTGGCGAGACCTCCCATGGAGTTGAAACTACTTTCATCAGATTTTTCACCTTTTTCAAATGAAAATTTGCAATTAGAAGTATTGTCTAGAAAATAGCCTTATTCCTACACTATTTAAAGCACCCTGTATTAAAACATAAAATAAAAATATTCTAGTGACCCACCAAAAAATGATTCGCAACCCACGTTTTGATAACTTCTGCTATAAAAATTCCTTGTTGAGTGGTTTTTAAAGATGTTTTACATTTTTGTGAAAGGGGGATCAAAATGTTTTTAAATTTTCACTTTTTCAATTATTGACCCCCAAATAATATCCATATAGGCTAGAGTATGTCCCTTACTTTGACCATTATCCTAATACTACATTCACACATGAAAAGTTAATCTAGTTTAAGTGCTAATCTAGCTTAAATATAGCATTGTGACAATGCTACATTTAAGCTAGATTAGCACTTAAACTAGATTAACTTTTCATGTGTGAATGTAGTATGAGACTGGGTGCTAAATTTGAAGGTGACTAGAAAAGTTTTCTTCCATTCCTCAAGCCTCCTAAAGTTAGCAAACTTTGACGTTTCTCTGACTTTTATTTATTGCCAGATATTTGTCCTGAAATCTACACTAACTCCACCAACAGTATAGATTTTAATTAATTAGTGTATGTGGTCCGCCATTGATTTGGTAAAGCTTCTAGTGTCCTTGGGTATGAAGAGATAGATAATCACTAATAAATATGTCTAATAAATATGACTACTACTAGGCCAGTTTCTCAGCGCGGGCGACATCATCAGAGTTATCGGGCGATTGAAACACAAATTTCGAAGGCTTTGTTATTTTAACCCTTTATGTCCCGACGGGACTTGTAAGTCCCACTTCCCAATGTTCCAAATTCGTCCAATTTTCGTCATGGCCAAATTTAGTTTACTTATAGTTGCAGTTACGTAAACTTGACATATTTTGGATGAGGATGATGAAAATAATTTGGGGCATAAAGGGTTAAAGCAGGGGAGCAAGTATTTCTCTATCCAATCAAATTGTCCCTAACTTGTAAGAAACGATAAGCCCCCGGAATTTCTCTTTCAATCGCTCGATAAACATTGATGATGACGCCCGCATCAAGAAATAATATTTTTAATATCATAACGCACCAAAACATTCCACAGCTTAAAAATCTTATTTATTTTGAGACATTTTATTTAGTATCTAGTGCGTTTTCGATTTTTGTTTTGCTTTTCTCGCAGGGTACGTTCTCCTGTGCTACCCCGTGGATCCGACCCTGCACATGCACATGTCCAATCCATTGCCCCTTTCTCCTTCTAATCTATCGTTTGTCTTTGTTTTGTTTTTGAAATTTAGCTCCTAATATTTACTACAATATTTATTAGAATCAACTTAACAGAATTAAACGTATTAGTAAAAACTTAAAAGATTTAAAACGGACCCTTATTATTTTAAACCAGAATTGGGATTTAAATGAATTTCCAAGACTTTTTTGCACACAATAGAAACATTAACTGTATTTGTAATTAAAGCTTTTATATTCTAAACACATAATTGCATAATCTTTTGCTGGTTAGAGCTTCCCGGATAAAGAGTTGTAAGTATTGTGTTTTATTTTGTATTTTTGGTTTTAAATTGTTTATTTGGTGTTTTTAATGGCCTCGGGGTTCAGCAGTCCCTTTATGCGACATTTTCAAAAAGACAATTGAAGGTGTAGGATGCTGGACGGACCCCCTGATGAGAATCCAGTGTCTCATACCTTTTAGTTATATTTTTTAGCATGAGTCTGTAAAATTTCTGATTTGCTTTGATTATCTATTTTCTAAGCTTCTCAAGCGCTGTAAAAATATTAATCTATAATTTTAATTAGAATTTTTTAGTTAAGTAATTTTGTTCATTTGGTTAATATTAAAGCTTTCAATTAATTTATATTGAGATATTTTATTTAGTATCCAGTGTGTTTTTAATTTTTTTTGCTCTACTCACAGGATACGTTCTCCTGTGCACCTCGTGGATACGACCCTGTACAAACAAACCATTTCGAAAAAAAATACTTTTTTCGAAATCCGCTTACGGACAGTGCGGATTTTCGGCCAAATGGCTTCAATGAAACGTGTAAAAAATTTCAGCACTATACAATTCCTTCTGCTGCCGCATTGCTCCCCAAGTTTGGAAAAATACCATTTTTAAGTAATTTATTGAAATTTACTTGCGGCTAGTATGGAATTACAATAAAGTATCTTCAATAAAACGTGAAAAAAATTTCAGCTCGATAGGACAATTCCTTCTGTTAGCGACTTGCGCCCTAATATTGGGAAATAAACGAAAAATTAAAAAATATTCTGTAAAATCAGTTTTTCAAAACTCCGCTTGCGGTTAGAACGAATTTACGTATCACTTTCATACGTATATTCGTTCAAAGGGTCCAAATTTGATAACTAAATGCAAAAACTTACTTTGGATTTACTCCATGACATATAAGGTTGGGCACGAAATTTTCCGTCTCACTCAATGGCAGATTTCCTGGTGTAGCTATAGCATGACACGTATCATTCAATGGAGGAATGTGATAAATCTTGTTTGAGTTGATCTGTCGACAAGGAAAAGAAGGATTTGTTAAAACCACTTTCTTTTGAATGCTCTGTGTATGTATTTGATATTTAATGTTTTGCTCAAATTTATTAAAAGTTCAAAAAGAATTTTGTGTGTTTATTGCTTTATAGTCGAACTTAAGGCTTTGAAGCTATTTTTAAATTTGAAATTTCCAGTGGATGCACTGTGCACCAGACTAACTTTTCACTTCAGTTGCTAATTTCAATAAGTAGAAAAAATAGTTTTTCCCAAAATACGTCAAAAAGTTAAGAATCCTTCACTCTGAATTGGAGTGTTTATTTAATAAACAAGTCAAGCACCCCATTACTTTTCCTTTTCTTTGAGAAAAACTATTTAGCTACTAACTATATTTTCACAAAAACTAAATAGAAAAGATTGGTGAGAAAAACATTACACGGAGCACTATACATGTTTCTTTAAAACAGAATACAATGCCAAAATTGAAAGTCTACAATTCTTAAACTTCATAGGGCATGTGACCGAGTGGCTTAGTGTTCGGGAGCATATTGCTTCGAGTCGTAAGGTATACAAAGATGAAATCCTGTCAACAATTATAATTTTTTGATAATTTCTGAATTTATACATTAACTTTTTAAATTAATGAGGTGAACCAGTTGAGGCAGGAGTGGATGACACGGTTGGTTAGTGCACTGATATTCGTTTCTAAGGATTTTTCTTAACATAATGAATATGAATTTCAAATTAATTAAAGAACCAGTTTGGTTGCAGGAACCGATGGCTTGGTGTGCTTGCGCACAGTACCATTGTCCATCACTAAGGCCCTCAGATCGAATCTCCCTCGGTTCGAGTCTGAGCCTTTCCCCGGGTATAGAACTCGGAAATAAATGCAGTTGGGCATTTATAAATTTGTTCCTGCTTACCCAAAGTGGGGGTTTTATCATTTTTCTCTACAACCGTTAACTGTAACCGTAACAACCAACTTCTTTGAAAATATTACTATTTTTCAATAATTTTATGCTTATTTTGTATAATTACGACGTTAAGTTAAGTTACTAATGTTAAACTTAAGAGTGTTGAGGAAGACTATTTATGGTTCTCCCGTCCACGAACCCCAACCACCTGCCCTGGCGGTTTAATTTTACTTCATAAATTTTTCCTAATTTTTTGAGTGGTGAGTAAAGCACATATACTGTTACATTTAATAAACGTATGCTTGCTTGACTTAAAAAAGCTTACCCTTTCTGCAACCACATCGTTCAGATTCTTAAAAAATATTTTTTTTCATTACTTTCATGTTTATTTTTTACCATCAAGGCCAATTCCTTCCATCTTCGACGAAACTAAATCATGAACTCAAGAATTTGGAAAGTCTCGGCAGAAAATTTATCTGAATACCTTAATTATCTTTATTTTCCTCGAACATTTCGTATGTTAAGGGGACTCAGTACCTCCAAATCAGTAAAAATATCAATTTAAGGATTTCGCTCTCAAATCGATGTTTATGCTCATAAATAGATTCGGTAAATTTCATAGTGATGCGCGAATTCTCAGGATAGCAAATTTACATTGTTTATTTAGCATAGTTACCAAATATTTCTTTAAATAAATATTTCTCAAAACTACTTTTTTAGCATTTAAATCCCTAAGGCTTTTTTTCTACTGAACCAAATGTTATGAAACCTGATATTTATATTCAATAGGGTAATATTATCAAATGTATGTTCCAAAATTTAATGATTTTGGCCCAGAATATTTTTTATCATGAAAAATAGGGAAAAAATCATTGAATTTTCACGTTTTTTAAATGGGAATCACCGAAAAGTTTTTTTCTCAAAAACTATTATGATTATCCAAAATCCCCCACATAGAATTATACTACAGAACATATTTAACATAAAAATGAAAAAAGCTAGTAAAAAAAGAGAAAAATGAAGGAGGAGTAGCGTTCTGAAATATAGTGAAATTTTTGAAATTTTTGTTGTTTTTTTTAAATATTAAAAATACTAAAAACATTTTTTAACATTTTGAGTTTAATATTCCATAACATGATGGTAACAGATAATTTGGCACCAAAAACTATTAAAAAAAACTCAAAAATAAAAAACTAACTTTTTTTGGTACCGAGTCCCCTTAATGCATAAAACTTCATACATTTTTCCTAATTTCTTGAGTGGTGACTGAAGCGCAGATATCGTTGGATGCAGTGAAAAGATGCATCCCTTATAATATTTTGCATAATTCTTTGAGTGGTGAATATGAATTGCTTAAACTAATGCTTTGCTTCTAATGTTAATCCTATTAATGCTATTTAACTTGGCAGCTTAAATACCGTTGAATGAAGGGAAGGATTCTGAACTTAAAACCTTTTTTCTAATACTAGTAATGATAAAAAGCTTAAAAAAACCTTTAAACTAAACTTACAAGCATGTATCTCTCTCGTCAACGATATTAACTGCTAAGCAAAACAACTTCAGACTAGATAACCAAGTAACCAATATGTGGTAGGGGAAGATGCTATTGAAATCTTTTCCTTAATTTTTTAAGTGGTTGATTGAATTTCAAATAGATACTTAACCTGCCATCGTGATCGTCACGTACTTTGTTGCTAAAGAACAGACTCATCATGTAACGGAGACATTTAATTTGTTTTAATTGTATTACTTTTGGAACGTTCAACTCAAGTTAAAAAAATCATACTTGATTTATTTTTCAGAATTTTTTGAGTGGTGACTTTTGGTAAAAACTGTTTTGTTCAAACCTATTTTGATGAAAAAACGTTAATTTATATCAGTGCCCAACACAGAACTTGAACAATAGTGACAATTCCACTAGTAATCGCCGTGTCCGGCTACTTTGACTTTGTTATTCTGTATAATGAATTATTATACTGGAAACGAAGAAAAAGACTGACTTACAGCGCGTTACGCATTACCTATAAAGAACGAGAGGGAGTATATCATCACTGTTATTATAATATCACTATTTCAGTATCATAAGTGCGGATTTTCATCCAAGCATACGTCTTCGTCCAGGCTCATATGATTAAATATTAGATGTCTAAATCTTAAAATAAAATCACCACCTTTTAAATTAAAGTTCTTCTCATTGGTTTCTTCCCCAACTCTGACATCAGTGTTGCCAACCCTCAAAAATTTATCTCCCCAATCAAAAACCCATAAAACCCCCACAATTACTAGGGATTCCTCCCAGAAAAAATTTTATTTATAAAATAAATAATTTAATACATTTAAATAAATAATGCATTAAACTGATAAAATATGATATTAAACAAATAATAAATTTGGGGGGAGAACCCCTAAGTTGGCAACACTGTCTGACATTAATACGTTCGAAGTTTTATTTAGAGCTGTACCAATCGGTTGTTGTAGTCAAGACAGCAATTTTCAATGAACGTGCAATGGTAACAACACAGAATCCAGCCTCGTTATTATAATACATCGCATCGCCTCGCCTTATTGTCCAAACTTATGTCTATGACAAATGCTAGGTATAAAGTAACGAATAATAAAACATTTAGAAAACTGATTTTCAATACTTGGTATTAACACCGTAAATTATCGGTTTTTCCATCACCAAATTTGAATGCTTACCTGAGGGGTGTTAATTGAGTCCGTACAGCCTTTAGGAGGGCCATCTTGCCCGGCAAGCGATAAGGTTCTGTAAAACAGTTTCAATTACGAAATAAAATAAAGAACGAACCGCACTGGTGCTTTCTTGTGACTACAATGATTAAGTTTTGAGAAGTTAGTAATGAAACAAAAATACTTTAAGAAGGTGACCATTTTTTGTTTAGTTCAGTTTTTCTTCTCAAAAGTATTTCTTTAATTTTTTGTGTGTCTGATAAACTTGGTTTAAGATATCTATAAATCCTAACCGAGTAATACATGCGATTTAGAAGTATACTTGTAAAACAGATGTATGTTAAGTTCATAGCAAGCTGAATTGAAGAACATTTAACCAGTTAGTGTAAATAAAAATGATTTTATGAAAACAATATTGTGTGAACAAAATTGGAATTAGGTTTTACAAGTGCTTCAATAACATAGTTTGTTTTTCTAAGAGATTCAGACGGATTTAGACAAATACATTGCGTTTAATGATACTTTTAGATCACGTTTATCTAAATAAAATATTCATTTCACTCATTCAAACTCTTATTTTCAATAAAATATTTTTAATTATGGAAGTGTTAGGGGCCGTTCAAATATTACGTAAGCACCTAAGGGGGGGGAGGGGGTTTGCTCTTTGCTTATTTTTCCTGACTAGGGGGAGGGGGGATATGAAAGATGCTTACGTAAGATACTGAATTTTCGAAAATATCTTGTTTTTTGCATAAATAATTTCAAAACTCAACCAAAAATAAATTTAACAAAAAATTGAAGTAGGAAATCTGACGTAAGCACTTTTTCTGGAGACCCCCAAACATTCTGAAATTTTAACCCCGAAAAGTTGTGTTTCGACTCATTTTTGAACCCTTAAAAAGGACAGCTCCTTGAATAAGTCACCTAATTTTCAAGGAGAAAAAAACAGTACTTACTAAAAGGGATGTCAAAATTTCGGGGGGGGGTACAGCAGTTTCTTACGTAATTATGGTGGGGGGTTGGAGGTTTGCTTATCTTTGCTGACAAGGGGGGAGGGGGGGTTAAAAATGACCAAAAAAGTGCTTACGTAATATTTGAACGGCCCCTTATCAAAAAGTTACCTTATGAAAATGCATCAATATTTTACGTATAAAGGGGTTATATATATGAAGGGTGGTAGGGGACCTAGACAAGTATATTTCGAATAGGAATGGGGGTCGCAGATGTATAGTTAAAGAGTTAGAACCCCTAATGTAGTGCGAGGGCGTTACAAAAGGCGGTTTTCCTAAGGCCCGTTTTATGAAACAAAACATAATATAGAATGAAAAAAAATATTGCATGAGGTACAGCAGTATACATTAGGGTGGAGCGAAAAAAAACTTTTTTTCAAAATTCAAAAAGATACCTATGGCTATAAAAGTGGTCCTATGTAATAAGATGAAAAACCGCCCAAAAATTTTTGAAATCGGTTAATATCTCAGTTCGCGCATCGAGCTAAAGTTTATAAAAATGCTTAAAAATGAACATTTTCCGAAATTTTTGAGATAATATTTAAATAAAATTTATAGAAATATTCTCGCATGTAACCTCTTCATAAAAGCTCAAAAAAGTAAAAAAGGAATTTTAACGTTTTTTTTTTATAAATATTTGGGTGCGCAATTTTGCTTGTAAAATGCGAAATTTTCGAATGATTGGTTAGTTTGTTTCACTGTGCAGCTCTTCGCCCGTTTTGTAAGAACAGCCCAGAACTCACCACGGGGAGGTGGCTGCACGTCGAGTTCCACCCACCCCTACCCAACCAATCATAATTTTTGTGATTTTTTTAAAATTAAATTTTAAACAGGAATAAATTTTAGTTCCTTTTCCCCCAAAAAAATCTGTCATTACTGATCTTGAATATAAAGTTGATTTTATGAAGTCATCTCTTGCTTTCTGACCACACACTTTTGTTGATTCTTCAGTTTTAAGCTTAACGCACCTCTCAACTCAACCGCTTGAGTGTGGCAGGGGAACTTCATTATGTATGCAGTGAGCTCTATGTTAGAATGCACTAATGATTTCAAATCTTCAACACTTACGTCTTTTAAAATTGGTGGAAGATAGATTGTGCATGATTTCCAGTCAATAATATCTGTGTACTCCGTTGCATTAAAATTTAATTTTGGGGGGACAAAATTTCTAATCATTTCTACCCCACAGGCAGATTCTCTCGCTTCCAAGATTCTTCCAAATGCGATCTGTCGAACAGAGACACTTTTATTGACAATCATTGACAACAATAAGTTTTCCGGGTGTGCGAATAATGCATTGCGTTCAACAACTCGATAAACTATTTGAAGTAGATCCTCAGATAGATATCGAGTTGTTTGAACTGCATGAAAAACATGATTTGGCCCATCTGTGAAAGAACTATTCTTTTTTAATTTTAAACCACACAGGCATGTATGACTTTAAGATAAATTTTGAAATATCTTTTAAGCTTTCAGAAGGGCTGAGGACACTTACGTACAATCTCAACACTCTATTAGCAGCAGTGATCCATCTAGAATGTGATAGTGGGCCAGGATTTCGGTGCGAAAAATTTTCGGGACAATCCCCTGACTTTATAGTCAATTACATGGGAAGAATCTGCGTCTGTAATCACTCCTATATCTTGTAAGACACTAGATGCTATTGCAGCCGTTGCTCTATCTAAGATACCATATCTACTAATATTTTTTGCCGTTCAATTTAACTCTCAACTGAGAATGGGATTTTGATGATAGTGATGGTTTTCGATTGTAATATTAAGATTAAGATGATTTTCGAATGTAAAGTAATTCCATAATTATATTTAGGATGAAACTAACAAAAAGGGTGAAGTGCTGCACAATGAAACAAACTTACCAATTATTCGAAATTTTCGAATTTTTCAAGCAAAATTGCGCACCCAAATATTGTAAAAATAAACATTAAATTTATTTTTTTTAATTTTTTGAGCTTTTATAAAGAGGTTATAAGCGAGAATATTTCTATAAATTTTATTTAAATATTATCTTAAAAATTTCGGAAAATGTTCATTTTTAAGCATTTTTATAAACTTTGAGTTCAATGCGCGAACTGAGATATTAACCGATTTCAAAAATTTTTGCGCGATTTTTCATCTTATTACATAAGACCACTTTTGCCATAGGTATCTTTTGAATTTCGAAAAAAAGTTTTTCGCTCCCACCCTAGTATACATACTACTTCCACATAAGTTTGAACTAAATTGGACAACTTGTTAACACGTTGGGTGAGTTATAAAACGTGCAATGTTTGTTCCCTTAGTGTAATGGTATTTTTTATGGAAGTTGGTTTAAAAAAATACCATTACACTATGAGGACAAATATTGCACGTTTTATAACTCCCTTCCACGGGTTAACAAGTGGCCCAATTTTGTTCAAATTTATGGTGGAAGTAGTATGGATAGTGCTGTACCGCTAAAAATTTTTTTCATTTTATTATGTTTTGTTTCGTAAAACGGGCCTTAGGAAAACCGCCTTTTGTAACGCCCTCGCACTACATTAGGGGATCTAGCTCTTTAACGGTGCATCTGCAACCCCCCATTCCTATTCGAAATATGCTTGTCTAGGTCCCCTCAAAGTTTGTCCACGGTGTTTCCAAACACCCTGTATGTAAGCCTTAAAAATTTAACTCCAATGATCTTAGGAAATTTCTGTAGTCGCAACACTTAAACACACCTACATATTTACTAACATACTAGTGCGCTTGAGAGGTAATCTATAATTTGCCCTTTACGAAAAATCGTAGTTAAATTGTTTCAAGCAAAGAAAATTTTGGTACACATGTTTTGCACTTGCAATAAAATACGTTCTTATAAAAATCCGCCAACTAGAACCAGATCTATCATAATAAAATAACGTAAAACGATAGTTTACCCCTCAAGAACAGATTTATTAATGAATGGAACAATTCAATTATTAACAAAAACATATAAGATCACTCAGTGATTATTAACAAAACATGCTTACACATAAAGTATGAAATTGTAGTAGATCCTAGCTCCCTGTAAATCTATACATTTTGATTCATCATTTGATAGAATTTAACAGAAATTTCATTTACATATTTAACACTGTTAAAGTGATAAACACAGAAACTATACACAGATAAATATTATTTTTACTTAAACAGTTATTGTGTACAACCAAAGTTAATAGGTCCGAAGGTGAAATTTCATAGCTTGAGTGATATGAATAGAAAGCTTAAAAAAGAGAGATTGTTCATGAAATTTAGAAGTATAAAGAAAGGTTAGCATTAGTTACAAGAAAAGGGTATTGTAAGAGTGAGTCTAAATTTATATATGTAATAAAAGTCTAATAAAGGGATAATTTTGGTTTCACGGAAAAAATTCAATCAACGTAAAATAATTGTTTATTTTGTCATTCTAACTTACTTATGAATATTTGCTCGTTACCATATTTTGCGATCTCGAAAAAGCTTAAATAAAATTTAAATAGCAAGGGTTAGGTCTAACCTTTTTAAAACCAGTTTCTTGAATGGAATTTATTCCTAAATATCTTTAAATCTATCGGGACAAAAAAAATACTTATTTTCTACAATGTATACGTTGTGTTTTGTGTATAACTTATAATCCCACAAAGACTACCAGTCCCCATGTAAAGATGTGGGCAGAAAAATTTTGGAAATTTGACCCTTTAAGAATTTAGTATAAATTGGAGTGTGAAGAGCGTCGCGTTTGCAACATCACCACGACGTGTTAAGTCAATTTCTTACTTAGGCGTGACGTCACGGCATTAAGTCAGCCCTTTTACAATAAAATTTAAGATATTAACGTTACCAGGATTCCCACCATTTTCACAAATAATTATAATTTGAGTGGTGATTGTTGAATTGTCTGACGTTTCAAAGTTAAAAACATTTGATCGCCATATTTGAAACAAAAAGTTTCATACCAAGATGAAAACATCGATTTTCTCCATTATGAAACTGTCATTTCTCTCAGTGTAGAGCTATGGTACGAATTTTCAACTACACTAGCGGAAATAAAAATCCCAACACCAAGAAGGAAAGGAGATATCAAAGTAAAATTTATTTCTATGATTGCACATAGTGTTAATGTGAATTGATTAAAAAATCAGCCTTTCTGGATGTTAGGGGGCCGAGAAAATCGGTGAGGAGTGTTGTCTCCATAGGTGTCCATTACCGCCGTCCAGGGCCGGACTGGGAAGAAATTTCGGTCCGGGCATTTTAAGTCTGAATCGGCCCACCGCATAATTTTTATGGAAAATATAACTTCATAGAATTGAAAATTTCGGGGGGGGGGAATCATGGTACCTCCACCAAGAAATTCTTTTGAAAATTGACCCCTAAGAAATAGTCTAAAATCAATCTTGAAGTCCTTAATTGGATACGTAATAAACTCAATATAGACTTTTAATTCTTTGTTGGTAAATTCAGTGTGTAAAAAGAATTTCCAACTTGACGAACTTAATATTAAAAGAATTTGTGTATGATGTAGCTGAAAATAGAAAGGGGGGTCTGGGGTCCTCCCCCAGAAAAACTTTGTAAATTTTACTCTTAAAAGTACTCTTTTAACTCATTTGGGACACTTTTCGGTGACATCCGAAAAGGTTCGCTCCTTTTATGCTGTAGAAATTTTAAAGATGAAACCATTATAAAATTCGTTTATAAAAGTATTAAAAATAATAAGTATAACATGTTTTTGAATTAAGTAATTTATGCTATCATTAATGAATTTAATTGCTGGTAAATTAATGGGTTTGGTGGCCGCACAAAAAGAATTCGTGGGCCGCTAGTTGGCAATTCCTGCGGAGTGCGGATTTCTTTTTACAGGAACTTTTTCATTCATACCACTGTAAAATATTTTGGTTGTAGGCGGCCCACAAACGGCCCTCGATGAGTAGCGGCCCACCAGGCATTTGCCCAAATGCCCGCATGGCCAGTCCGAGCCTGCCGCCGTCACACGTCATGATATTGAGTGACAGGGGATCTAAATGACTTTTGAGGGATTGGAGGACCGTGTTGCCTCCTCAGGTAGTCCAAATTCATATGGTGCACCAGTGGACGTTGCATACCGGGATAGGTGATTTCTCCTCATTGACCAGACTTGTTTTGTGGGTGTTGGTTCTAGAGAACGGGAAAGACGGGGTAAAAAGGCAAACTAGGGGGTTAAGAAGAAAGCTTGAACATTGCATACAACATGTGGTTGTGCATGTTTCTCTTGCAATTTGTCCCCAGGACAGGTCTGAAGGTAAGGACGGTCTACCGGTTGCAAAATCTCAATGACGCAGCTCTGGTTGGAAAAATTACTGGTGAATCATACTCAGGAGTTGCAGAAATTGAATCCAATGCATCCCCACTCCGTTACTCTTCATCAACACTCCGTGGAACGATTAGAAAATCATCAGCTGAGTGCGCTCTCTCCATTGTGTCTTCAAACTCATACCCAACCGTCGTGGTGCTCCAAACCGAATCAGGATTCTCTCATAAACACAATATCATGAAATTGGGATTTTCATTTCCTTATTTCGTGCACTATTGGAAACAGAAATGCCCATTTTCAGCCCCTTGTTTATAGACAAAGATGTAAGAATCTATGCGGACCGAACGGACGATCTGCAGTACTGCAAACGACATCCATCCCACTGCCGCTTGTCCTCAGTATGATCTACCGGTATTTTGGCCAACCAAAGCTGCTTCATTGAGGTTTTTTAGCCGGTTGTCCGTCCTTACCTTCAGACCAGTCCTGGGGACAAATTTCAAGAGAAAAATGCACAAACACATGTTTCATGTACTGTCCAAGCTTTTTTCTTAACCCCCTATGTTGCATTTTTACCCTGGCCTATCCGTTCTTAAGAACCAACACTCACAAAACATGTCCGGAGAAAGAGGAGAAATCACCTAGCCCGGTATGCAACGTCCGCTGGTGCACCATATGAATTTGGACTACCTGAGGTGGCAACATGGTCCTCCAATCCCTCAAAAGTCATTTAGAGCCCCTGTCACTCAATACCATGACGTGTGACGGCGGTAATGGACACCTATGGAGACAACACTTCTCACCGATTTTCTCGGCCCCCTAACATCCAGGAAGGCTGATTTTTCAACCAATTCACATTGATACTATGTGAAATCATAGAAATAAATTTGACTTTGATATCTCCTTTCCTTCTTGGTGTTGGGATTTTTATTTCCGCTAGTGTAACTCGCTCTACCAGGGAGCTATCATTTTCCACTCACCAGCATTTCTACTTCGTGATGTGTTCCACTAGGGGATTTGGCTTTTCAACATGTGGTAAGAAAAATGCGAATTAAAAATATTAATCCTTTGATTTGAACTTAACTGTTAACTGCTAGCAGCTATCTAATAAAATGTTACTAAGCTTTCCTAGAAGTCTTAGTGTGTTGTAAAAAACATTGTTATATATTTGAAATTATCGATCACTTTTCAGGTACTTCTCATTCTGTTGTGTGATTGGTTTTAACCTGAATGGGAGTGAGAGTTTCCTTTGGATTATGGCTTAATCCTGAATGAGAGAGGGTTCCCTTTGGATAATGGCTTAAGCCTGAATGAGAGAGGGTTCCCTTTGGATAATGGCTTAAGCCTGAATGAGAGAGGGTTCCCTTTGGATTATGGCTTAAACCTGAATGAGAGAGAGTTCCCTTTGGATAATGGCTTAAACCTGAATGAGAGAGGGTTCCCTTTGGATAATGGCTTAAGCCTGAATGAGAGAGGGTTCCCTTTGGATAATGGCTTAAGCCTGAATGAGAGAGGGTTCCCTTTGGATTATGGCTTAAACCGGAAATTCGGATGGGGGCTCGGGAATGTTTTTGTTTATTCCTCCCATTCCTTCCATCGGGGCGAAGTGCTATGAAAGTGAACCTTGGGATCGGACGTGAGGAGGTGCAAGAGGAAGAAACAGAGAGCAGAGAAAGAGAGAGAGAGAGCGAGGCTTACTGTGTGACGGGGAAGTGCTCGTTCGTTTCTGGGAACTTCCGGGGCCGTCCGCGACTGAGGTGTCGTCTGTTGACAAACTCACAGTCATCCACCATCCAGAACGAGCCAAAGTCGTCCTCATAGCGCACAAAACACTTATGCAGGGACAGGTTGGTGCGTATGGCATTCTGTGCAGAGAGGGGGAGTCCATTCAAACAGAAATGCAGGGGGGAGGGAGTGAGAAAGGGGAACAGGGGGGAGAGAGAGAAAAAAGAGTTATTGATGGTGACACACAACGGAAACCAAGTCCACATTACACATACACATACCCAATGCGCTCCTGCAACCTCTGAGGCCTGCGTTTGTAGAATTCTATCTCATCCACGGTCCACACTGCGCCTTTTATATTCTCTACTCGCATAAAACATTTGTGCAAGCTCAGGTTGTGTCGCACTGCATTCTAACAATGAGAGACACCTTCATTTACTACAAGCACGTTAGTATGTACACACATCCATGAAGAGAGGTGCCTTCTCGAGTCCGTTAGTTAAGAGAAATGGGTTATAGAGCTGGCGAGAGGAGTGGCAAAGGTGCCTAGCGCTAGTGTGTTTGAGAGCGGAAAGGGTATCGAGAGAAATGCAAAGTACACTCGGAATGAAATTGTGGTTCTAGGAAGCCACCAAGGTTAGGAATCTGTCGCATGTATTGAGCAGAACTTCACCAAATCTGGAGAATGATTCATTTTTGAAAAAAATTATCTTGTATAAAAAGCTTTTTGGAAATTTAGAAAGCCTAGGGAAAGAGAGAGAGCAACAAATTTCGCACATTCTTAAATCCATCAACAAGCGAAGCTTGCTTACAATTCGTTTGTAATATGCAATGTAAAATAATACGGCAATTTAGACAAAAAGTGGTGGTTAGAAATTGCCTCCATACATGTAGAGATGTTACATGAGGGATCCCGCCTAGACTCAGAGGAAGATATTAACTTCCCTCCGCCAGCTCGCTTGGCGGAGGGAAGCGGGGAAATAGTATTCCTTATGTATAGATGCAATTTCTACCCACCATTTTTTGTGTTAAAGTGCCGTATTTTTTTAAATGTAGAAAACCACTTACATAGCTTTCCATTTAATTTCTCGAATCCAATCTTTATTGCCCAACCTTATACTCTCTTTTGGATTATTCCTATTCTCCTGTTAGCATCTTGTTTTGCTTGAGTAATTACAATCCATACCCTATTATTCTATTACTTCATCCAGTGTTGGTATGATTCTCCAAAATTTAGGATGTTCTGCTGAATAAGCTGCATTATGTACATTAAGTTTAACTTTGCATTTCTCGCAATTTCAAGAAAATTCTGGCAGGTTAGGTAATTTTGATTTAAATCTTGATTAAATATCTGAGCTATTTGCATATCTACACTTTAGAAAAACTAAACTTTTATGCACGCAATCAAAGTTTTAAAAGTGGTTAGATTTACGATAACTTTTATACTATAGCGATAGAAAATAAAATGATTTGACTATAAAGTGCATTCAACTTCTAAGGTTACCAATTTTATTTATCTGAAACAGGAGACAAAAATATTAGGATTTAGTGAATGTATGTGGTTTTTTTGGTTGATTTTGATTGAATTACATAACATAACCACATATTTCTTATTCGACGAAATACTACATGGCTAAAGACTTCTTAATGAAATCATTAATTTTACGCACGTACAAATACATGTTGTTTTTGTTTTCAACCCATGTGTTTACTACTTTCATGTACGAGGGTTGTTTTTTAATTAACTTCCGTTTTTCTCCTGAAAAAAAAGTAGTAAGAATTTCGAAATAATTTTGGTACTGGTAGTTAGATATATTCTTAAGGTTCAATTTGCCAGTTTACTGAAAAAAATCGGACATTTTTTCAATTTTTTATCGATTTTACAAGCGCGCTTCTTGAACTATTTTCCCGCCAACCCATAGACAATTTCTTCGCTCGCTCCGTCCGTGATCAGCTGGCCGGGCATTAACATTAAACAATGGGTGGGCAGTAGGGTGGCCCATTTTACTATGGGAAAAACAAAGTTTTATGAAATTGCCACGGCACCCCCTTAATTTTTTTGACCTACAGAGAAAACTATTTTGGCAAAGTTTGGGATCTGTTCCTTAATTAGAAAGCGATGCCAAAGAGGAGTGAAAAAGTCCAAATTCGAAGATTTTTATACAAAACAACTAAAAAACCAAAGATAAAACCATCTCATTTTTTTATGATTTTTTATAAGAAACTACTAAAGTTACTGATATAATGTTCCAGGTTTTGTTTTTTATCACCTTTATTTTGGTTGTAGTAATTTTCTAATGTCCAAAGAATTCT
Source organism: Tetragnatha versicolor (assembly GCA_024610705.1). Classification (NCBI taxonomy): domain Eukaryota; kingdom Metazoa; phylum Arthropoda; class Arachnida; order Araneae; family Tetragnathidae; genus Tetragnatha; species Tetragnatha versicolor. The sequence goes on from JANDEH010000010.1 coordinate 30,252,229, forward strand.
TGTAAAGTTGTTTTTCTTGCATTTTTAAACAGCTAATAACTCTAGAACTATACAACTAAAAAAATTAAACCAGGCTCATTTTTTTAGTAATTTCATTTTCTTTCATTTGTGTGCATCATACACCTTTTCAAAAATAAAAAAAAATGAGGAAAAAAAATTAAATAAAATTTTTTTTGAAAAAATTTTTATTAAGAAATTTTAAAGCTTTTTAACTCCTAAAATAAACCTTTCTATCAAATTTCAAGTTTAAAATAAAAAATTCATGGAGAAAAAATAAAAACCCTGAACACCCTCAAATAATACAACAGCTATTAATTAACATGGAAAATTTCCCTCCTCTTTGGCATCGACTTCTAATTCGAATACAGAGTTTAAATTTTGGCTATGAGCTTCTATTTGCTTTTAAAAAAAGTAGAGGGTGCCCAGAAATCTACCTGAAAAAAAAGTTTTTTGGGCCACCCTAGTGGGCAGTAGGGTGGAGTGAAACTAGCCAAAAATGACCAACTTTGGAAATTGAAAACGCCTGAGGTGGGAATAGGTGCCATTTACGAAAAAACTTAAAAATCCAAAACTTGAGTTCAATCAATTAATATCTTCAGGTTCCACATTCACGGTAAAGTTTCGATGTTTCATCAAATTTTACGTAAAAATGGTTATAAATGATTCCCACACAATTTTAACTCTATTTTCAAACCATAGATGGTTTAATTTATATTCTTAGGATGTCACCCAACATTTTAAGACCTTCCGTGAATTGAAATGGGAGGGATTTCCAATTTTTCAAGCCCGAAGTAAGGGCGCATGTCATTAAAATAGGCTAGTGACCGAAAAACAAATTTTTGAATATCGGTGCCAAATAGAGCACAAAAGTTGCACTTCACCCTCCTTATTCAATGAAAAAAAATTATAAAACTAATTTTGGTGTGTTTTGGTCCTAGAATTTGACAAAATGGATCTTTTGCATACTGTATAATGGGAAAAGTCTTATAAATCAAATTCAAGTTTTAAATGTTTTAAAAGCTTATAGTTACCTTAATTTTGTGTCTTAATAGTCAATAATACTTTTGAGTTCATTGTTAAATTTTTAAAAATCAAGTTAACAGCCTAAAATTGCAAATTTGAATGGAAAAACTTAAAAATCCCAAAATTTATAAACTTTAAGTTCAAATATCTTATTTAGTCTATAATACACATTCTTGTTTACATAAAATGCTAGGGTTGATATTTTTACAGAAAACAGAGGAAAAAACGTTTTGTTGCACAATAGGCATTTTATTCCAAACTTTAACCTGAACTATCACTTTTTATAACAAGTATTCAAATTTAAAGCGACGAAATATCAAATAAAAGGTTATGATTTGTGTTAAATATAATTAGGTAAAATTTAGGATATATTATAAGTAATTTTAATGCTCTTATCTGAAAAGTAAATGTAAATAAGTATAAAAATGAATTTTTCTCTCATTTGGCGATTCTAAGTTGTATGCCTTAACTTCTTAGCACAAATTATAGTGCAATACCCTTGTAAATACTTTTTTTAACGATTAAGACACCATGGCAACTATTAGTTTCTATTACACTTGAAACTGGAATCTGATTGATTAAGACTTTCCCATTTATACGTTATGCAAAATATCATTTTTTCAAATTCTAGGACCAAAACACACCTAAATTATTTTTTACGAATTTTTTTTTATTATTTTTCCATGAATAAGCAAGGTAAAACGTAACTTTTGAGCTCTGTTTTTCACCGATATTCAAATTTTGTTTTTCGGTCGTTAGCCTATTTTAATGGCATGCGCCCTTACTTCGGGCTTTAAAAATTGGAAATTCCCTCCACTTCAGGTCCCCTAGAAGGTCTTAAAATGTTGTTTGACATCCTAAAAATATAAACTCAACCAGCTGTGGTTTGAAAATGGAGCTAAAATTGTGTGGGAATAATTTATAACCATTTTTATATAAAATTTGATGAAACATCGAAACTTTAACGTGAATGTGGAACCTGAAGATATTAATAGATCGAACTCAAGTCTTGAATTTAGTTTTATCGTAAATGGCACCTATTCCTACCTCAGGCGTTTTAAATTTCCATAAAAAGTTTTTTTGCTCCACCCTAGTGGGCAGGTGATCGCGGACGGAGCTAAGGGAGAGGGGGAAAGCGAAATTCTCTATGCGTTGGCGGGAAAATAGTTCGAGGAGCGCGCTTGTAAAATCGAAAAAAAAAATAGAAAAAATGTCCGATTTTTTTCAGTAATGTGAAAAATTTAACCTGAAAGATGTATCTAACTATCAGCACCAAAATTATTTCGAAATTCTTACTACTTTTTTTTCAGGAGAAAAATGGAATTTAATTAAAAAACAACCCTCGTACATGAAGGATTTTTTTCTAAGCCATAATTTTTGAAGTCATTCTTCATCTTCAGTACTTATTTATTAGTATACCGAAAGAACCTTTAAGAAGCTCTAGAAGCTGCGACAAGTCTGTGTATAATATTTTAAAAAATTTTAAATTCAGATTACCTTTAAAATATAAGTTTCTTATCTCTAGTTTGACATTTTTTTAAAAATGCGCCTCAAACTTTGAATGCACTTTATATACTCTTTACCTGAAACTGACAAATGAAATTTAAATCTGAATAAAGTACACCAACATTGCACGCGGATTCTCTAAAACTGTTACTAAGGTGGTATATATTTGAAATATGTATAGCACACACACGCGCTACTATACGAGTTTTTATGGACAAGGGATAGCAGAAAAAAGACAATAAGTCATTATTAAAGAAAAAGACCTCTATTTTTAATTGAATCTTATATTTTCAGCATTAAAAACCCTCTTAAAGGGAAAACTTTATCGCAAGATACTTTTTCTAGAACCTGTTTAATAAGTAACTGAATTAAGCTAAATATTTTTTTAAATCATAGTGTTCTCTGTTATTAAATGTGCCACATTCAGCCACGTATTTAGCTAAAAGAAAGAAATTAATTTCATTTTAAAATTTACTAGTTGCTTTTGAATCTGTAGAAACGTGTGTTGTAAAAAAACTTGTGTAAGGTTGATGCCTGTAAAACGTGTTTTTCCTTCATAGTAAAATATGTGCAGAAAAACAAACTACCGTTGCTGGGATTGGCGCCTGTAAAACGTGTTTTTCCTTTATAGTACATTGTCTGCAAAAAAACAAACTTACAGAGCTGAGATTCATGCCTGTAAAACATGTTTTTCCTTGATAGTAGATAGTGTGCAGAAAACAAAAGCAACTAGAAATGCTTATTACGGCTGTTGTTTTTTTATTGTTATTGTGTCATTATGCGATTTTTGTTGTTGCCTGATTGAAGTTGCTTTTGATCTAACTAGCTAATAAAGATACGAAGGGATCTCTATATAGGAGTACATTTTATATCCGAGTTCGGAGAAATTATACCAATTCTATTTTACGCAGATTTTTTCTAGATGCCAGTGTTTAATTATTCAAGATTTTGTATTTAAAAAAATTGTCTTAATTAATGCATTTTTAATAAATTGGTAAGTTGCGATAAACTAGATGCATCCGTAAATGGGGATGTTGTGAATTTTCTTTACCACAATGAGTTTAACACTGTAAAACGTTTCGGATTCTTTTGTTAAGAAATTCAAAGCTATTATTTGTTAAGGTAGGTTGATCTTATTATGTTTGCATTTCGTTTAAATCTCTTACGTTTTGGGAAAATTGATTTAGTTGAAATTTTTTTAGCAAGTCTATTTTAGAGCCTGAGAAAGTTATCGTGCTTTGGAAATATATTTTTAGGTCTTTTTACTTTAATTGCTTCCATGTAAAACTTTATCAACAGATCTTATTAAAAAACACCGTCTTCAAACTTGGTTAATTTATTATTTGCAGAATTAAATAATTCAGTTATTTGAAGGAATGTAATCTGACAATGTAAAAAATAAGCAACGTTCTGAGTTTTAATGATTTAATTCTTTTTATATTTATATTTTTTTAAATGTTATTATTCAAACGTTTTGTTTTTGAACGGAGTTGAAATCTTATTCTTAAGTTCAGGGATCCGGATCAGTGCAGATTCTCAAGGATCCGAATAAACAAAACACCTTGGCTGAAAATAAGCACCTTAAAAGGGAAAATACGTAACAATACTTAAAGCCTTGTTGCGTGTGGGAGTCCCTTTTTCTTTTCTGGAAAGTGTTAGTAAGAAATATCTGTATCCTCAAAATGAATCTTGGATTTTAAAAGAATGAATAGGTATATTTAACGAAAGACAAGAATCAATTTGTTTGCAGTAAAAACTTCTTCGGATGAAAGTGCTTAGGAGTCGCGTACAAAACTTTTCTCAGTGATTAAGTGCAAATTTCCTTTTTTTACCTGTGACATGTGCTATACAATTTTTACCACCTGATGACGAAAAACCACAAATTATTTTATTTTTACCTACCTTTTAGTAAGTTACTTTAATACCTTGAATAATTTAAACTTTAATTATTCATATAACTTAATTTCATATTAAATTATTCTTGTTCACTTTAAATTTTAAAGTTTTGACCTAAAAACCAACAAAAAAGCCCCAAACTTGCATAAGCTCAGAAATTGAATTATCTTTAAAATATCTAAGCACAAAAGAGGCATAGACAGAAAGCATAAAATCAAAGTAAGATTTTGCATTTCAAATAGAGGTGCACGTAGATAAAATGTTAAATATAATTAACCTAATGAAATAAAAAATAATAATATATATTTAATTGAAAAAGAAATTATAATACTAAAATAGGCTTTAAATATTAAGTTAATTAGTTCAGTGTTTTGTTACATTCTCAAATAGTAAATGAAAAATATCTCAGAATAATCTCCTCAGAACCTAAATATACAAACGATAATCAAAATATTATCAGAGCAATCCAAGATATATTTGCTCACGTACTTGATTTTGAAAACAACTGAACTAAATTGATAATTTAAGAAATATTCTATAGTTACATGATTAGTTTTTATCTGAAAACCTATAGAACTATACTTTACCTTCCAAGTTGCGGCATTTCTTCTAAAGTAGCAGAAGGTATTTTGGAACCAGTTATAGATTTCGTTTAAAGTTAGCTGCCTTTCAGGAGATTCAATTATAGCCTGAAAGAGTGTTAGAGTGAAGTTTTCCTGACATTACAACTAGAAGGATTGAAGTAACGAAACATTAATTACACTATCGGTTATGATATGTTTGAAATAAGATGAAAAGGTTAAAAGAATGGAATTTTAATTAATCTGGGATGAAATAACCAGATGACTTAGTAGATATATTTTAAGGATAAAAGATTTATTCGTTTTACAAAATAAAAGACAATTTTTAAGGATATAAGGTTTTTCGAGCCTAACCTAAGGTGCGCACCTAATTAAAAAGATATTAAACTATAAGAAATTTAACTATGTAACAAAAATATTAAAATTATTTAAAGATATCTCCTTATCAATCATAGCGTTAATTGCATTCATTTTGGTTCATTTCAGGACTATTTTTTTCTAACCGCACAAGTGTTTCATAGAACCACACAAGTTTTTCTCAGTCAAACCTGGATAAGTAAACCTGAATAGCTCGGAACCGATATTTTCATTCTACTTATCCACTTACCCCAGTTCTACTTATCCAGGTTTTACTATTTTGTCTTGAATTAAGAATAGAACTAGTACTTTAGGCATAAATAGTAAAAAAATAGATTTCAGAATAAAAGGCTAGGTTTTAAAGTCTAATCTGAACATAATTTTAAACATATCAAATAATTTCGATAAACTGCATTTCCCTTATAAAAACTTTATAGACACTAACGCTTGGATTCCTCAAATAGCTTTCTAAGAGAAGTGGAAAAAACTAGCTGGTGGAACATTTATATAGGGTATACTTACTTGCCTGATCAGCGAGGCGTATGTGAAAGGAGGACGGACATCAGCGTTTTTATAAAACTCACGATTTCTTGTAATTTCTGAAACAAAAACGACGAGTTGTGAGGGAATTAATACGGCGGTTCAGTGTTTGAAGTTAAGAGAATAGGATTCGGAAATGGGATCTTCTAAATAAACTCAATTTTCGAGAATGAAATAAAAAAAATACTCTAGAAGACATGCACTACCGAAAGAAAAAAAAACAAGGTTATAATACACAAATTATGGAATAACAATACGCAGAATACAGCTGTTTCAGGGATTCCTCTATATCTCATACCAGTGTGCTTATTTCGCTATGTTGTATTTGAGTTGATCTATTTAGCACTGAGGAAAGGGATAGAGGAATCCCCGAAACAGATGTGTGCCTCGTATTGTTATTCCATAATTTGTACATTATAACCTTGTTTTCCCCTTTCAATATTTTACTGCAGAAAAAAACTTCACTTATCTTATTACTAACATTTAAATACCGAGTAAGGCTAAGTTAGTAAGCAATTCACGGATCCCTGAAACCCCCCTCAATTTATGCCCATTAGTCCCCACTGTCTTTGTCTGGGATAAGACAATGCCATTATGACTTTTTATACTGTATTTTTAAAGAGCATGGACGAATAAAGACGAAAATATTTTCTTTCAGTTTTTATATGCCAAAATATAGAACAGTTAAAAGTAAATTTTCCGAATTCAAAATATTTGTAAAGATGCAAATATAACAACATAATAATAATAATGAAACAAAATATTTTTCATGGTGAATAATACATTCGGTGCTAACCGTTCGTTGTATCGATTTGGACAATTTAGGGCATTTAAATGTGCTTTTTAGAGTCACATAATTATCTAAAACTCACCGTTAGCTATGAGTTTGGATGTATGATTTTATCTATACATCCCGATGTACTTCTCTATAAAGCGATGTACTTCACTATAAAGCGTCAACTTGACGCGTTTTGCACATCTTTGATGAGCTAATAAAAGGTGAAAGTAACTTATCCATACCTTGTAAGATTTTTCGAGTCTGAAGTTTAAGATATATTACTAAGTTAGTATAACTTATTTGTGGTTGTTATGAACAGCAATGGAATTGAGTAATTTGTTAGTGTTTTAAATTGTGCAATTGACTTACCATTTAAAGTATCTACCGTCGTATAAGGCCCATTTAATTCCTCCAACTTTTCAAGGGAGACAGAAAACCGAGATTTCTTGCTCTCAGGTATAGGGATTTTTTTTTCACAAAACCGTCCATTTTAGATGATTCGGCGTTAAATTTTGAAGAATGTTTTATAGATAAATTACTCATAATGTTCTAAAATTGAGATTTGTCATACTGCACCTTAAATAACGATATGTGTAAGAATGCAACCAAAGTGGGTTTCCGAATTTCTTTTACCAATGGGCTATTTTATTTCAATAACTACAAAGAAGTATTTACTTACTACCAGGCATATTGGAGTGAGGCTATCACAGTTTGAGGCGGAACTCGTTTACAGAGAACTAATTTGATCTGTGGATAAGGCAGTTTGACTTAGTTGTTATCAGAGCACGTTGAGCCCAAACCATTGCCCTGAACCTTTAAAGGTTATTTATTTACGATATATGTATAAAACAAATAATTAAATACGATAAATTATCACGTGTTGGGATAAACAGGAGTTTTGAGTTTCTGAGAGTATGGGTCTAAAAAAGTTTTCTAGAAACGCATCTAATAACCATAATTTAAGAGGATGTTTGATTAATCTACTGACCCCCAATGCATTTAAAGATAAATTTAAATTGTTGTTTTTCATAAATATTGAAGTGTGTAGAATATTTTATTTATAAATTAGTCATAATTTAGAATTAATTAGCTATTTATCAGTTAGAAGCAGTCTTTTAAAGACACACAAAAGAGAGAAATATTTTCTATTGTTATTGTATAAAACTTCTGTTTAAGTTACAGAAATCGTAGTAATTGGATCTAATTGGAAGTAATCAAATCTATGGCATATGGCAGTACAAACACCTTCAGTTACCCTAATTTTTTAGAAGGAACTATTTTAGAAAAGCTCTGCATTTTTGATTCACTGGCGATTGCTTTGATGACTTACCTTCCGTTATGTCCACGTTAGATCTTTCTAGATTTCTTCTCCGGCTTTCGGAGTAGTTGTGAGGATCTAAAAAGTAATATCCATAGATCAAAGTGTTTTGCTTGTCACGTTCTTTGGATGTCATCATTAATAATTTCAACGCAGAGAAATATTTATTAAAGGCTGTTATGGGGGTGTGAAATTTATTCAAACAAAAAGCTGATTTCGATAGAAGTAAAAAAGTATTTATTCTATTTGCATTTTAATGAATTGAAAAGAAATATCTGTAGTCAAAATTCTTCATGGAGGGTGAAATTTAATGATAAATTTGCTTCCCTGGATATTATCTTTTATTAAAAATTAAAGTCCAATTCGAATGCTAGAGATAATTTAAAAACAACTGCAGCAATTTGTTTTTAACATTTAAAAAAGTAATGCAAAGGAATTTGTTATTGTATAAGAAGGAAACACCCCTTCGTTTACTTTATTAAATTTAAAATTTATTCAATTAAAAATGTCGACTATTAAGTGCGGAAGGAAAAGTTTTAAGTCCATATTCTAGATGGCGCTACCAAAGAAGATGAGTGAGAGAATGGTGGAAAAGAATCAATGCCTATGTTTAAAGACATTTTTGATACTTCGCTTGACTTGATGTAATAAATTTATATCAAACACAGTTTTATTAAATATAATACCCTAAAAATTATCATAATTTTTATAATAAATTATGATAAAGAAGAAAGCAAATATTTTAAAGACTCAAAAGGTGAAGGAATGAGTGATCCAAAATTACCGCTTGCTTAAATTATTTTTTGAGGACCATTAAAATTTTCTGCCAATTTTTTTATTTCGCTTCAAAATTTATAGATAACTAGTAATTCTTGTAAAAACTATAAAATCGCTAGAATAAAATTGGAAACCGTGATAAAGAATTTCCTTTGCTTGAAAGGGTAAAGGTATATTATCTTTTTAAATATTGTTTCCTACGTGAAAAAAAAACATAAAAAGCTTAAAATACATCCTGGAACAAAAAATTTTAGATTATTACATAGGTACTTTCCATTCCTTGAGAGTTCACAATAATCTTATAAAATTACATTAGTTACAAAGGAGAAGTCATAGAAACGACGCGAAATAGGTCGCTATATCCGAGACCGAGAGTTCATTATATCAAGATTCCCCATTTAATGAATCTTGGTTATTATGAACAACAGAGAGGGTTTTGACTGGTTGCAAGTTTATAAATGCACCGATTGGCTAAATTACATTTTTTCACCACTCTTAAAATCTAATTTCTTAAAACTTAATATTTATACGGAACCTTTAGCCTTTAATATTGGGAAAAAAGAAAAGCTGAATTTCCTATGAGAAGATCTTCTCTTCACCTTCAACGCTCTCTTTTGCAATCCTAGACCTAGACTGTCCGAGATTACCATTGAATCCAATGGAAAAACTGGGACGGCTAGTACTTGAGGGTTAAAACCAAGAAAACCCAACTTGCATTATTGGTTATAATTAGTGTTAGACAACTACTGGTCAAAAAGTAGTTAACTACCAACTAGTCTGGGCAAAAGTAGTTGTAACTACTAGTTAACTACTTTTTCTTGGAAGTAGTTGAAACTAGTAGTTGATTATTTCCCGAAGTAGTTAACTACTAGTTAACTAGTCTATTTAATTTCATAAGATATTTTCCCCGAAATTTTCGATTACTTTTTCTTACCCATAGTAAAAATATGGCTAAAGATTCGCCAATTTTTGAAAGGTATACAGGTTTTTGGTGTCTTAAAGTTTTCTAAGTTGTATTTATATTAGTCAGTACAGTATATAAGGGGGGTTAAGGGTTCTAAGCCCCCTTAGCCTGAACAACAATATTTTAAGCACGAAATTGGGCCGTTAACTTTAAGTATTGCCTTACTAATTTTAATGCAGGAAAATCATCTAGAATCCTAATAAACCTAGCCTAAAATCGCTTTTCAAAGTGCTGGAATTTCCAGAAGAGAAAACCCTGAACTCCCTACACGAAAAACGGCATTGTTAGTAGATGTAACATATTTTTTTAAAATTTTGATATTTCAATATTTTTTGAAGTAGTTGAACTTTTTGAAAGTAGTTGGAACTAGTAGTAGTTGGTGAAAAAAGTAGTTAAACTACTAATTCAACCACTCTAAACCAAAAATAGTTGAACTACTTTTCAACTACTTTTAGCTAATTAGTGCCGAACAATAGTTATAATTCAACTCTAATATAGAGAAAGAGACTGGGGTTTCTGTCCCGAAGAAATTTCAGAAAATTCAATCATTAGTACAGGGCTTCAACATTCCTTGATTACTACTTGATTAGTAGTAATCAAGTAGAATTAGTAGATTTTAAAAAATCTTGAACTAGGAGTTTTTGGCCACGCTGCGAAATTAACACCCCTGGGTTAGACGAATGCTATTTTGACGGCTCTCTTTTATGATAACTCTATTTCTACTTTTTTTGTAAACTTATTATTATTATTACGTATTCCCATACCTTTTTAAAGACATGAATCCACTAGAGTACTGTTAGATGCAAGGAAGAGTTTTTGGGTTCTATAAATGGCTATTCTATAGTTCATTTTAAGATAATTATCTTTTTGAAAAAACAACTGAATCGGAAAAATAATATTGTTTATTATAGGGGAGAGTGTTGTACCTATGGACAAAAATCACGTTTGGATTTTTCTAAGACAGGTAAAATCATATTTTTAATATTTAAAGTGCCCAACCTATAGTCCTAACCTTTGTGAGTAGGAGGATATTTTTTATTAGCTAAAATCTTTAAAATTGGATTTTTAATTCATTTTAATAACTTGACGAAATTTGTGTCCATAGGTACAACAACGTGCTCTCCCTATGGACAGACCCAGTTGCACCTGTGGACACCCTTAAAAAGGAAATTTTTAGTTAAAAAAAAGCTTAAAATGAACATTTTTATTGGTGTATATTACCTTTTAATAAACTATTTCAAGCATTTTTAAAATTGGGAATATATTTTTACGTAATGTAGTTTTAGATCGTGCACCTAAAACAGCAAACTTATTATATCAAATATAAATATTTTAAAGAGCTGATTTCACGTTAGCAACTAAGCGGAGGAAGGAGACAAATATTTACTTTTATGCATGGAACTGAGGTTCTTTTTAAAAATTGTTCTTGAATAAACTGTTATCTGGTAAAAAATACCTGGCTGGAGTGAAAACTAATTCTTCAAAAAGTTTACCGAGAAGTAGTCTATCGTCCGAGTGTATCATAGATGTTTTCATCTTGAAATGAAACCTTTTGTTTCCAATGACGACTCAATGCTTTCAATTTCGAAATCCCAACACCAATTTTGAAAATTTTAATAATCACCACTCAAATTATGCTTATTTTTATTTTATGTTTCAATAATGAATAGGGTAAGCTCTTGAACAAAAACTGTGAAATTTGTGCTCTCTTGTGTTGAAAGTGAAAAATTTTGATCATTACTATTCGACAGCTTAGCTACTACAGATTCTTGCCAATTACCAGTAAGCGGTATAGGATTCTAAATCTCGATTTGATTATCGAATACCTGGAGCCTTCTGGCGTTCGTTCTAGACATGGGGGAGGCTGACTCCTCTGAAATGAACATCCAACTCGACGATCAAGAGTTGGTAGCGCGTAATCACTGCAAATCACTGATCGATCTAGAAATGGAGATCCAGTATACGAGACTTGATGCTGAAAACAAGGCTTTCATAGCAAAGCACTTTGGAGCGGCACCCGTGTCTTCCCATATGCAAAACCAAGCGAAGATTGCAGAAGCAAGATATATAGAACTGCTAAAACAATTTGAAATCCAAAAAAAGTGCAGCTGGGAATCTTGTGAATTCCACAAGAAAACCAACAATAAAAGAAAGAAAACCGAGGACAGAAGTGAAACAGAAGTAGATGATGGGTTCATCAAAGTTGCTCCAAAGAAATCGGCAAGGAAAACCCGAACTCAAATACCCACCCCAAACACAGAAGCTGCTAACAGACAAGGAGAAATCACAACCGGCAATAGATTCTCTCCATTAAAAATCAATATCCCAGATCCGGAAACAATTAAACCAACTCCTATAATGTTAAAGGTTTACAAAGGATCCCACAAAATGCTTGGAGAATTGCGGGCAAAGTTTGGATCAGAGATCACTGCAAGACTAAGTGGGGAATTCTATAAAGTTTATACTAACAATCCAGATCAACACAGGAAAGTAACTGCTTATCTAAATCAGGAACATCTAGAGTATTATACCGTAACTCCAACCTTTGAAAGACCAATTAAAGTTGTGATCAGAGGTCTTCCTATGGACACGGATATTGATGACATCATTGAAGACATCAAGATAAAAGGATACAGAGTGAACAAAGTTACACAAATTCCTAAGGATGAGAACCGATCATACCCCCTATTTCTACTTGATCTACCCAGAGTGAAAGAAAATGAGAAAATTTTTGATCTCAAAGAGTGCCTCTATACTTGCATAACAGTTGAAACATACAGAAGATCTGGACCACCGCAATGTTTCCGATGCAACTTATTTGGCCATATAGCGGAAAAGTGCAACATGAATGTACGATGCCTTAAGTGTGGTGAAAACCATGAAATGAAGGAGTGCTCTCTCGGAAAACTTAAAGAAAATGAAAAGAAGTGTATCAACTGCGGAGAAATAGGGCACTTGGCTGCTTGGCGTGGTTGCTCTAAAGCTCCATCTAGTTATAAAGAAAAAGAATCCAGAAAGTTCAGTACTAGAAAAACCAGCGAAGGATTCTCCTACTCGGCAGCTCTCCACAATGATGATGGAAATTCAACACCGATGAGTATACGAATCCCCTCTTACCAACAGCAAATCGAAGATCATCAAAGGAAGGCAGCAAATATCTCCGAAATATCAGATCTAAATGAACTCCGACAGATAATTCAAGGGTTATTTTCTCCTTTTGGAGGTTTGAAAGGATTAATTCAGAAGATAAAATCAGCCCCCACTGAAGCAGAGAAAAGATCTATCATAATGGAAACATTACTGATGGATAATGTATAATAAAATCGCTCCCGAAATAACCATCTGCTCTTGGAACGCCAATGGACTAAGAATGAAAACCCACGAACTCCGAGCATTCATAAACAAACACAAACCTGAAATTATTTGTATACAGGAGACCCACTTCAGGGAAAACGCACACATCAAGTTCCCCAACTACACGCTATACACGACCAATTTAAATCTTGACCCAAGTCAGCGCGCAAGAGGAGGCACTGCGATCTTAATAAAATCAGCTATCCCTCACTGCTCAAGACAAATTCCAAACCTCTGTAACGCTCAAGCAACTGCTGTTGATATTATCAGCAAAGAAAACAGAACTGTTACAATAGTCTCTCTCTACAATACTCCAAGAGGAAGCTCTAACATAGATACCGACTTAAAAACTCTCTCCAAATTAAACCACCACATAGTGATTGCCGGCGATTTTAATGGTCATCATCAAGCTTGGAACTGTCTTAATAATAACACAACAGGAAAGAAACTACTGGATGAAACTACCAAACTAGGTCTAAATTTAAACGCTCCTTCGGAACCAACCTTCTACGGCACAAATAACTCAATCACTACATTGGACTTTGTACTTCACAGAGGCTTTTCTTCAAACTGTCAAGTGGATTCCCTAGCAGAAATGTCTTCCGATCATAACCCTATACTAATAAAATTCTCAAATTTCAACTACACAACCTTCTTCAAGCAATCAAGAAAAACCAATTGGACGCAATTTCAAGAGCACCTCAATAAAAACCTCCAAACCTTCCTGGACAATAGAGAAATAGAAGATCATAATCATCTAGAAAATAAAGTTAGTAAATTCACTCAAGCAATAAATGATGCGCATTACAAATCTTCATCAATAGTAAAACCAAATACCAATTATTTCCGCATTCATGATGATGTAAAAGAACTGATTTCTCACAGAAATGCCCTAAGAAGAGACTTTCAAAGATATAAAAATCCAAACATTAAAACAGTTATAAACAGACTCGGTAAAGAAATCAAGAAACTACATAACAAAAGAAATCAAGAACAGTGGAGTGATTACTTGGAGTCACTTGACCCTGACGATAAATCTCTGTGGAACCAGACTAAAAGAATCACAAGAACAAAATCCAAAATACCAGCCCTGAAAACACCTACTAATACAGCATTTACAGACCATCACAAGTCAGAGGTCCTTGCTGATGCCTATCGAAGACAATTCCTAAACAATGAGATGGAGGAACTTGAGAGAAAGTATGGTATTAACCCAGACTCAATTTCAAAAGAAGCCGATGAAGCAATAGCGAAAACACTCTCAACGGAAAGTATCAGCATACCTATAATCTATCCCTTTGAAGTACACAACATTATATCAAAGCTAAAGGTAAATAAATCTCCTGGACAAGACAATATAACGAACAAAATGGTAAAGTCCTTCACAACAGAAGCAATAATAATTCTAACAGACATCATAAATGCAATATTAAAATTACAGTACTTCCCAAGAAATTGGAAAATAGCAAAGATAATCCCTATACATAAACCTGGCAAAAAATCTGATGATCCAACAAATTACAGACCCATATCTCTCCTCCCAGTTCTAAGTAAAATTACTGAACAAGTTATTACGATGGAATTCAAAGATCACTTCAAAAGAAATAACATCATCATTCCTGAACAACATGGATTTATGGAAGAATTAAGTACTAATCATCAATTATACAGAGTGACTAGATACATACAAGCAAAAGAATATGGAAAAAAGACAGGTGCTGTGTTTTTCGATATTTCAAAAGCATTCGACAAAGTCTGGATAAAAGGTCTACTATTTAAGTTAATCAAATTTAGTTTTCCTGTCTATATCGTAAAGCTTATCCACTCTTACCTTTCTGAAAGAAAATTTTTTGTTCAAGTCAATGGAGCCAATTCTACTATCAAGAACATTGAAGCTGGAGTACCTCAAGGATCAAAATTGGGACCCCTACTTTTCATAATTTACATAAATGACATTCCACAACACGTACACACAGAACTCTCACTATTTGCTGACGACACAGCTATTATTTTTCAGAATAATAATATAAATGCCATAACGCATATAATACAACAACACATTACACTAATTGAAACATGGTTGATTAAATGGAAAATTGCACTGAATGTAGATAAAACGGCCGCTCTGATTTTTCACTCTCGTGAAAAATGTAGGCAGTTAACTCTCTATGGCCATCAAATCCCTTGGTCTTCTCACACTAAATATTTAGGTGTCACCTTAGATGTAAATTTAAATTATTCCAAACACATTGAGGAACTTAAAACTAAATTTAGGAAAAAGTCAGCGGCCTTTCACCCACTCACTGCCCGGAGTTCAAAGCTTTCTTTACACAACAAATTACTCATATACAAATCCATTCTCAGACCTTCAATCACTTATGCCTGTTCCATATGGGGAGCGACTTCTCCCACCAATTGGAAAAAACTTGAAGCACTTCAAAACATGCAGCTGAAAAAAATCACAAGAGCCAGATGGTATCACAGAAATAAAGACATCCGAAGAGCTCTCAACATCCCCACTTTAAAAGAATATGTCTACAACGCAACAGTAAAATTCCTTGAAAATATAAAGAACCATAAGAATATATCCTTAAAGAAAATTCCAGCTTTCGATCCAGCTCAACCACCAAGCAAAAAGAGACCTCGATATAGCATAATCCCTTATGAAAATTAATCTTCTCAAGAAACCCAAAGTAATATAGATTTTTCTCTGCCTCGCAATGTATCATCTGCTGCAAGTTTACTTTACTAAAAGGTCACCCTAACGAAATGGTCAAGATTTGAGAAGAGCCAAAGTTTTATCCAGAGAAATTACAATTGCAAGATCGGAGGTGGAGGCCGCTTTCAGCGGCCAGGTACTCCATAAATTCGCAGATCATATATATATATGTAAGCTCTTGAAAATATCTAAATTTCTGGTTTGGTAGCGTGAGACGCAACGGTTTGACGTCACAACCCAATTTCCAAATCTGCTTCCCACAGAGTAGTAAAGTTGCATTATGGTCACAGTGACACTCCTCACATTTCAAATTATGAGAATGTTACATTATTGAGTATCCGCACTTTTCAGAAATAAGTACATTTGACTCGGAGTATTTGTATGAGAGTAAATTTTGACTCAGAGTCAGTTTGAATATGTGACATACTCAGATTCAAGTAATTTTTACTCAGTTTTGAAACTTTCGTTTTAAGAGTGTTATTTGGGATATAGTAATTAATGCAGACTTACCGGTGGGATAAGGTTTAAGCCTCCGGTTGTTATGCTGATCACGACGGAACGACGGAGGAATAAGTCCAAATGGCTTGCAGTTGTTCTTCGGACTCTGCTATATATTTTTTAGATTCATTATTTTACCAAAACACTGGGATGAAAAGATAGTTTAGCAACTAATAAGTGCAAACTATTTTCCTTACCATTTCTACAGCCGAAGTCTTCATGTGCAAATGGTCCATCATGGCTTGAAGCCTGTTTCTCTCCCTGTCCAGTTGCATTTCCAACTGCGAGACAACTTGCATCTGGACACGGGCCTGAGCTGTGCTGCGGTCATCGAGTTGATGTTCTTCGTTCAAGTGCCTACAAAACAACAATCAATTGCATTCAACAACATTCATTAAGTGTCCAGAAAAATTATACATTTTTGCTGTTGTTCTGCTTCACTGATACATGAGATACATTCTTAATGCGACGTATATACTGTTTGAAAACTGAAACTATTTCATCTACTCATATCTTTTGGTGAATTAAATATACAGAATGATTCAGTTTATGGAATATATCGCTACCACCACGCTAAAACCTGCCAATCTGCCATTTCCTAGTTTCGTGAAAAACGAGTTCAAAGTTTTTCGAGATTAGGAGTTTGTTAGAAAAAAAAAGTGTGTAAAATTCCTTTGAGCGTTTTTATAAAATAGTATTTGGTTTACTAGAACCATCAAATGAATTTACATGATGTTAAAAATAAAAATTACATTAGAAAACAGTTAAGTTTATTTAAGGGCAAAAACGTTAAGTTGTTAATCCTTTACTAATCTAAATATTCATTTTTGAATTATATAAATAAATTATAAAGGAGCAGTTCAAATATTACGTAAGCATGTTTTGGTTTTGAGCCCTCCTCTCCCATTGTCATCAAAGATGAGAAAACTGTAACCCCCTCATAATTACGTAAAAAAGCTGCCCGACCCGTCTTTTATTTTTGGAAAAAATAAAAATTTAAAATAAAATTTATTTTTAGTTGAATTTTGAAATTATTAATGCAAGAAACAGGAGCAAAGTTTGCAACATACTTTGTAAGCATCACCCAATACCCCCTCCCCATTGTTAGGAAAAATAAGTTCTTCCGCTCTTAAGAGGTCACGTAATATTTTAACGGCCCTTAATCAGAAACGTAGAGAGAGAGAGAAATATAGTTCTATTAATAATATGAATGCTTTAGATTCATGAAAAGTAATAGTACTTTCTATGTACAGAGTATTTCAACAAGTTCATCCAAACACTGCACAGCCAGATTCCTTGTGTAAAGCACAAAAATGTCTGAAGAATCATATCTCTATAACCTGTTTCTGTTGCTTCATGAAAAATGCAGATAGAAAATTATACGTTGTCGCATCAGATTTACGCGAATAATCCTCATAAAAATTTAATTAATATATTTGCAGTGCTTAAAGGAATTACTATAGTTCTATTTATTCGGATTATATCTTGCTAAAATGAGTACAAATTAGGTTGAAAAAACCTAGAAAAATGGAGAAAAAACAAAAGCTTACTTGAGAAAATCTTGGTAGTCTTCAAAGTAAGTTTCACAGCCGGGCCACTTGCAGACCCCGTGTCCATACAGTGAGTGTGTATCCTCCTTTGGAGCGACCGGTGACTCAGGCTGACCATTCTGTTGACCGCTGGTCACATGGTGACCATTCAGTTCTTCGTTTTTCTCACCCCCTAAAAAGTGCAGAAATGCAACTTTGAAAATGCTGCCCTGGTAGAGGCAGGATGACTTGTGCGATGTGCGTGTAGATGTGAAATGTGCAATGCCACTGAAAGTCATCTATGTAATTTCTGTCCTGTCGTGTAACTGAACGAAGTAATTTTAGTACCGAATGAAGACCAAGCCAGGACGTTAATGAGAAGGGATGATACATGGTTTCCATATCGAGTTGAAAAAGGTCTGTCGGTCTTGATATCTTTTGATTTAAGACACTAGTTTGTGTTTTTTTCAGGTGTAGTGATTTGCATGAAATGAGAAAATTTCGTCGAATAATACCTAACTCACAGAGAAATGTTTAATTTCTATAGAATTGCCCTCATATAGAAGGGAATAAGACTGAAACTTTGATTGCATGATTCTTAAGAAAAGAAAGATCATCAATACTAACTCAACAGTTTTCATTCTTTTTAAACAATTTTGTTTCCACCAGAAGATAAAAATCCTTAATTAAGAGTGACGTATTTACATAAGGTACAGTTAAAGTAAGTATTTAAGAAAATGTAGATTATTTATAAGAGATAGAAACTTAAGAGCAGTAATTATCTTACCTTTAGAAATGTCCTCTAACTGGAACCATAATCAAAACCGCTCCTCTCACATTCAAATACAATTTAAACTCTTACCTGAGTCAGTCATTCCAAAGAGGTGTATATGATCTTTTTTTAATTCTTAATTTTTGCGTTTTTATTCTTTAAAAAATATTTATAAGTGTAGGATTGGCAAATTTAATCTTTTAATGGAAAAATAAAAATATTATTTAATGAAAAAAAATTAATTAGTTAATAAATTTCATCATAAATTTAAAATAAAATTTATGACGAAATCAAAGAAGAGTTCATCTGGTTCTTAATTAAACTTCAATAAGCACTATCAAGAGTTATGGGCAAACGGTTGGAGGTTGAAATAAAACTTCAGTGACTTATCATGTTTGAATCTACTAATACAAAATATGTGCATTAGTACTAAAAAAACTGCTAATAATAAAAACTGTTTTTGCCCTAAAGAGGTTCTCTTCAAACTCCGATAGTAAAAAATGCCATGATAAAAATGTATTATTGTCACGTTTTGAAATCGAACTTTTAAACACAAAAAGTTTACACATGCTTTATTTAATAAGTCAAAACCTGATAATTAACACTGGAATTTTATTTCTATCTCCAACCGTTTGATCACAGTAACAAATCTTTCATGGGTTAAAGACACTCGCATTATTAAAGCAGCTATCAATCTCTATCAGGGTTGGAAAGAAACATGCTTTTTTTTAAATAAAAAGCAAAAAATATGTTTTATTTGTATTTTTTACTCTCAACACAGAAATGCTAAAAAAACTATGATTTAAAAAAAATTAAATTGGATATTTCAAATTTAAATTAGATTTACAAAGCTATACTTTTAATTTAAGTACACCGCAAATACACTAGCGGAAATAAAAATCCCAACACCAAGAAGGAAAGGAGATATCAAAGTCAAATTTATTTCTATGATTGCACATAGTATCAATGTGAGTTGCGTAAGAAATCAGCCTTCCTGGATATTAGGGGGCCGAGAAAAACAGGGAGGAGTGTTGTCTCCATAGGTGTCCATTACCGCCGTCACACGTCATGGTGTTGAGTGACAGGGGCTCTAAATGACTTTTGAGGGGTTGGGGGACCATGTTGCCTCCTCAGGTAGTCCAAATTCATATGGTGCACCAGCGGACGTTGCATACCGGGCTAGGTGATTTCTCCTCTTTCTCTGGACATGTTTTGTGAGCTTTGGTTCTTACGAACGGATATGCCAAGGTAAAAATGCAACATAGGGGGACATAGACATAAATTTTATAGACATAATCATAGACATAAATTTCACTTTGATATCTCCTTTTCTTCTTGGTGTTGGGATTTTTATTTCCGCTAGTGTAGTTCGTCCTTTTAAATTATTTTTATAAGTTTTCATCACGGAATCATGCTCTTTATCATTCAATTTACTGCCTATGTCACGGAGATTTGGTGGTGGCCCAAGCATTTGACACCAACTTAAGCTCTGGATGATCCACATATGGAAATAGGGATTTGTTACTTAATAAAAGGATCAAATAGCTAAACAACGTTTTATTTTGCTTTGTTTTAAACGTTATTAAAACAAGTGTTTTAAACAAAGTGTTTTAAATGTAACAACCCCATCTCTATCAGCTAGTGCCAGCCTTATCTAATGTTAATGTTTGTGTTACCTCGTTTTCATTAATTCTTTAGGCAAAATATATTTAAAATTTCTTCCCACAAGTTATTTTACGAGACAAAGAAAAAAATTCAAATACACCAGTTTCTGTAAATATAGGCTGACTAACCACCCAAACGACTTATCAGATCAATATTTCTAGTACTTAATCGGTTTCTAGAAAGGAGTAAAATAGGATATACTCTGTATTATCTCGTGCCTGATTTGAGAAATACTACAGTACTTACCTTGGTTGGCGTTGTAAGGGCTCGTAGTGATGAGGTATTGGCGATGGCTCTGCTGCAGTTGCTGAATGAGCTGGTGTTGCTGCGTGGACAGCTGCTGCAGCTGCGCCTGCAGCTGATGGCGTGGCCCTTTCTCAGGGCTCATCTCCATGGGGGGCAGGTTAGTGAGCTGCTGCAAAATTTGGTTCTGCTGGATCATATTAACCTGAATCTGTTCTTGGAGATGAGGGATGAAAGCTTCCAGTTGCTTCAGCTGCTGTTGCTGGTGCTGCTGGATAACAGACCACAATCATCCCCCAATTACGCATCATTCCCTAATATACTTTTACATATAAGTGAAAGTGGCTTTAACCGTTTACTCGGCGAGACGCTGCGATAGTAGCCCCGCCCAGTCTCAGGCTACTGGAGAAACACGGGTTGGCATAAACCACCGAGGGATACTCGCAGCTTTACGCCGCTGTCCCCCTAGCTCGCAGACCCTGAAACAATAGTGCAACGAGGGCCTACTACGCTGGAAGTTTGCTTTTGGCATGGGGTATGGGTCTGCCCTACAAAGGGAGCCCCTGGCCCAGAGGCCTGATGCTTTTATACATCCCCCAATAAAGGTCGTTTTCAAGCTTAATAGGGGTTAGACTCCCTATAGAGATAGTGCAGGATCACCGATGAGAGTGGGGTCCTAAACGTCTAGAGGGCGGTCAAAAGTTGCCAGAAACAATCAAAGATGAATTGTTGTTGTAAAACAAGTAATATGAGGATATTCCAGTGTCTACTTTCATTCTTTAACTAATCGCATTTTAAAGACGACCTCTTAAGAACAAAAGCTCTACCTTTAGCAAGAGCTAAAAAGCCTTATAAACATGCTAAAATATGGCCGTAGGCACGGGAATTTTATTTTCACCCCAATTGTTTACACACAATAATCCATACTTCACTGCTTCTAATACGTAATTTTCGTACTCACTATAGGTGGCTCGGGAGTATGAATTTGCAATCATACTTTCACTGGTGATCATGAATCGTCTCTGGTGAGTCTACCTACATCTCTTTAATCCTCCCATTCCTAGTCACCCCAAGTTTTCCATAAAATTATGTGTCAATCTCGGGCTGTCTAGGACTGAAAGGGTTAAAGTACATATGGTCAACCTCCAGACCATCCCAGCCGGAGGTCGGGCCCATGATTAGGCCCATGGAACATTTAAAATCACTCAGTAAGGTTACGTAAACTAATTCAAATTAGCTAAACTTTTTCATTCAGTGGCTGTTCTAGAGTTAAGAACCCCTAAAAAAGTGTCAGTTTCCTGTTCAGAAGGCATCAACCAAGACGGACTTCAGTGTGTAGCTCTACCTAAAATGTCTATTTGACTGACTCTCGCCATCTTAATGAGATTTTTTCGACTTGAAGCTTTAAAAAAAAGTTTCATTAAATCTGTTGAACCTATTTTGTCTCTAAGGCTAGGCGAGCACTGATACTTTTGTCGCGGTGACTGGAACATAACTGTCACTCAAGAGTTATGGCTCTCTATGACGAGACTTTTGGCCATCGATCGGCTCGTCGTCTAATGCGCGCGCTCTAGCTTCTTGCCATAGCCCGATTGGCAATAAATTATGTTTCAGTCTCCGAACGAAAGTCTTAATGCACGCCTACGCTAATGCCACTGGGCAACAATTTTTGACAAAGTTCGTGTAAAAATTATATAAGTTGCAATTAGCTATGGATTTTGACGTGCTAACACAATTTTTAAAAGATTGCTCAGAATAAATTTATAATTTACGAATGAAATTGAGTAATATTTATTTAGAATGCCTTCAAGAGCCTCAATTTTTAGTCACTGTCATACAAAATTTTATCATTATTTTGATAGAAATTATAGCATTGTGTTTCGCTTCGGTGTAAACAAGTAGCATATTTGCAAAAAAATTTTAAAATTAAATCCAATAATTATTTTGCTGGGCAATAGTCGTAAGCTGCCTTCCATTTCCATTAAACATTCCAAATCTTGAGTTCAAAATCAGATATCTCGGGACACCCTGTATAAATTTTCTACGCGTCCTTGATAAAAAACGATCGGTTATTAACTACCCTATGAGTTTTTTTAGATGCACTGCAACCTAAGTAAACACGAACGTTTGAACGTTTTTAACCAAACGAGTTTTGATTGTATTGGAAGTGGGTTGCGCAAATGAAAAGATGCTGTAAAGTGTTGCTAAAATATTACAGAGATATAAATTGTTGTTCTTCAAACCAAATTTAACACTTTCAAATTCTAAACATATTTTATAGCACTACAGTAGAGCCCCGATTATCGGCGAGCGGATTATCCGCGAGTTCCACGAAAAAAACTTTAATGATGAGAGCAAATTTTAGATGAGATTAGAAAGATTTTAGATGTAGAGCAGAGGTTTCTGCTGTACTGTACATATTTTAAAAGTTTAACATACAGGGTGTTTCAAAATTACGTTGCACGGCTTTTATTCGGAACCAACGCCTCCTAGGGTCATGAAAGTAAGGTCTACCCCTAGGTAAGTAAGCCTGGAGAATGCACTGAAATGACTTACAGCGCCCCTAGTGGCGTAATTAAAAAGTTAAAAAAATTAATTTAAAAACTAAAAGAGATAGAACAAAAACCTCAGTTTGAGTATTGTTGCCAACGTCATGAAGAACTCACTGAAAAAAAATTAATGAAAATATCTTGAATATTTGTCGAGATATTAGCATGTGAAAATAGCACTTTTTCAGGGGTCAAAAAAGAAAAAGTTCGCAAATTTGCAAATTTTTTTGATATTTTGTTTAAATTTTGTATTCTTTAAACTAAAAAAACAAAAAACTAATAAATAACACTGAAAAATTTGCAACTATACGAACTTTTTCTTTTTTGACCCCTGAAAAAGTGCTATTTTCACATGCTAATATCTCCGGGAATATTCAAAAAATTTTGATCAAATTTTTTTCAGTGAGTTTTTCATGACGTTGGCAACAATACTATCAATGGGGTTTTTGCTCTATCTCCTTTAGTTTTTAAATTAATTCTTTTAACTTTTTAATTTCGCCGCTTGGGGCGCAGTAAGTCCTCTCAATGGATTCTCCAGGCTCACTTACCTAGGGGTAGACCTTACTTCCGTGACCCTAGGAGGCGTTGGTTCCAAATAAATGCCGTGCAACGCAATTTTGAAACACCCTGTATATATCATGTTTTTTGTACAATAAAACATAGTTTTTATGCTGAAATATTTTTTTCGTGTTTTTTCCTCATTTTTAGTCTTTTTTCGCGTCGCGATTTTTGCTGTCCGTGGTACCCTTGCTACCCAATTCCGTGGATAATCGGGGCTCTACTGTACACTGTAAAAAAATCTGGAACTTAACTTTAAAATACTGGGTAGCTGAGTTGCCCATTCTTTAATTAATGTTCCTAGAAAATACCTGGAACGTTACTGTAAAATACTGAAACTTTCTGCAGAAAAACCTGAAAGCTTTTTTTGAAATATCAGAAATTTTCCTTGGTTTTATAATAGGGCTGGAACGATTTATATCTCAACTAATATCTGATTTTTTTTGTTAATACTGTCTCATCCACGCTTTTTAATCTTTGTACACACAAACTTACGTACACACTCATTTAGAATGCATTAATTCACTCCAAATCTGCATAATGCAGCAAATCGACAAGTACGTACAAATGAGACAAATTATGCTTCACGGGAGGGTTCCGATACAGAGTTTACTAAATATACTCCTAAAGTTTTATTAGCTTTACACCTCATCTAGTTAATTTCAATCTTTTAGTGGTGAGTAAGCTCTCCAACAATAATAATAAACAATGGCTGCCTGCCCGGCAGGATTCAGAAACGTTTCAGAAATGAAAATTAGAATTTTTCAGAAAAATGTTTAATTGCTGTAAAAACTCACAAAAGGCAGGAACACTTTTGGAATATACACTAGCGGAAATAAAAATCCCAACACCAAGAAGGAAAGGAGATATCAAAATCAAATTTATTTCTATGATTGCACATAGTATCAATGTGAGTTGATTAAAAAATCAGCCTTCCTGGATGTTAGAGGGCCGAGAAAACCAGGGAGGAGTGTTGTCTCCATAGGTGTCCATTACCACTGTCACACGTCATGGTATTGAGTGAAAGGGGTTCTAAATGACTTTTGAGGGATTGTAGGACCATGTTGCCTCCTCAGGTAGTCCAAATTCATATGGTGCACCAGCGGACGTTGCGTACCGGGCTAGGGGATTTCTCCTCATTCACCGGACTTGTTTTGTGGGTGTTGGTTCTAGAGAACGGGAAAGACAGTTTAAAAATGCAACCTAGGGGGTTAAGAAGAAAGCTTGGACTTTGTATACAACATGTGGTTGTGCATGTTTCTCTTGAAATTTGTCCCCAGGACAGGTCTGAAGGTAAGGACGGTCTACCGGCTGTAAAACCTCAATGACTCAGCTCTATTTGGAAAAAGTACTGGTGAATCATACTCAGGAGTTGCAAAAATGGAATCCAATGCATCCCCATCCGTTACCCTGCATCACCACTCCGTGGAACAATTAGAAAATCATCAGATGAGTGCGCTCTCTCCATTGGGTCTTCAAACTCATACCCAACCGTCGTGGTGATCCAAACCGAAGTAAGATTATCTCATAAACACAATGTCATGAAATTGGGATTTTCATTTCCTTATTTCGTGCACCATTGGAAACAAAAAGGCCCATTTCAGCCCCTTGTTTATAGACAAAGATGTAAGAAGCTATGTGGACCAAACGGACAATCCGCAGTACTGCAAACGACATCTATCCCACTGCCGCTTGTCCTCAGTATGATCTACCGGTAGTTTGGCCAACCAGAGCTGCTTCATTGAGGTTTTTTAGCCGGTTGTCCGTCCTTACCTTCAGACCTGTCCTGGGAATAAATTTCAAGAAAAAAATGCACAAACACATGTTTTATGCAATGTCCAAGCTTTCTTCTTAACCCTCTATGTTGTATTTTTACCCTGGCCTATCCCTTCGTACGAACCAACGCTCACAAAACATATCCGGAGAAAGAGGAGAAATCACCTAGCCCGGTATGCAACGTCCGCTGGTGCACCATATAAATTTCGACTGCCTGAGGAGGCAACATGGTGCTCCAATCCCTCAAAAGTCATTTAGAGCCCCTGTCACTCAATACCATGACGTGTGACGGCAGTAATGGACACCTATGGAGAAAACACTAATCCCAGTTTTTCTCGGCCCCTAATATCCAGGAAGGCTGATTTTTTAAGCAATTCACATTGATACTATATGCAGTCATAGAAATAAATTTGACTTTGATATCTCCTTTCCTTCTTGGTGTTGGGATTTTTATTTCCGCTAGTATGTGGAACGTTACTATTTTTACAGTGCATTTTAGAACACATTTATGGATAGACCATAGTTATAACATTTTTTAAACATTATTCAAAAGGCTATCTCAATTCAATAATTCTACCTAACAACACAACGAAAGTGTTGTTAATTCGAGGATAAAAAAATGTGTTCTTAAATGAGTTTATTTTTGTGTGTGAGCGTTTGAAGTGTACCCAAATGTACAAAAATAATCTTTAATGTATCATCAGTCTACTCTCAGTTTCATCAGCCTACATTTCATCAGTCTACCCATTTTTTTAAAAGTATAATATGTTATGAAGCTACACATACAAAATTGTTGAAATTTAATTAACTCAATGCTAAATTTAGTTGTTAAATGTTCAGGAGTTTCAATATTGGAAAGTGTAGGGTCCATTTCCGTGTTCCCCATTTGTGTCGAACATTTACCTTTATCTTTACAGGTGTTTTTAATAACTTTTTACCTTTAGGGGAGAAATGTCAAATTCTTAAATATGACTAAAATAACTTCCTATAAAAACTTATAAATTTAGAATTCTTAATGTTTTCAGAATTCGTTAAAAATGAATTTTTAGAACTCATTAAATGTTGTGTATGAAAATTGTTCTGTTGCGTATTGTTGAAATGTTGTGTATGTTGTGTAAAAAGTATCGGGGAATGTTTTTTCATCACACACACATTTTATTTTCATTAAATAAAAAAAGAATACAGGGTAAAAAGTAAAAACAGGTGCAAGGTACAATACCTTACCCAACATATTTTGCACTTTTTTCACACATTTCACAAAACAAATACATATTATACACTTCCGTACAGTAATGGACCGAACACCAAGTTGTGATGCTTCAAATGAAAAAAAAACATAATTCAATTATTGGAAGTGATTGACTTCTACGTGCTGTAATTTCATTATTGACCTTTTTGGACATACTCTCAAATATATTTTGATACTCAATTTTGGAAATTTGTGTTAATTTCTTTAGGAATATTCAGTTGTAGATTTTGACCGTTGGCCCCTGTTCCTTAAGCGTCGTGTTAAGCTGTCCAAAAATGTTTCCTAGTGTTTGTTTTGTGACTTTGAACGGGCCAGAGAAAAAATTACGCAACCATAACTTGATACCCCTGATTGACAAAGGCTCAGGCATGGCAGGATGCATTAAATTCAGGGAAGAAACATTTGTCCATTTTATGAAATTGCTACAAGATGGGAATAATCTAATTGTCCAAAATTTTCATCCTTGCATCTGTGTATATGCCATTAAAAAAAGTGAAGGGTTCCACAAAAAACACCCCAAACGAGATTACACCATCTCTGAATCTGACGATTGGTGCAATGCACTCGAGAAAAAGTCACCCCTTTGTCATTTTTCAAACTCAAGCTTGCTAAATAGAGTGAGTGATTGTTTTGTGTAACTCGAAGCTTTATTAAACAGTTTTCTAGTCGTTTTAAGTCCATTTACGGCGTTGCAAACGCCAAGCAAGTCTGACTTCTTTTTTGGATCATGTTATGTTTGGTTTGTTTGTGGCAACACACAAAACCATGGATATTAAAGGAGGGCATTTCTTTTCGCAAAGTATTTTAACAGACCTAACTACTGCAGCCTGTTTTAACTCATTTTTGGATGATTTGGAAGGTTTTTTTGTGGATTTCACAATTTTCCTACTTTAGGACACGTTGATTCGATTTAGTCATTTTACAGGGACAAATAACATGTGCAATCCGTGTCCCAGCTTCCATAATCTTTTTCAACACCAAAACTTGGCCTTGGCTTTGATAATTCTCCCGAATTTGAGTGAATAGACTTGCCTCTAAAGGGATCACTTGCTTCATAACTTTTTACTAAGTCCCCAAGTTTATTTCTTTTCGGAATGTCATCAAAATTTTACACAGAATTAACTAAGGAACCTTTCCAGGTCACGTATAAGCAATGGAATGCAAAAAAATGAGATACAGTCAGATTTTATGCAAATTGTCTGATGTCCGGTCCATTAATGTAGGGTACTGTATGTACACATATTAAGTTTTTAACTGCATAGAAATAACAGCCACACTGATAACGTTTAGAAACTCATCTAACCTGCTGCCGTTGATAGTAGAGAGCTTGCTGCTGCAGGAATTGCTGGATGTGCGCGGGCGACAGAAACTGCTGCATCCGAACCTCCACGTTTCCCTTGCTCTAAAAACACAGTACAACAATAGCTTAGAACAATATGAAGAGAAAAAAGTATTAACTTATAGTTATTTTTTTCTATTCGTATCGAAAGTTGAAAGTGTTTGGACCTAGAGTACTAAACGTGAAACTCGCTATAAACTAAATAGGTTGAAGTCGCAAATAAATAAACTTTTCTCTAAAGGAAATATGGTTTTACAAAAAACAAACAATTATAAAGAGATATTAGGTGATAAAAAGTAATTAGTTAAATAAAGTTATTGGTGTTTCATGCCTTGGAAAATTTTTGCATATTACATGAAAACATAATTAATAGATACTTTTTTTAAACTTCTAGTTCCGCATGAAATTTCAAAATAGAAATTCCCAAAAATAAACAGACGACTGGAGATACTTTAAAGTTTAAAGGTTATCATCCAGATGTTTTTAAAATTAAACAACCAGGTAAAGGTAAGAAAAAATCACTTTTTTAACATGAAAATAATAAACCATAACAAATTTTAATTTGATATGATTTAAATATTTTATAAAATGAGCTAGGCCCCAAGGAACAGACAAAGGGGTGTTATAATAGAACAGGTATATTACTTTCTGGTGCAAACCGCTTATTTTACAAACGATTAACTTATGATAGATATTTTTATCTTCAAAATAGGGCCAAAATCGCAAAAAGTCAAACTTTAGGGGGCTCTTCTGGAAAATATTTTAGAGTTAAATTGATTTTTTCGACTAATAATTCATACATGATGCTGAAACAACGTGCAAAACGAAAAGTTTGACATTTGTTGAAGTTTCACAAATTCTGGGTAAAACTTCAAAAAAAAACCTCGTGTGACCTTTTTCAGGAGGGGGTTCGTTTTTAAAAAAATTTCTTTAAAGTTCTCGAAAATTATCAAATGCGTGACTTAATATCAGTGGCGTAGCTAGCCTGGGTGTCACCCGGGGCGGAAGCTCTCGGTGTCACCCCCTTTTGGATTTCGGTTATAAAAAATGAAATTTGCGACACCATTCTAGAACGGAGGGTGGAACCCCATTTTATATTTGTGTTCTTATGGCATTTAATTTATTACTTCAAAATTAAAGGTTTTAATTTAACATTGCCTTTTTAATTTCCCAGCTTTGCAACAACGATTTATGATGCAAGTTATTCTTCGGCACAAACCGTATATAGAAATTTATTTCAGGAAGGGCCCAAAATTATTCCTCAGCATCTCTCATATACATTTAATAGGTTTAATGTAGCTTCTCAATACATTTTGGGCGGAATTTTCGTCATGAAGAAGTTCTTAATACAGGAAAAGTTGGGTATAATAAAGTTCGAACAACCAAAGGGGGGGTCTGGGGGTTCTCCCCCAGAAAATTTTAGGAAAATGGACTCTAAAAATCAAATTTTTAACTAGTTTTGAGGCCTTTAGCTCGAATTTCGGATACAAATTTTTAGGTGGGATTTGCATTTTAACCAAAGTTCCAAGTACAAAAGAGGGTCTGGGGGTCCTCTCCCAGTAAATTTGACCCTAAAAACAGGATTTTAACTTGTTTTTGTATACAACGTAGTCCGAGTTTCGGGGATGAGGGGGGCATGGCCCCCTCTCCCCCTTTTATACGCCCTTGGTCAACATATTCGGATATTTCAATCCATGGGCGTACAGGGAAATTTCTTTCGATAGGGGCCTAAAATATTATTCCTAAAGCATTTTTAATAGGCTCAATCTAGCATTTTCATACATTAATTGTAGCTGAAATTAACATTTTGCTGAACTTAAAAAAATATAAAAAAATTGCAGTTAATAGAGTTCCAAGTTACTAAAGGAGGGGGTCTGGGGGCCTTCCCCTAGAAGTTTTTTTAAAATGTGATCTTTAAATATAGTGTACAAACTTATGTTTGGATATTTGTGACACTGGGTAACACCCCTGATAAAACCCTTCTTACGTGGGAAAAATTTTCAAACCATGACTAGCGAAACCAGATGATGAAACAGTTCGGGTATTCAGATTTTTCCTGAGGTAAAATGTGAATTAATATCTATATAATTAATTAATATCTATATGTGAATTAATATCTATATGTGAATAAATATCTGATGGACTTTTTTCTCCGCCAACCCTTTTTCTTGGTTTTTAAAACTATTCAAACTAGAGTTTGAACTTTGAATGTCCCAGCTAGCTGAATGGGTGACACCCGAGTTGAAGGGTTTATATCCCATAGTAGTTTTCAGTTGATTTTTTTGTTGAAGTACTTGGAAAACTTTGATGTCCCCCCAAGCCAAAGGGGTGACACCCCTCACAAAATGGGTTGATAACTCATTTAATAACTTTTTAATTCATTTAATGATTTTTTTCACTTAATAAAACATTTATGTGTGATCGAGAAAATGTGTATCATCTAAATAAAGCTCAATGGGTGACACCCCAGTTCATACCCGTAACAACTGTTAATTATTCAAATCAATTCTTATACTTATATTTACGTTTATATTTAAAACTACGTTCGAAATTTTTAAGCTTGGGTGGCTGTCACCCCTCCTAGGTAGCCAGCCAAATGAGTATTTTCCAGGATGATCAATTTTTTTGTTCAAGAAGTCATATTTACAAACTTAGGGCAAAATTCGAAGACTTCGGTATTTCTCTCCCAGATAATTTGAGGGTGACACCCGATTTGTTAAACCCAAATTTATTTTATTAGTAGAATGAATTCAAATTTTTTTTCCAAGAAGAGCATACAACTTCAAAAAAGTGCCAAGTTCACTAGTTTGGGTGTCACCCCCTTCGGGTGACACCCGGGGCGGACCGCCCCCCCCGCCCCCCCGTAGCTACGCCACTGCTTAATATAAGGGTGGAAAAAAGTTTGGCACCTATCGGAATTTTTTTAGAAAAGTTAAACGCCTTAAGTACCATTTTCCATTCGGGGGCTAAAAATGGCGCTCAGACGTAACACAAAAGTAGCCCTAACTCCAGAACAAAATTTCTTTCCGCAAAACGGTGATTAACTTTTTACTAGGACACTATAGAGAACATTTGGTTTAAATTTCAGCAAAATCAAAAATGTCAACTATCACAGTATAATTCACTATTATTCAATGTCACTATTAGTATTTCATGTACACAAACAAATTGAAAATAAATACTTTCATTGGGTACTTACATATGCAGACAGCATTTTAAAAAGTCGAAATTCATTTAGATAGGACATTCAGAAGTATATGTTATTAATGACTTTCACAAAAAATACGATTTTGAATGAAGTGAGTTAGAACAAAACAGCTTGCTGAAGTTCATCCAGGGATGTAAATCCAAGCATAGGTTTCGATACCGATGTGGTAAACATTGTGAGAGTGAGAAAAACAAGTGCTCACCAAGTAAATCATGGCTGTGGGCTAAGGATGACTACAAGTGAGAAGAAAAGAAAGCAAAGTAGCATTTGAATGAGCAGGTGTCAACGCATTGTCGCTGATAACTCGCCTATAATTTCTTTTTCTTAAGCGATTAAAAGGGACATCGTAGTGCCAAAATCGGATCGTAAATCTGACGGAAAATCGAAAAGAAAACAAAAAAGCCGTATTTGTCAATCCAGATAAGCCAAGAAAGGTGTTTGGGATCTTAACCAGGAGAGAATTATGTTCTAATCGTTGGCAACGGATTTGAAATCTGAATACACATGCTGTGTCAGACGTATTAATCTTCACTCATGATGAAACATAGCATTTCAAAAGAATGAAACAGTTATAAAAGAGAAATAGTTAGTTTAGGATTCTTTGTGTTTGCAAGGAATACTTAAAATAAAAATAAAAAACGGCAAAGGAAAAATTTTTCTGTTTGGGAAGTTTTACTTGTAAGTATTTTTTAGGCATTCTATTTTTTAAATAAATGTTTTTTTGAAGAAAAAGGGAATGAGTGCATTAGTATGAAACGTGTCAAGAGAGTTATTAGATGTCCCACAGATTTTCATACCTGCTTGTTATTTTTTAAGTCTGGTTTGATAAATTGTCAGACAGATTAACAAATAGCTTTGTTGGAATCTAGATACTCTTTGGAATAAATTGTCAAGTTGACATCTAGTTTTAGCTTTTATTAAATACCATTAACTTCTCAACAACCTCACATTTTGTGTTCCTTTCTTTGTTTGTGTACTTGTTACTCAATACAGAAAAATTCGACGTTGAAAAATGGCACGAATTAGGATAATTTTAGCATTAATAATTATGAGTGGTCACTTAAGTTATACATGTATGAAATAAATTTATCTCATTAAATAATATTTGAAAAGGGATTAAATTTAAGAAATTTGCACAATGAAGTTTAAATTCAATTTTGTCGTAAATGTCTATCAGCTTTTCATTTAAAATTTCTTGACTTAAATAGAAGTAAATTTTTTTAATAAAATGTTTTAGGTGCATGAAAGGAGAATTTCACCAATTATTGCTGGTTAAGCAGACAATAAGTGTAAACTCACAACTCTCAAGCTTCACCACCAACCGTGGACCGGTTTCGTCCTTGTTAGGACTCATCAGCACGGTATATGTTTTAGGTGGTTCCAGAATCCAGAAATCTGGTTAGAAGAAATTTTTAAACTTTAAAGCTTTTATATGTGTGGCGTATTATTATATAGAATTTAGGTTTTTCTTAGGATTCTAACAAATTTACATGATTTTCGCGGAAGAGCACCGTTAAATGGGCACTGATGTCACTGTGTGATTTCATTAAAATTTTGCGTACTATTTTCACAGTTTGGCGGAAAACTTCCTCAAGGGTCGAAACTCCGCTGCTTCGGAGAAAACAAGTCTTGCTTACAGGTACTACAAGTACATTAGCCCGTCGTTTAAATGACCATAAATTAATCGGCTCTTCCGCTCGAAGAAATGGTCGATGACCATTAAATTAAATAGCGCTTCTTAAGCGATGATTTGAAGGAAATTGTATTTATAATGAAATTCCTATACCATTAGGACTCCATTCCAACGACAGGTGTAAATTTGAAACAATTAACTAGCCGAAGCGATTTAAAAACACATTTCGTCTCTACGACAGATCGTTTATTGCTCTCGACCGATTCATTTATTATTTGCCATTATTGGACAGGCATTCGTTATTAAGTTTAATGCTCCCCCTAATGACATCTATTTGCAAAATAGACGTGATTAGATGCTCCCCTTTCAGAGCTTTTTCTCTTCGATTCAACAGATCGGAAACTTATTTCCCGCCCTTAGACACTCTAATGAAGGAGAGGCTGCCTGCAAATTGTTTTTGAAATGGCGTTTTATTTGGGCGCCCATCGATTGCTGCATGCGCGCATCAAGTCAGCCTACCATCAATCCTCCGCCGGCATTTGCGTTTTTAATTAAATGGCTTTCCCGAAACTCAATCAAAACCCCAAAACACAATGGTGGTTACAGAGATTCAAAAAATTACTTATAGTTAAACAATACGCATATTTAGATTTAGAAAAAAAGGTTTTAAAAGTATACATGTAAGCAATTTTACATTTCCTTGTTTTTAAATCCATAAAAAGAATTCCAAAATTGATGAGAGCAGTTATTTCTCTGTGTTTGCTATGCATTTTAGTCACATGTAAATGCAATAATCCTGTAGACAATTTTATTACATGCGAAAAATTATTGAAATGCTTCAAAGAACATTAAAATAAGTTCCTTAAAATTAAGATGTCTTTAAAAGGAAACAAGATGATGCAATCAAAGTGTAACTCATCTTTTCACATTTTTTACCATAGTATTATATCCTTTTTGTTTCTTCTTAGTTTTTTTAAATGTTCATTTTATGTAAAAAAATTAAAGTTTTTCTTCGCGAAAAGTAACAATTTAACTTATAAGTTAGCACCAAGCGGTATTTTTTTACTTTTCTTTTCTTAATCTTTTGTCATCTAAATGTTGATTTATAAAAAAAATTTATTTTTTTTCTTAACCCAAATTTTCTTTAATGTTCTATAATTTTTTTAACTAACAATATATTCACGTTGATCAATTTTTATTTAATAATTTTAAGGTTTTTATAGTATAACCGATAAGGCCGAAACCTTTAAATGCTATTTTGATCATTAAAAAAACTGGAAAATGTCTTATATTTTATGAAATCAAATAAAATATTTTATATTCTGGAAGATGGCAAAATAGGAACAAAGAAAAGTTTGATTAACGTTAAAAATAAATTGATACAGCAACTCTCAGGAGTAACCAAAGGAAAAAAAATATTAATGTGTCTTATTCGGGATCCAATATTCTAACGATTCCAATAGATCCAACGATTCTTCATCTACGTTTTTCCTTATTTCCAAGAATTTTCTGCAAATCAAGCATTTTCTGCCCCCCCAAAAATCTACATTATACGCAATTTACTTTAAGATTGAATTTTATAACGTAATCATCATCAAAGATGCCACAGTTAAGAAATTTCATAAGCACTGGTTCGCAGACCATACATTTGCTTTTGAGAAAGTTAACATTATTACTGTAAAGGAAGCTTGTAAAGATGCTGTAAAGTGTAAAGAATGCTTGGTTACAAGGGTGAATCCAGTTGGAGGGGCTAAGGGGCTGCAGCCACCCACTCAGAATTAAAAAATTCTTCCAATTTTTGTACAAATCCTTTCAATAATTTGAATTTTTTCTACTTTTTTCGTGAAAACAGGTAGTAGGTTAACAGTACAGGTTATTACCCCTCATGGGGTAACAAGATACAGTCGCTTGTGGTAATAAGAAACAAGTAGAGAATCCCCTTCCCCTTTTACTTAGCAAGTGCATTATTTAAAAAAAAATTGGAAATGATATTAACATTCTGTAAAAAAATCAACTCCATAAACTTAAGGGAAAATCTTGTGGAATTTTGCATGTTTCTTATTACCCCATTTGAATTTTATTACCCCACTGTCCCCTAATACGGAATTTATGATGTTACAGAGAAATCCTTTAACATTTGAAAAGTCTTAAATTCTTTTAAAACGAGAAAGTCATGGCAATATATGCTTGTTTTAGGTTCCTCAGCCCCCCCAGACATAAATCCTGGATTCGCTACTGCTTGGTTAACATCATATAAATTTACAGTCCTTATGACGTCGAACGCAAGCCCTTAACTTAATTGTCTCTATATCAAATGGTCGAATATGCTTCCATGGTTTTTGAATAGCCGATCAACGAGTCAGAATTTTTAAAAATAATTTTACTTCTATGAATTTTATTTAGTAAAAGTACCTATGTTTTTCAACTTGGTAAAAGATAATTTCATAATGAATACTGGAACGGGTAGTCTCTTATGAGAACGGTAACTGGAATTGGGTGCTTTCCAAAAGAAAAGTGAAAAAGTGTTTTCAAATGTATGAGATTCTATTCTTGTACTGTGAATAATTTATATTAGTAGAGTAGAAAATTATTGTTCCTTTATCATAACTATTCACACACATTTATTGGAATAGTAATTTCAGCTAGAAAAATGCTCGGAAATTTTCAGTCTTGCATTTTTTACTTGTTACTATTCGGTCACTTCCATACATTAGTAATGCATTAATAATATTTTCAAGTACAGAAAATAACTTACGGAGCTCTGACTATCCTCCGAATCACCGGTACCATTTGTAGCCGATCCCCTGGTCAATTGAGAAGTAGAGAGATTGATAGCAGAATTTTCACTGTAGATTTCTTGGCTCATCTTCGCATAATTCTGGAGGGAAAAAATGAAAGAAATTTATTAATATACCTAAACAATCCCTATATATACCTAAAATTAGTAAACATGATCTGCAGATGCCGAAAATATTTTTTACAGTTCCCACTGTATGAAAAGATAAATGAGCTTTTCACATTTATTACGCAAAATCTTTGAACAAAAAATATTGATGTAAATATCGATGTAATAGTCAGTAAAAACTTAAATTTATTGCAGAGACCACGTATCTTAAATCCATGTTTTTGCAATACATACGACATACAACGTAACATATACATAATAGGTATAACACTGAGAAATATTGGATTAAAAGCAATGCATGTGAAATTACGTTGACGATTACTGTTTACCTTAAAAAATTATCATGGTATAAAAATTTATTTAAAAAAATGATTATCTTTTATCACTGAAGAAATTATGCCTTATTTTCGTTCAATTTTGACCAAAAGGGTATCATGTAAATTGCAAGGGGATCAGTGTTCCTCCCCAGACCAGACCTAAGTGGTTTGTTTGTGTAATATGAGTATTGTGAATTGAAATCAATGTGGGCCACAGTTCTGTTATGTTTTTCCAATTATACGCAAAAAAAAACCAATTTAACAGTTTTAAAAGTTAACTTTTTACCAAGAAAATATTGAAATGAATAATTTAAAAAGAACATTTATTTCAGACAATTCAATTTTTTACAAGGAGAATTTCATAGCCTTACTGGTGCTTTATCCCTAAATATAACTTATTGATATTATTGATATTATGTACCAAAACCTGAGAAAGTGACGCCCATAAATGGCAGGAGTCCGACTTCTGCCTCATGCGATGATAGATACTGCCACATTTTATGCATTTGTCCCTTAATAATGATGAATGAACTAATTAACAATTAAATATTAACACCCTTTAATGCCTATTTACAATTTATATACAAAAGTTACTGACAATATTCAATACTGTCGAAAGAAAAACAATAAATAAGAGAGCCGTTTGATACGCAAAATAGACGGCGAGGAGACGGATAAAAGAAGTCCCAATTTTGGTGTCGCCATCTAGTAAAATCACGTAAGACCAGTTACATGTTTCAAATTTCTGGAGATAAGCTCACACATAAAAAGCTTATTTCATTCCTATATCGAGTACCACGCATGAATTTCCTGGAGCCCCTGGACTAAATTTTAACACTAATAATAACACTTTAATTTTTTCCTGCAGAAAAAACACATTAGATTTATTAATATACTTTTCCAATTGAAGAAATTAATACTCTTCACCCCGATGTGATGAAGGTTAAATAACACCTCCAACTGGCACTTGACCGATAAAAGGGGAAACTGTGTATTACTTTTTTTAAATTTTTTCTATAACTTTTCGTCAATACTTGTTAATATTCAAGTTTTTTCCTGCGTAAGGGGCATTCCATAAATTTATATTAGATTATTATGATTTAAACGGTTTGATTGTTGCATTTGTTAGAAAATTTTAAATGATTTGGTTATTACATAATTATATCATGGTTACATAGTTCTTGTTTATTTATTTAAACAATAACCGCTTGTGCATCTTTTGCATCCCATATACCTAGAGTATTTTTTTTTCTTTTTAAGAAAATTGAAAACTCGGAAGAGAAGAAAAATTAATCGTAGCACTTAAATTATATAAGATCATTTCTTTGAATTAAATGGCATATATTTCCTGTAAAAAAAGTGCGAGGACGCATAAAAATATATGTCGCAAGATAAACTTTTTTTAGAAACATTTAAAGCTTCCAAAAGTAAAAAAGCTAAGGCTTAAGTGTATAAGAAAAAATACAATGGGACAAAATAAACGTTTTTATATATGGTCTCAAAAGCAAAACTTGCGTTATCAAAACAGTTACCTTTAAGTGCACCTCTGTTTAAAAACTCTACTGTCAATTGGGGGAAATCTTATGTTTAAAATTTATAAATATCATGTTTAAAGGTTAAATTATATTGAACTTTTTAAGCTTGCAAAAGAGTAGAAGTACGATTTTTCGTCCACAACCAATATAATAAAAGTTATCAAATTTAACAAAAGTAATAAAATACTCCTAAATTCAGGGATTAAAATTAGTCAAAGATAACTATAGTTTCTTATAAGGAAAATACATTTAATTTAGGGCTTAAAAGAATTTGCATAAAACTAAGATTTTAAACTATAAAGTTTATGAAAGTTGCAAAAACAATTCTTTGGCTTATTAAGACATTTTTAATCACAAAAAATATTAAGAAAATATTATTAATTCTTTATTTGTAATAAAACTCATCTACTCAAAATTATTTAGAGAGTCAAACAAGCTTGCTTAAAAATGGCAAATATGGTTTGCATGACAAAAGTAAAAACTAATTTTTTGGTGAAAACTCATCTAGTAATACATCGCTGAAGTAGTGTTATTCTTAAGATTTTTTTGGAGGAGTGAAAATAATCCTTAACTTTTTTTAAGAGGCGTGAAGTTTATTTATTAGGAGTGAAATAGCATAAACTGCATATACAAGGTGACTGGAAATTACGTGGACAAACTTCGCATGGGGGTAGAGGGGACCTATACAAGCATATTTAGAAAATCTAGAGGGGGTGCAGATGCACCGTTAAAGAGCTAAGACCTAATGTAGTGCGAGGGCGTTACAAAAAGCGGTTTTCCCAAGGACCGTTTCCCAAAACAAAACATAATAGGATGAAAAAATTATTGCATGGGGTACAGCAGTATCCGCACTACTTCCACCAGAAATTTGACAAAAATCGGACCACTTGCTAAACCGTGGGGTGAGTTTTAAAACGTGCAATATTTAATCTTTTAGCTTATAATTCTCTTATAATAAGAATGGAGTTTCCTTAGTCCTTAGTGTAATGGTATTTAGAAAATGATGACTGGGGAAGGAATTTTCAATGATCATACAAGATCCCTTATTTGTTTAAAAACTGTATGATCATTTAAAATTCCTTCCCTGATCATAATTTTTCTAAATACCATTACGCTAAGCCTTGCGACACACTGGGCGGCTTATGGTCGCTACTGCAATTAATCTCCATAAAAAAAAGCATGGAGAAAGCCTAGTCCCCTATCTTGACAGGAATGAAGATTCCTGTCAAGATGGGGGAATCTCCGGCTGAACTCCATGTTTTCTCCCCTATCTGATTTACGACTTCGGGCGTTTCGAGACCCTGTAGTGTGGTGCGGGGCTAAGAGGGAACTCCCTTCTTTGGCTAAAAGATTAATACTGCGCGTTTTAAACTCCCCCCACGGTTTAGCAAGTGGTCCGATTTTGTCAAATTTATGGTGGAAGTAGTACGGATACTGCTGTACCCCATGTAATAATTTTTTTCATTTTAATATGTTTTGTTTCGTTAAACGGTCCTTGGGAAAACCGCTTTTTGTAACGCCCTCGCACTACATTAGGTCCTAGCTCTTCAGCGGTGCATTTGCGCCCCCTCATTCCTATATGAAATATGCTTGTCTAGGTCCCCTCTACCCCCATGCGAAGTTTGTCCACGTAATTTCCGATCACCCTGTACTTAGAAATTTTTATACAAAAACGTTTTCTCTTTTCATAGACAAAATGAAATAGAAAAAAAATAAGGATGCTATTTTGGTTTTTCACAATTCTAGCATCTGTTAAGTATTAGTAGAAAATATTAAACATTATAAATAAAATAATTTATTTTATATTAAACATTCTAAAGGAAATATTTATCAATAATTACAAATTTGAGTAAAAAAAATATAATTTTTTCATATTTTTGGGGCGCCATGCATTCATTTTTTAAGCAAAACCTTTGTTAAAAATTCAAAGTGTGAAAATACGTCTAGCTAGTTTTTAAAAGAGTATTTCCGATTTTCAATGCTTGAAATACTCTCTCAGAGGCGTTAAAAATATCTCTGGCTGAAAGGATTTCAAATATCTTTATAGGGAAAATTTAAAGCTGTGTTGTTTCAACAGATTTTCGTAGTGATGCTTGTAGTGATACACTTAGAAATTCTAGATGTGTTTGCACAGTATAATCATTGAAATCTTTCCCTATGTATCCTGTTTACTTTCTTGTAACTGTTTCCGCCCAATCGTTTTATAGATATACCCAGAAATAGAAGTAAGAGGCATTTTCTAAGTTTGAAAGGAAAACTACAAACCATAGGATGTTGATTCTGAGATTTAGTATACAAATACAAATACAAATACAAATTAAGTCGACCAACTACAGGCGTAAGTCCAGCAAGGTTGGTCCAGTCCTTTTAACCCAAACTACCGGAATCCCAGTATCTGTCAATTTTCCTCTTGAACTCGTTTACCCCACTTGAATACAAAAACTATTTTAAAGCCAATGCTGATAAGATCTATAAATAAGCTATAAACTTTTTTTAAAAAGATCATACGTAAAAGTTAACAGTTTTTGCAAAGAGTTCAGCCATTACAATTTAAAATAACTCTTCAATCTTACTTTGTTTATAAAAACAAAAAAAAGGATTTTTTTTCTGATGAACTAGAAAAAAGTAATTTATGAAATAAATCATCTGTAATCTCTAATTAAGGATAAACCAGTATTTGATTTATTTTAAAATTGAAGCATATTTTAAAAATGACATTAATTCTTTATTTTCCTCCTTATAAATTTATCAATAAATGTGTAAAACAGAAGGAATATAAGAAAAAAAGGTCGATTGGTGAAAGTTTTTCAAAATGAAAAAATATCTCATCACAGTATCCCTAAATGTAAGCTCCAAGCATTCGAATTTATGTTTTGAAAGAAAGCTAATTGAAGAAAATATTAGGATAAAATAATAACTACGTATTATCTTGAAAAGAGAAAATTCAAAACTGTTTAACGGACCAGAAGTCAAATTCTTGGCAAATATGAGGTAACGAAAAATATAAAGTTTATTATATTAAACATTCAACTGCGGACAGAATTAATTCTGAATTAAAAACACAAGAAAG
Source organism: Tetragnatha versicolor (assembly GCA_024610705.1). Classification (NCBI taxonomy): domain Eukaryota; kingdom Metazoa; phylum Arthropoda; class Arachnida; order Araneae; family Tetragnathidae; genus Tetragnatha; species Tetragnatha versicolor. The sequence continues at coordinate 30,292,888 of JANDEH010000010.1, forward strand.
GTTTCCTTATGTAAAATACGCATCAATGGGTTTGACCATAAAACATAAAACACAGAAGTAGAAAAAATCCAAGGCCAATTGATGTACACTGTACAGTATATAATTCAGAAGTCTCGAAACCGAAGGGACCCGAAAATAAATTCAAGTTTTCGAGTTAAAAAGGTTATTTTAAGTATAAAATTAATTAGTACTTTATTTCAAGGGGTAATATTTTTTGAGGTATCAAAGTTCAAGATAAAGAGTGTAGGGGAGAGTCGGACAAAACCGGGTAGATGGACAAAACAGGGATTTGAACTTTATTTCATTGATTCGGAGAGATATCTATCGAACACTCCTAGAACTATTTCCAGGCATATGAACTCTGACAACTTCCATTAAAAGGAAGTTAAAATAAACTAACCCATTTTGCAGAGGGAATCATTTTTAAGTTTCATGAGAAAAGCTTACCACACTGCAATATTACGCCACCAATCTTAAATACCTAAGGATTTACTCTCGGTAAGTACAGCGTATGATACCTGATTATTTTTTATTTATATGTTTATATTGGTGCCTAAGAGTTGTTTTATTAATACTAGATTATTACTGATTTCTAATAAAATGATGATTAGTTTGTAAGAAAAATGTGCAAAAAGCTTCCGACTCACATTCCAAGCTAAACTTTAAGTATCTTATAATTTCGTTTCTTTACAAAACTTAAGGTCCTTTGGTCATTACTTTCTAATTAAGGTAGATACTTCAAACTTTTCAAGAGGAGTTTTCTCAGCAAATCTTAAAAGTTGAGGGGGTTCCCTAGTAATTTCATGACACTTTTTTTCCCATAGAAAAGTGGGCCACCCTATTGAATATTGCATTCATTAAATTGTTATAATTTTGAAAATGAAAAAAAAATATGCTTAGAAATCTGATTTAAGTGTTAATTTCCATAGCTGCCCGTTTCCTGCCGTTTCAGTAGTAGTGTGTTATCGCTTTTGATTGTCAATAAGATCTTGTCGCAGCTGCATCCTGGCATCTTCAGAGAAATACTGCCGGCTGCGTCTACAACTCTCCCCAAATGAGGTAAGAAGAAAGGGTTGCTGGACCTTACGGGTGGACTGCTTACAGCATTTCTTTTAAAGCTTGAAAATTTAGGGAGGGAAATATATGAAATTGATATTTAGTATGTATAAGAGGAATTTCAAACTATTTTTTTCTTGGCAAATACATAAGTAGGTTTAGATGTTCATAGCAAGTTTTTTTTAAACTATGAAGAGATTCGCAAAAGACATTATCTTAGAAATATAAGTTATCTTGGAAATCATGTGAAACAAGAAATTGACTATTTTAAGGTAAGCCTCTAATTAGCTAAAATTATCTAACAATACAGCGTTGTAAAGTGCGAAAAAGTTGATGTGTTTTCTATCAACATTTTTAAATCAGTTAGTCAATAAAGTGATTTAAATAGATGAAATTTTAAACTCTTCATGTCAATAGACAATTTTATTGTTTAAATTTTAAAATCAAGACAAATTTAATACATCCCAAAAACAAAAGTAATAATACTTTTAGCAGAAACAATATCTCCTTAACATAAATTACGAACCTTATATAAAACAAGTTTTTCTCACTTATAATTTGATATTCTAGTATCGTGATTAGTATAATCAACTGAATAAAACTGAATTATTATAAGATTTTTCTACTTTAAATTATTTTACAATACTTAAATTAATGACTAAAGTAGGTAGCTAATCCACGGCAGTGGGGATTTGTGTAGTTGACGATATAAATTAAGTTAACCAGGGAAAAGTTAAAGTTTCCAATATTTTTCATACCTCTAGTGTACCATATTAGAGTAACAAGCAATTACAATGTATTAATGGGAACACATAAAGCTTGTTTGAAAAAAAATTAATTTGTGACAATGGGTTGTTTCCACACACGCTTATGAATTGAATTTCAATACATAAGTTTGATTGGCATTAAAGAACCAGTCCGCCCGTGGTACATTCAAGATCTCCCTAGCATCTATTTTGGTCGTTTCCTGGCACGATAAAAATAATTTGGGGAGATACTATCAGATGTTTGCCACTCCGCTTCCCGATAAACTCTTATCTAAGAGATAACCAGCTACCTGCATCTATACCCACAACAAAAACCTGTGGATGAACGTCACCCATCAGAAACGCTCAATACAGGAAATAAGAACTTCTTTCTATAAATATTTTCTAGAGAATCACTGCTTTTGAAAATAAAGTAAGATCTTCGTTATATCGACTTTTGATGCCTCTAAAACCCTTTGTGCCTCGAAAAAATATACCCCCTTGAAATGAAGTACTAAATAATTTTATTTATTAATGGAATATCCTGTTATCTCGAAAACTCGATAGCTCGAAATTATTTTCGGATCCCTTCCATTTCGGGATATTGAGGTTATTATGTATGCTAATTGTTTTGTAAAAGGAAATAAATGTATTGAATTTTGAGGAATTTTTCATTAATTTTAATAAATTATAACACATTATTAAAATTCAAGCAGTTATTTCAGTTTTTCAAAATTTTGTAATTTGAGCATAAAGGTAGCATTTCAGAAATTTTATTTCCAATTTTCTCAAATAATATTCCCACCAAACATTACACTATTAGTCTATGTCTGAGACAGTAGATTATAAAAAGACTGTTAAAAGAAAAAAGGCAACAATTCTAAAACACACTTTTGTTGTAATTTTTATAATATACACTGTAAAAAATAATCCTGCAAAAAAAACAGAAAATTTCTGGCAGCAAAAGTTGCCAGAAAATTTCTGTAGGCCGAAAAATCCTGTAAACAGAAAAAAGCTGTTACCTACAGGTAAATGCTGTAAAAAGAAACTTTCTGTCAAGTGAGCTACAGATTTTTCTGTTGCCTCTCAATAATTTTCTGCTTGTGCGCATGCTCTTATTTTAGTAGAGTTTTTTCTAATTTTAATTAATTAATATCCGGGGATAGAACCCACGACCTACCGCATGCTAAGCACGCACGCTACCACTGAACCAACGAAGATTCAGTATAATGTTGCCAATAGCTGTATTCGTTTTCGATGCAGTAAGTTTCTGTTTAAGTACAGATAAGCTAAAAAACTAGATAAAAGCTGTTATTTTACATAAAATAAGTAGAAGTGCGGTGGGAATGTTGCATGGCAGAATATCTCTGTAAACATAAAGTCATTGTTTTTGAAAATTTCTGTTTTTCTACAGTTTTTTTACAGTGTACTTACATCTCGCATATACAAGGTAAAAAAATCATGATTAAAAGATAAAAAATAAAGATTAAATATTAAAGATTATATTAATAAATATGAATAAATATATAATTAAAATAATAAATATATTAAAGATTCATTTAATAGAAAAAAGGCTGCAATATACGAAAGTAAATAAGCTCTAATTAATTGACGTGAATTAGTCCATGCAAGTATACTCCATTTAGCGTTGTTTAAACAAAATTATTCCCCCCTGATTACTCATAATCTGTTAAAATATACATATACAAGCAAGAAGCTCATGAGGATATAGATGAAAATAAGCAAGTGAGCAAATAACAATATATCGAAATAACATATCCTTTTAAAAAGTTTATGTTGTATACCATATCCAACAATTTCCTTTATAAAAGTTTTTACTAATGAATTTATATAAATATCTCAAGTTATCCCAGTAAACAAGGGATGTTTTTGATTAAAAATAACAGAGAATATTGTTATTGTTTACTGCAGTAATACAAATATGCCTCAATTTAACACACTTCGCATACATATTAATTTAATAAGTTTTATAATGTTAAATAGGTTTAAACCAGTGATTCAAAATTTAAATATATTTAAAACAGTATTGAATTAAATAAAAACAACGAAAAAAATTGCACATGAATTTATTAAAAGCCATACGGCGTTTCGGGGATTCTTTCGTTGTTTTTATTTAATTTACAGTATTGCACAGTTTGTGGCGTTATCCTAGTATTGAATTAGTTTCTGTTACACCTGACGGGATTTTTAAAATTTTCCTGTATCATATGTTTTCTTCATTCATTTTAATTTTTTTTGCAATTTTTGTTAATAGATTATGTTGATTTAAATGATGAGCTATAAGCTTTTAAAACTCAAGTTCTGAAGCATGATTGGTTTTATCCAATGATGCTGAATTAAATGAAGATTGGAATCATTTTAAATGAAACACTATGAAAATTTGCCTTTTTATGATGGACAATTATGTTGGTAACTTAATTTGGGAATTGTGTGAACTTTTGGTCAGAACTAATTTTGCCAGTTTTCTTAACCCTTTCATTCCCAGTGAGTCCAATTGGAATCATGGTATTTGGGATTTTTTTCGTCTTTCCAAGAAATACCAAAGACTCCAAATGGATACTATTAGAATCTTCATCCAACTATCTTTTAAGAAATATTTTTGTTTTTTCCTTACCATTAAATTTTCATTTCCCAATAAACGATCAAAATTTAGCTTTTAGAAAAAATTTTTTTTTGCTAAATCTGTGTAAAATAACTTTAATTTTGAAGCAATTTAAATTAATTAAAATTTAAGAATGCTGCTTTATTTTGTAAATAAATGACTGTAAAGACTATAATGATCTTTTAAAATAAAAATTATAAAAAAGTTTTGGTTGTAGAATTTATTGAAAAGTCATGAGTCCAAATGGCATCATTGGGAGTTTAGGTGCTCTTGATTACCAGTACATGACATGTTAGAAAATGCTATAAATCAAATATAAAACTATATTTCGGATAAATTACTTTAAATATTAATTAAATGTAACCAAAGAAATAAAAAAACAAGCCAGCTACATTTTACTCTCGATATCTCGAAAATTTCGTTATTTCGAAAAATATTTTACCCTGTCTACAAATTATATGAATGTTATGTATGTAAATGACTGTTTTTATCTTAAAAATAGAATATATCTATTTAGAGTATAACCTCGATATTTCGAAATTCGTTATCTCGAAAACTTCGTTATTTCGAAAAAATAGTTTTAAAGTTTTTGGATTATTTAAAGAAAAAATAAATAAAAATGTTAAAAAATAATCTTATAACAATAGTTTATATCAATATTTACCTTTATTATCATTTATGAACTCTCTGAGGTTAAATGTGGCATTAGAATCAGTACCACTTTTTTACCCCTTAACTCCCAATGATGCCATTTGGACTCATTCAAAATTTCAATTAAAAATTAAGATTATATTTTTTTCTTTTTACCCTGTTATTACGAAGGTAAAATGAGCAAATTTTACAGATTTTAGAATTTTTTGGTTGAAAAATGAAAAGTTGGGAATGAAAGAAACTATAATATGATAATCTGAACTCCGCATAACTGAGATTCTCTACAATGTAAGTGAATGAAACTTTAATTATAACTATAGTATATTTTTTAAATAGTTTTATTATAAAGAATGATATTCATGGGTGGATTTACAGGATCCATGGAGAAATATTTGCACCATATCCTTATCCTTTTGATCGTAAAGGATGGTTTTATAACGCATTCTTCACCAAAACCCATATACGTATATACAGGGTGGTCCTAAATTCGTAGTACAAACTGGGTAGGGTAGGTAGAGGGGCCTAGACAAGCATATTTTGAAAAACTAGAGGGGGCGCAGATGCACCGTTTAAGAGCTAGGACCTAATGTAGTGCGATGGCATTGCAAAAGGACATTTTGCCAAGGCCCGTTTAACAAAAAAAAACATAATGAAATGAAACAAATTATTGCATGAGGTACAGCAGTATCCGTACTACTTACACCATAAATTTGATAGAAATTGGACCACTTGCTAAACCGTGGGGTGAGTTTTAAAACGCGCCGTATTAATCTTTTAGCCAAAGAATGGAGTTCCCTTAATGGTATTTAGAAAAATTATGATCGGGGAAGGAATTTTCAACGATCATACATTGATCATTGAAACTGTATGATCATTAAAAACTCCTTCCCCGATCATCATTTTTCTAAATACCATTACACTAATTTAAAGGAACTCCATTCTTTGGCTAAAAGATTAATATTGCATGTTTTAAAACTCACTCCACGGTTTAGCAAGTGGTCCAATTTCTGTCAAATTTATGATGTAAGTAGTACGGATACTTCTGTACCTCATGCAATAATTTTTTTCATTTCATCATGTTTTTTTTTTCGTTAAACGGGCCTTGACAAAACGTCCTTTTGTGACGCTCTCGCACTACATCAGGTCCAAGCTCTTAAACGGTGTAACTGCGACCCCCCTTTCTATACCAATTATTGTTCTTCTTGATGTACTCTACCTACCCTACCCAGTTTGTACCACAAATTTAGGACCACCCTGTATAATATACTACAGGGTGTCCCAAAAAAGACTGACACATTACATTTTAAAAATCAATAACTCAAAAACTAAAAAAGATAAAAATAAGCGGTTTTTTGAATTCTACTCTAAAGACCAAATAATTTCATGACACATATTTTCATAAATCGTAGTTCAAAAATCCCCCGACAGGTGGGACAACTATTTTCCATTATCTCCTATGGGGAGATTGATACTTTTATGCCCTGTCGGGGGACTTGGGAACAAAGATTTACGAAAATTTGTGTCATAAAATTTTTAGGTCTTATGAGTAGGATGCAACAAACCGCGTATTTTTATCTTTTTTAGTTTTTTAATTAAAAATTTTTAAAATGTGTCAGTCTTTTTTGGGACACCCTGTACATGCTAATGCAATATTCCCTCTTTATCTTGAACTTTGATATCTTTTATAATCTTTATATCGATAAAATATTTCCCGTTCAAATAAAGTACTAATTAATTTTATATTTGAAGTAAACTTTTTATGTCGAAAACTTGACATCTCGAATTTGTCTCGAGCATTTTTAATTACAATATAAATCCAATACATTCACAATTTACCTAATAAATGTATTATACCCTTAAAATACCCAACAAGCTACCTACTGTTATTTAATTATTTTAATTTGTTTATGTTATCCATGGTACTACTATATTCTCCTTCTTCAACTTATGAAAAAGATCCAATATATATTATAATAGACATACACGAAGATAATTTGATGCCTTTTAAATGCGTATGTAACCGAACATAAAATTTTTCATGCTTCGCAACAATGGAAAGTGGATATGATTAACTTTAAAAACAAACGGCACCTATTTAGTTTATAAGATGGTGGTAGACTGTAACGCTGAAAGATCTTTCCCTTCTTTCTAAATAACTTATCACGCAATAAAAAAATTTTCTTGCAGTGAAGAATGTCACTTAAAGAAATGGATTTATAAATGAATGAAATTTATTTATAATATCAATAAAAAAATACTGTCAAACCTTAAAATTTGGGAAATACTATTAAACATAGTGTTCCTTTCTTTCAAAAGTCCCTGAGTCGAATCATTACTAAGCAAAGCATGAAATGAGTCAATATGTTTGTTATTTGCAGCTCTTCAAAGATATCCCACCTGCCAACCAAATAAGTATGCATGTTTCTGCGGCATTGGCGATGTTTTTTGTATTTTCAGCAAGCATTTGTAAATAAATTTCTCTTCTCAAATAGTAATTTGAATGATTGGGTAATGCAACACATACTCAAAGAATGCGATCACAAACATGAGACGGAAAAAATTAATTCGTTTACAAGCGAGAAATTGAGACTGTTCAAATGATTTGGAATGATAAACTGCAGGAACCTTATCCGTCTTATATCTACTGCACCTGAACCACTTCACTGTAAAATAAACACCCTTCTACTTATCAAAAAATTGTAAAAGAATGTTCGTATAGAGGAGAAAAATTTTGAGAGAAACCAAACTCAATACACAGGATAAAGGGAACGAAATGATTTCACGAGCATGAATTCTAAAGATGCTTTAGTGATAGAAATAGAAAATTTAATAGATAATTGAAGTTAAAAAATGTTTCTAAAGTTAGGAAGCCAATTGATATTTGGGAGAAGTTGTGTAGTTCTTAGAAGAATATTTCAAAATAGAGACTTTTAGAGATGTTTTAAACTTCAGTGACATCTAGAAATAGTCGGAAAAATCTAATAACTATATTTTTGTGTAAGAATAAAAAACAATCTGTAAAACTTTTAGATCTTTTTGGGAAAGTAGACTCTAGTAGAGGTAAAATGGGGAGATTTTATGAAATTGCTCTAAAAGAACATAAATTGCATTAAAATAATATACTACATTCATTCACTATAACACTTTTTAAGATATAAGGGTTATTGTATTTGTGCTGTAAATTAGTAAATATTAAATAACTTGGCAATGTTTCGTGAATGTTATGGGTTCTTTAAAGAATACACTCGGGATCTTTTTATACGTATTATAAAAATTTTGAAAAATCTATGATCAACCAATTTTATTTCTCCAAAGAAGCAACTTAGAGTATTAGGTTTACTAAAAATTTTAAATAAGCTAATCATAATAGGGTGTAAAGGAAGAAAAAAATAATATTTTAAGATGTACGAGTTTCATTTAAAATGTTTTGGTAATTATATGGATCTCAAAAAAGAGGTCAAATTTCTCTGTAAAGAAAGTTAAATTATTGAACTTCAAAATAAATATTTAAATAAATTCAAATATTCAAAACCATAGCAGTAATTTAAGCTTAAATTTATAATTGATTAAAATTCTTTAGTTATCTCGAAATGTTGAAGCCAAAGATTGAAATTATAAAGTAATCTACTATGATATATTTTATTACAATACATGAAGTTAAAATGCAAATTTTTAGAATAACAAATAAATGATAAAAAATATCTTTCCAAAATCAAAAGTTAATACGTTTTATGTTAGAAAATAAACCCCTTTCAAGAAAGATTTCATTTAACTTGGGTAAGTTAAAAACGTAAACAATTGATGTAAAAATTAGAAAAAAACCCTAAAACAATAAAAAGTTAGATAACTCCTGAAAAATACTAATTTCTTCAAGAAATCTTGTTATGATGAATTAAAATCCGTATCGAGGTGATGTTTACAAGTATGAGATGAACATTAATCTAGGGCAGAAAAGTGTAAAAGCCTTTCACTTTTAAGGACCTCACTGAAATTGTTTTCAAATTTTGGACCACTTAGGAAGCTAACTATCTCTTTTAAGGTGCCTGGGTAGTAAGGTATTAATAAATGAACTTGTACGCATAACCACATTTTTCATTCACAAAAAGTCGCTGTTCGGAATTTTGAGGCTATGCAACATTGATTGAGGATATAATATTCTGGAATCATCCTTTCAGTCTAATTAAAAATGTTAAACACTATGTATGGAATCACAATAATGCATTTTGAGCATTTGAACTAATTTAGTGTATAATGTTAGTAAAACTGATTAATAAATAAAAAATGAACTAAATTCCTCGGCTTCTTCCTCGTCAAATTTTAAATATAAGGTTACAGTATTAGTTGCAATTGAAATTAGAAATGCAATTAATAATATTGTCAAGAGATGCTTGTGCAAAGAACAAACCAAGGTAGACATAAACAACGTACCTTTATTGCAAAATGATAACGTGGGTAACAGGCAGACAATTGTTTCGGGGTTACATGGATCCCCTTCGTCAGTGCTAAAAATTCCACTTTAATTTTTAAGTACAACAAATTCGCCACGTAAATTTTTAGAACCGACGAATGGGATCCACTGATCCCCAAAACAATTGTCTGACTTTTACCCACATTATCATTGTGCAATAAAGCTACGTTGTTTATGTCTAACTCTTGGTTTACAATTAAGGATTATTTAAATCACATGGTGGAGACCATCTGGCATATGATACGAGACACCCCTAAAGCATGGATGAAACTATAAAAATTCCACTTAGCTAATGATGAATGGAATTTCAATCATTCCATTCATTAAAAAAAGATAAATCATCTTGAAGAAAGTGCGGACTTACGAGTGCAGCAGCATTGTATCGAAGAGGTCTGGGCAAGCCAGGGGATGTGTGACCGCAGTCCAGTTCACCAAGAGGCCTCATGCTGGTCAGTTTGCTGTCCACGCGTGTTCTGGACGAAGCGGCTTCCGTACAGGAAGGCAGAGAATAGCATCAGCTCAAAACACGCGGCTCGCAATAAAGCCAACAAATAGGTGTGATGCAATTGGGTATGAACGTCATACGCCAGCGATGCTATGGGTATGAGGACTACGAATAGGCTGAGAGGGGAATGGAGACTAGGAATTGTTTTTGTTAGCGACTTTAGCGATGTTAAAAACTGTGGTTCATTCTAATGTTCTGATGAGTTGAAGTTTTGGAAGGTGTTGGATTTAAAATGTGGAAGATTTATTGCTTATTAGAGGGTTTATTGTTATTGCTTACCTTAGTCGTCATGAAAATTTAAGAAATGCTGAGTCAATCGTTTTGCATATTTTATTCTAATGTTTTAAATATTGTATTTAAAATTCTCAATATCAAAGAAGTTTTAGTAATTATAACTGATGTTTAGTTTAAATACAGCTCATCCCGCTTATTATTGCGCATTTTGGGAAAAATATTGGTTTAAAAAATTAATAATATTTTCAAAACAATCAAATATTAGTAAATAAAAAAATTATTTGCTTTAATTTTGAATGAGCTCAAAACTAAGTTTTTCACTGTTTCAGTTTCCGATAGAATTTGAACCTCATCTGAAAGCTCTCATGGCATTAATGTTCAAATTCAGCTGATACCTTCCTTTACATAAACGTATAATATTCCTAAATAATACCGAAAAGGACACATTTCTGGAAGAAAGCTAGTTAAACTTATGACGAATCTTACAAAAGTTATGGAAGTTCGTTTTGGGCAAGATGAAAAAAATTGATTTATAAAACTTGATAATAAACTTTTATCCTTAATATCTGGGAGATTTCCGAGAGCTGTAGAGCAGCTGTTTGCAAAATATATTTGATAACAAAACTTTCAACCAGCTCTCGGATAGTAATGATGAGCAGGAATTTAATTTCCATTAAAATGATTCAATGTAATAATTCAAGTTTGCCCGAAAATTCTCAAAACCTTTATACTCTAAAAAAGTAGGGTGGGTTGGGGTAAAATGAGTCAATTTTGGGTACTTTCACATTCTAAGTTTTATTTCATCCTAACTATTACTTTTTAATAATTTCTTTCAATTGGATCTTGACATTACAATCCTTCAGAACATTTTCATTTAATTTTATCAAATATTTTTTAGTTATAAGTTGGTTAAACTTAGCATCAAAAGTAATGACCTATTTTACCCCAACGTGAGGTAAAATGGGTCTCATAGCAAAAAGATGTCAAAAATATATTTATTACTAAATATACATGAAAATCTTTCTTTAAACTTTTACGTTATCTTTTTTAAAAACCTTGTATTTTTCTTGGTTTTTCTCTTTAATCAATTATGGAATAATAATTTGGGGTGGAGATTATAAAACCAATTTATTGCCTTTAATTTCTATTCAGAATAAGTGTTTCAAAATCTTATGTTTAAATAATTCCGACTCAATTGACTTTAAAAGTTTAGGTTTACTCCCCGTGCGACATCTCGTTTTTTATAGAATTACACTTTACTTATTTAGCAATAGAAATATTTGTAATCTAAAAAATACGATTAACCAAAGGAGAATAAATGAAATTTATCAGATTCCTCGCTTTTACAAGGAGATATATCGTAAACATTTCTTTTATCTTGCACCTAAGTTATTTAATAGTCTACCTACTAAGCTACAAAATATTTCTTCCTATCCCTCATTCAAACGTTGTTTACATAATTTTGTAATTTTTTTAAATAATGTTGAAGACCTTTTCTAAAGGAAGCATCATGTCTTTTTTTTGCCTTAGCTGTTTGCCAATTTGTAAAACTTTAATTTAAATAATTCTGTCTTTTGTAAATTAAATTAATCATTTATTATTGTTATTTGTACTATGTTTTTTTTATTGTTTTTTTTAATCTTATTATTGCTATGTAATTCAACCCACCTGTTTATTTATTTTATTTTAAATATCACTCAATGTTCGCACTTTTTTTGGTTACCTGAACGGACTGTTTCCCCTTGGTAACTCATATTATTTTATATATTTATTTGTAATTTCCATAGTGTAAAATAAAGATTATTATTATTATTATTATTATTGTTATTGTTATTGTTATTGTTATTGTTATTGTTATTGTTATTGTTATTGTTATTGTTATTGTTATTGTTATTGTTATTGTTATTATTATTATTATTATTATTATTATTATTATTATTATTAATAATAAGAAAAAAGGCAATTGGCTGAGCCGTTTTTATATGAAGAAACTTGTATTAAGTTGTACTTTAATGAAATTGTAAGCGTCCGAAGTTAATGAACATTGTTCAAATGTAGCAATTAAAATACTTCATTTGGAGAAAAAAATAAACTTGTTTGACAGTTCAATGTATATTTGAAGGAAATAAGTTAAAAACATTGTTTTACTTAATACAGAAGGCCTCCTAACTATGAATCATTTTACCCCAAGTACAAAATATTGTTATAAAAGTTAAAATATTTTATATTTTTCTAAGCTGATTGGCTTGAAATGTCTCTCAGAGGTTCTTTTATGGAAAAATATTACAAAAGTCTGGTGTAATTTATTACAATATATAGATATTTGGAAGTTGGTAAACCCTGTTTTTTCGACAACACCATTTATTGCTCAAATTAAATATTTTTTCAGTTCTCAAATTCATAAATGTAAATTTTTGACAGTTGGAAAATGTTGCCAACAGATAAAAGATTATAATACAAAAAAATGGGTGAAAATAATTCAATTTAAATTTGATATATATCAAGTTAATTAAAACTGACCCATTTTACCCTATGACCCGCTTTACCCCAACCCACCCTATAGATTAATATCTAGTGTATTGCATCATCCGTTGTTCCACCGGGAAAACCGGGCAATGTATGTAATATTTTAAGTTCGTCCGAAAATTCTCAAAACCTTTATACTCTAAAAAAGATCTAGTATTATTACAACACCCGTTGTGCCACCGGGAAAACCGTGAAAACCATGCAATGCATGTAATATTTTAAGTTCGCCCAAAATTCTAAAATACCTCAGATTTAAAGCGTAAAATAAGATCTGTTATATCCTCCGCTGTGCCACTCGGTGCCGCTGACTTGAACCGCTTGCGAGCGCCTCCCTCCATAGCCACTTCCGCCTCCAGGGTCCCCGGCCTTAATATTTCCTCCCCAAATTGTTAACTCCCCTAGCAATGTATTAAGTGCGTGCACTTTCGAGAGACTTTCTTCCACCCGTCATTTGCGAGCCTGAAAAAGTTCCATCCACGATTGCCGGTGATCCATTGTTAATCCGAGAAATTAAAATGCGAGCGAAAATTAAAATAAAATCGAGGCGCTAATGCCTGACACCGAGCACCATTACCTGTGGCGTCCCCGCCAATCGGAAACTCTCAATTGAAGAAGGGCCCTTCTCAAAAGAAGCAGACGGCAAAAAGAACCCTTTTCTTCGCCCAACTTCCCCAGGTGATTTATATTCGTTCGCTAATGACGCCTTTCCAGCGCCCATTAAAAGGCAATTTTCCACTTCCATGCGGTTCTCTTCTCCCCAATTGTTTTACCGCCACTATGCATGCAAAGTGAGCGCGCTTTTTCAATCGAGCTCTTCCAATAGACACCTACTAAATTGGCGCGGACCGCAGCGGGCCACTTCGTATGATGACCCGATGCGATCGCTAGTGACCTGCGATCAAGGAGCGCTCGGAGGAGTATTTTAACATGTATTAGGATGGGTTTTTTTCTCCTCTCGTGAACCTGAATGCGAAGGAGTCTGATGTTCGGAGCCCTCTATAGATGGCGGGGATGAAAAATGCGAGTGTTCAGATCCCTTTTTGCGGTGATGGGGTAAAATTGTATCTGCAGCTAATTTCCTGTGAAAAGTTTTATTTGAAATTAGTTCACAGTACTTTTGCGTATTCAGGAAAAGGTGGTGTACCTGTGTATGATTTCTTAAGTAATGTTAGGTTTGGGGGAAGCGTGATATATAATTCTGTATAAAACCTGTAAAAATTTTAATGCATTCAAAGTGTTTTTTTAATTTTAAAACACTTCCGTTCCTATGCCGGGATAAATTTTAAGAATTCACTGTCGACAAAATTTTCAAGGTGAAAAACAGAAAACTTAATAGGAATGTACAAGGAAAACTATTTTTTAATGCCGCTAAAGCATAGAGCTAAAAAAATTTTGGGTGTTTTTTTCTTATAATATTTGTGGGCTATAAAGTTACATATCGTTACCACCACGCCTAAAACACCAATCTTCTATTAACTATATTATTTTTGGCGTGTTGGTAACGATATGACTTGGACATTTTTTAAAACTTAAATAATGTAATAACACAATGCATATGATATGTCGATACATTGTTCACTCAAATTTATAGGGAAATACATTTCAAATAATTTTTGCATTGATTATTTATCTTTAGTTTGTTTTTTACTGCAACTTAATAACATTAATTGTCTAAAAACAATGATTAAACTATACAGTGTATTTCAAAAAAACTAAATGTAAAAATTAAATGGGGTGTTAGAGGGGACTTAGAAAAGCATATTTCGAAAAGGAAGAAGGGGGCTCAGATGCACCGTTAAAGCGCTAGAATGAAATGTAGTACGAAGGTGTATTAGGAAGGGTGTAACGCTAATTGAGTAAAAACATTCAGTGTATAAGGTACAGCTGTATGCACACTACTTTCACCATAAATTTGATTCAAACCTGAACACTTGTCAAACCGTAGGTTATAAAAAAGTGCAATATCAGGAGTTCAGCCAAATAATGGAGTCCCGTTGATGGAGTCTGATGGTATTCCAGTAATCAGACAAGAATTTATTTAGGGGCAAGTACGAGTGGTAATCACACTAGGAGACGGATCGAGACTGAAGTTAAGATCCAAGAATAATAATAAAAAACATGAAAGCATAAGGATCTAGATTTAGTGTATCTAAAAAAATTCCTAAATTCAATTAAATGTCTGATAAATTACAAAAAAAAAATGAAAAATACACGATACTAATAATTTGAGTATTTCTAGCAAATTCCTGTGCAAAACATCTCAGGATAGCCAGCACCGACGGAGCCGAGCCCAACTAGCGCTCGTTTCGCCGACTTTTGAAGGGGAGAAAAAGTTCACCGAAAAGCCCCGTCGAGTGGAAAATTCCCCTCATTTTCATTCCTCCCCTTTCTCTTCTTTTGAAAGCAATGCACTATTTTGCGCATGCACTTTATGGACCCGAAAGGTGCTCAAAGTGGAGCTTTCTTTCGCAGAATTTAGATCAAGTCGGTCATTAAGACATACTTGGGAACATTCGAACAAAACGTTTCCCTCGACATTTTTATGGAACGGGAATCGAGAGAGAATCATTTTTTGGTGGCCGTTGCGATTTAAAGTTGTGTTGCTATTTAGGTTCTTGAATTTACCTTTGCTGGCGTTATCTTATTGTTAAGTATGAAAACTAATGGAAAAAATATGAATTTTACTAAATGTTTAAAAAAATATTTAAAAAAATAGAATTGTTAAATTAAAGATAATGAAGAAACTGTACTGATTTGATTGATTTTTCAGAAACTTTATAATAAATTATTCATTATTATTAAACTCTTCTATATGTTTTAAAAAATTCGATACATTTCACTAAGGATTTAAGTTTTTGACACTCTCGACATCGTAAAAAAGTAAAGTTAGTTACATAAAGTATTTGAAAAAGTCCAATGTGAAAGGAATCTAACATAACCGGATAACTCTAGTTTCATTTCGAAAACTGAGAATCCTTATTATATTTGAACCGTGTTTGAATTGTGTATAGTACCCATTTATCGTTACCCAGCGGACACCTATGGCATATAAAAAATATTGACTTAAAAAGTAAAACAAAATAAAAAAATCGCAGTAAAATTAGTCAAATAAATGAATTACAATCAAAAAATTCTGAATATAGATTGCGCCTAAAATATATAACTAATCTTTAAATATAGAGACCTACAGCCATATATCTTAAATGAAAAATAGTTTTAAGTGGACTTTCCTTACGCATTTTGTCATGAATATAATTACTTTACGAAAACTATCTATTTATTTGAGGTAAAAAATAAAATGTGAATGAAACACAATTCAAGGGAAAGGTAAAAGAGCGCAAGGACCCCTCTTTTAATATGGATCGAATAACTTCGTATGCATCAACATGCCAGCCAAGATATACGATTTGATCGAAAGATCAGTACCCTTTGGAATAACAATAAGAATTTTCGTGGACTGATCATATCATATTATAAAAAACACCATTTGTTCTACAAAATCTCGTTTTGAAGTCACCAGCAGAGTTTTTGGACTATCAATCCATTTCGCTTTCGGATTCGCAAATGGGGGCGGGAATAAGTCCAATAAAACTTTCCTAGGTTTGTCTTTTAAACTGGTAGACCTCGTTGCATTTTAAAGTCAAAGCATATCGTATTCTAATTGAAGACTGGATAGATATATCAAGGGAAGAAAATAGCAAGATTTAAGTTGGGTGAGTCTTAGTATATAGTTGAACGATGTTATTCTTTAGTACAGAATGGGATCTCTCAAACTAGCTTCGGTTACAAAATTCTTAGCTTCGGTTTGATAATTCTTAAAAATTTCAAAATTTCTTCAAACGTAGTAAAATTCTATTAACTAGGTATATATTTTTTTAAGTTTTATAGAGGTTAGACATTCAACCCTAAAGAATATAAATCATACACTAAAATCATTGTTTCGTTGACCGGAGCTGTCTTATTTTCAAAAACCCATTTTGTCGTTGACTGTATTTTAAGCGACTGTATAAGATATTTTAAAAGAAGATGACAAAACAGTTTTGCGCAGTTAAATAGAAACCAATATTTCCTTCATTAAATCTCAATTTCAGTCAGAAAATTTATTCAAGGTTTTGTATAGTAGTTTATAAAAGTTTTTATGGTAACACTATGTATAGTGTTCAGTAAAAATATATAGCTTTTTTATAAATTTTGTATATATAAAAAAATTGAATTGTATGGAAAATAGCTTGATTAGTTTCTGGCCATTTATGAAATAACGACATTTTCTTTATTTTACCTAAATGGGAAATGGAAGAGTTATTTCTAAATTATTCGTAGTTTTAAAATAATACTGAAAAAATAACGTATTTTAAACAAATTTCGAGCTTTTACTGAACTTAAAATTTATGGAGCAGCATGTAAATTTCATCTGCATGGTTTATAGAATAAATAACTTTATTTAATACTTTAAAGTTTTATTTTATTGTATTTTTCAATTCTTGAAATAATTTCAATTATTTAAGTAATA